>CM053788.1:614440827-615040827 GCA_028749045.1 Cupressus sempervirens
TCCAAATAATGACCAAATTCCACTCTATTTTGCACGATAGCTTTATGTTGAGGTTCACGTAGATAGGGTGGTGAACTATATTTATTTACCATCACATTTAGGATAGGGGCATGGTAGACTAGTTGATAGGCACTCAGGTTGTCCACCATATACACATAGGTTGATTGTTGGAGAGAGGGCACCTGATATTTCCCCTATATTAGGTTTGTCAACCGATGAGGCCATTCATAGCATCCAGTTATGAGGGGTGATTCAGGGAGTTAGAGAGATTGCCACAGATGTTAGAACTATTTTGAGTGATGAGGTTGGCCAATATTTGATGTCTCATCAGTGTTCTAGATCATCATCTAGTGCTTCATCTATAGGAGACTTGTATAGTGCAGTAGGCATCCCTTCACTGACTAGCTTAGAGGGTCTCACTGGAGTGTTGACACAAGATACTATGACTAGTATTGATGAGGATCTATTATATTCATGTAGATTCATATCAAATGATCTTAGCATACCCATATCAAATGTTCGACATCATGTCCATGGTAGTATTGGGACACATCCTCAACCACATTCTTCTCATCGATCAGGTAGTGGTCATGTTGGTAGTACACATCATGATCCACCTACTAACTACTCTTTTGTTGCAGAGGGACATATACATACTAATACAGACCCTTCAGCCAGTGTAAGGCATGGTAAGAGTTTAGATGTGGGCCTTGATGATGTTGACTTCAACTTGTCAACAATAAGATGGATGGACTTGTTGACACGTGATGATTCTACCTCTATGCCATCTCATCTAGTTAGTCCACATGGCTCATCATTATTAGTAGGTGTTCTAGTCAGTAGTCATGCTAGCATAGATTTAGAGATGGAGATAGATGAGGCCCAATAAAATTTGGATATATTGGTGGGCACGATCGATGCTAGGTAGTCTAGGTATTATCAGATGTTAGCATCTACATATGTAAATCTATAGTTTTTTTATTCATGTTAAAATTTCAATTGTTTGTTCAACTAATAATGTATGCACGTATACATATCATTCCTTTGTAATTATACATTTTTTAATTTGATTTGTTGCACATGTATGTATGTATTTTAGGGAGACATGCCT
Organism: Cupressus sempervirens; assembly: GCA_028749045.1. Classification (NCBI taxonomy): domain Eukaryota; kingdom Viridiplantae; phylum Streptophyta; class Pinopsida; order Cupressales; family Cupressaceae; genus Cupressus; species Cupressus sempervirens. The sequence goes on from CM053788.1 coordinate 614,441,939, forward strand.
CTTTTTACTCCATCTTTGATGCCAGATCATGTACATCGTCGAGACTCATTCGATGATGTTAGTAGTGGACAAGTGAGTTTTAAATGTAATAAATAAATTGCATGAAATTTTTTAATTTAAAGGAGATTTAATTTAATATTAAATTATGTATATTGATATCATTTTCTCTTCAATATATATAGGGGTCAACACATCTTAGTGAGCATCCTAATAGTCAGTCTTTAGATTGCATTGTGAGCAGATGTCATGATGATAGTTCTACACCTGATGATCTATAGTTTTTTATATTATAGATTATTTGATCTAGACTTTCATCCAAAGATATTATTTGATATAGACTTTCATCAAGATTATACATATTTTTTTTATTTGTTCGATGATTGATACATATATTGTAGACTCGAGAATGATGTTCGACACATGTGTTTATGTTCAAGTTCATATACATTTTTTACGATTGACCCACATATATACATACTCTAGACATTTCTTGTGCATGTTAGATTATGTTGGATAATGTTATATTATGTTGGATTATGTTAGATTATGTTTAAAGATTATGTTGGATTATGTTAGATTATGTTAGATTATGTTCTTTTACATGTTAGGTTATGTTAGATTATGTTGCATAATGTTTTATTATGTTAGATTATATTTAAATATTGTGTTGGATTATGTTAGATTATGTTGTATAATGTTCTATTATGTTAGATTATGTTGGTTTATGAAATTGATGTATACATATGTGGTTAATTTTGTTCTATGCAAGTGATATTTAGATATGATTAAATTCCTAATTAGTTACATAATTCCTAATAGGATTAGGGGTAGGGTTAGTGTAGGTCTAGGGTTAGGGTTAGGGTTAAAGGGTTAGAGATAGAGTTACATAATTCTTAGTTCCTAATTCCTAATAATGGATATAAGTTGCTAATTGTTATAATTAGTTACAAATTTTTAGATTGTGGTGACTGATCAGGAAAGTACTATACATACTTCATAAATTCTTTCCAAAAAAATAAATATGGGCCCTATTTTATCAAGATTTTGGGCTGACATGTAATTATTACTTATAACCCTAAAGCAGTTAAAATACTTGTATAAAATGGCTTAGGGTTAGGGATTGTTTCATTAGGTGTGATGCAAAATTGGTCCTTGAAGTGGTATTGAGCTATAAGGGATTACAGATTGTAATCAAGTTGTAATCATTGGATCATAAAAATATTGGACATGCTATTTGGTGGATGTAGCCCAAGGATTGGGTGAATCATGTTAAATCTTGGTGCCCTGTGTTCTTTTTTGTGTGATCTATTATTTTCTGTTATTGGTTATGTTTGCATGTAATTGTTATTTCTATCTGTGGTTTAATCCTAACAAGTGGTATCAGAGCCTAGTTGTTTTTCAATTGTCCTCTATATGAAAGTTTCATGGTTGAGTGGGAGTCTCATGGTTGAGTGGGAGCAATGGCAGATGAGATTAAGTTGAGGGTTGATAGGTTTAATGGGCAAAACTTTTGATTATGGAAGATGCAAATGGAAGACTATCTGTATCAGAAGGATTTATGGAAGTCGTTGGAAAGCAAAGCCAAGAATTAGGGATCTATGTCAAATGATGAATGGGATCTTTTGGAAAAAAAGGCACTTGGAAGCATTTAATTATGCCTGGCACCATCGGTGGCATTTAATATTAAAAAAGCAAAGACGACAGAAGAATTGAGGAAAACCCTAGCAACACTATATGAAAAGCCCTCTGCTTCAAACAAGGTATTTCTCATGAAGAATTTATTTAATATGAAAATGGTAGAAGGTGGATCTATTACATATCATTTAAATGAGTTTAATACTATTACTAGTTAGTTATCTTCTATGGGTATCAATTTTGAAGAAGAAATTAGGGCTCTCTTGATTTTGTGTTCTTTGCCTGAAAGTTGGAATGGCTTGGTAATGGTTGTGAGTAATTTTGTTCTTAGATCTAGTACCCTAAAATATGATGATGTGATCAGTGTTATTTTGAGTGAGGAAACTCATAGGAAAACCTCAGGTGGATCTACATTAGGAAGTTCTTTGAATGCACAAAGCAGGGGTAGAACGACAGAGAGAGGAAGTAATTCTAGAAATCGTGAGGAATCAAGAGGAAAGTCAAAGGGGAGGAGGTCTCAATCAAGAGGACTGAATGATTGCTGGTACTATGAGAAACTAGGGCACAAAAAGAAATATTGTTGGAATCGAAAAAAAAAAATGAAGGAGATAAATCAGATGGAGACAAGGAGGCAAATGTGGTAAGTAACAAATCCAAAGAGGATGTTTTGCTTCTATCTTTAGAAAATGTTAATGATTCATGGGTTTTAGATTTTGGTTCTTCATTTCATGCTACACCTCATAGAGGTTATTTCATTGATTATGTCAAAGGGGATTTTGAGCTTGTTTATTTGGGGGATAATGAACCCTGTCAGATTGTTGGAAAGGGAAAAATTAAGATTAAGTTACCGAATGGGAATCATTGGCTACTACATGAGGTAAGACATGTTCCAAGGCTGATTAAGAATTTAATTTTAGCAGGGCAACTTGGTGATGAGGTTTGTGTAGTTACTTTTAATGATAAAAATTAGAAGGTTTCAAAAGGTTCCCTTGTAGTAGCAAAAGGTGTGAAAATAGGCACCTTTTATCTTTGTATAGGTCATATTGTTCCTTCTACTTTAATTATTTTAGAGAAAAATGAATGTTCAGGAACAATTGTTGCAGTTGAGCAGGGAGAAAAAATAGCTACTATAGATTCTAATACAGTGTTGTGGCACAACAAACTTGGGAACATGAGTGAGAAAGGTATGAAAGTACTTCATTCAAAGAAAGTTTTACCAGGTCTGAAATGTGTTAATATGGATTTCTATGAAAGTTGTGTGTATGGAAAAAAAAAGAGAGTGAGTTTTGCAAAGACTGGAAAGGAAAATAAAAGGGAGAAATTAGAGCTTGTGTATACCAATGTATGGGTACCGGCTCGGTATCTTCCCTTGGTGGCTCTCATTCCTATGTTACATTTATTGATGACACAACTAGATAAGTATAGGTTTATTTCCTTAGATAAAAATCTAATGTATTTCAAACTTTTAAGAAATGGAAATGCTTGGTTGAAAATGAGACTGGTAAAAAAATAAAATGTCTCAAATCTGATAATGGTGGTGAGTATTGCAGTCATGAATTTGGAGATTGTTGCTCCACTAATGGTATTTGTAGAGAGAAAATTGTTCCAAGGACTCCATAGGAAAATGGAGTGGTTGAACGCATGAACAGGACTATAATGGAATGTGCAAGGAGCATGAGGTTGCATGTTGTGTTGCCCTTACATATGTGGATAGAGGCTATCAATACTGTTGTATATTTGATTAATAGAGGTCCCCCTACTCCTTTGGGTTGTGGTATTCTAGAGGAGGCATGGACTGGTAAGAAGGTGAGTTATTCTTTTCTCAAAACTTGCTATTGTGAAGCATTTGCTCACATAGATTTTGAAAATAGAACCAAGCTAGAAGCTAAATCAAAGAAATGTGTATTTTTTGGATATGGCATTAATGATTTTGGTTATAGGCTTTGGGATTTTGAAAATCATAAAATTGTAAGAAGCAGGGATGTCATATTCAATGAGAAAGTGTTGTAAAAAGATTTATTGCAGCAACATGAGAAGAAAGAAGATGATTATGTAGTGGTAGATGATACTCCAAAAGCTGATGTTTCGACCATTCCTCATGATGTTCAAAAACCGCAACAACAAATACCACACACACCAGTGAATGTTAGATGTCAACAAGGAAAATTAGATCTCCACAAAGATTTTCTCCCTCTTTGTATTCTATTTTACTTACTAATGCTGGTGAAACTAAAAGTTATGATGAAGCTATGTAGGTGGATACTAAGATTCGGTGGGAGTCTGCAATGAAAGATGAAATGGACTCTTTGCTAAAGAATAAGACATGGGATTTGTGCAAGTTGCCTATAGGTAAAAAGGCTTTACAGAATAAGTGGGTTTATAGGTTAAAAGAAGAGGATGGAGGTAAGAAAAGATTTAAAGCCAGGTTAGTTGTAAAAGGATTTGCACAAAAAAAGGGAATTGATTTTGATGAGATATTTTCTCTTGTTGTTAAAATGACTTCTATCCATACTATTTTAAGTCTAGTGGCTACTGAAGATTTGCATTTAAAGTAGTTGGATGTTAAAATAGCCTTCCTTCATGGTGATTTGGATGAAGAGATATATATGGCTCAACCACAGGGATTTGCAGTCAAAGGTAAGGAGAACTTAGTGTGCAAATTGAAGAGAAGTTTATATGGCTTGAAGCAAGCACCTTGGCAATGGTATCTAAAATTTGACAGTTTTATGCATGATAATGGTTATAGTAGGTGTCATTCAGATCATTGTGTCTACTTTAAGAGGTTGGATGATAATAGCTACATTATTTTATGTTTGTATGTTGATGATATGCTTGTAGCTAGGTCTAACATGGATCACATTAAGGAGCTAAAAAGACAATTAGCACATGCATTTGCTATGAAGGATTTGGGGGCAGCAAAAAAAATCCTTGGTATGAAGATTTGTAGAGATAGGAAAAATAGAACATTGATACTATCTCAGGCTGATTATGTTGAGAAGGTGTTGCAATGTTTCTCTATAGAGAATGCTAAAGCTGTCAGCACACCTTTACCTGGTCATTTGAAGTTGACTAAGGAGATGTGTCCCAAGACACAAGAAGAGGAGGATAAGATGTCCAAGGTACCCTATGCTTTAGATGTAGGAAGCTTGATGTATGTTATGGTATGTAGTAGGCCAAATATTGCACATGTAGTGGGAGTCGTTAGCAGGTATATGAGTCATCTAGGAATTGAGCATTGGAATGCAATCAAATGAATTCTCAGATATTTAAGCAGAACATCCAATAAGTGTTTACACTTTGGGGGCTCTACTACTGATTTACAAGGCTATGTTGACTCAGATTTGGTAGGGGATATTGATACCAGGTAGAGTACTACAGGTTACATCTTTACTATTGGTGGGACAGTTGTGAGCTAGGTTTCTAGGTTACAAAAGGTTAATGCTTTATCCATTACAGAGGCAGAGTATGTAGCTGCTACATAGGCAGCCAAGTAGATGATATGGCTTCAATTCTTCTTGCAAGAATTGGGACATCCTTAGAAGGATAATTATTTGTTCACAGATAGTCAGAGTGCTATTCATCTTACAAAGAATTCAGCTCTACATTTAAAGACCAAACACATACAGTTGTGGTACCATTTCATTCGATCAGTTTTGGAGGATGGATGGTTAAAGCTAGAGAGGATACATACCAATGAAAATCTAGCAGATATGTTGACAAAGGTAGTAACAAGGGAGAAGCTAAACTCCTCTTTAGCTTCGGTTGGTCTTCTCAACTAAATATGAATAAAAGAATAGTAGAGTCCAGGGTGGTTTGATCCAGTGGGAGCCCCATGTGGTAGCAATATTGCTACAAGATCAATCTCCAAGTGGGAGATTGTTGTTTAGTGTGAAGCCTGATCAATCCCCAAGTGGGAGATTGTTAGATTGTGGTAACTGATCAGAAAAGTAATGTACGTACTTCATAAATTCTTTGGGGTCCTATTTTATTAGGATTTTGGGCTGACATGTAATTATTAATTATAACCCTAATGTGGTTAAAATACTTGTATAAAAGGGCTTAGGGTTAGGGATTGTTTCATAAGATGTGATGCAAAATTGGTTCTTGCAGTGGTATTGAGCTATAAGGGATTACAAATTGTAATCAAGTTGTAATCACTAGATCATAAATATATTGGACTTGTTGTTTGGTGGATGTAGCCTAGGGGTTGGGTGAACCACGTTAAATCTTGGTGCCTTGTGTTCTTTTCTATGTGATCTATTATTTTTTGTTATTGGTTATATTTGTATGTAATTGTTATTTCTATCCATGGTTTAATCCTAACACAAATCACAAGTTAAACTTGAAAAGTTAAATGAAAGAGTAAAAGTAATGTATAATTAGTTACAAGTCCTAATTTCATCCCCTTAAGACAATTGTTTGAAGTTCTTCCCCTCAAGGCACATGTCCTAATTAGTTGCATATAAGTTCCTAATTTCTATAATTAGTTACAAATCACAATGTAATCTTGACAAGTTAAATGAAAGAGTAAAAGTAATATATAATTAGTTACAATTCCTAATTTCATCCTCTTAAGACAAGTGCTTGAATTTCTTCCCCTCAAGGAACATGTCCTAATTATTTACATATAAGTTCCTAATTTCTATAATTATTTACAAATCATAACTTAAACTTGAGAAGTTAAATTAAAGATTAAAAGTAATATATAATTAGCTTCATGTCCTAATTTCATCCCCTTAAGACACAAGTCTTAATTTCATCCCCTTAAGACAAGTGTTCAAATTTCTTCCCCTCGAGGCACGTGTCCTAATTAGTTGCATATAAGTTGCTAATTTTTACAATTAGTTAAAAATCAAAATTTAAACTTGACAAGTTAAATGAAAGAGTAAAAGTAATATATAATTAGTTACAAGTCCTAATTTCATCCCCTTAAGACAAGTGTTCAAATTGATTCCCCTCAAGGCACATGTCCTAATTAGTTGCATATAAGTTCCTAATTTCTATAATTAGTTACAAATCACAATTTAAACTTGACAAGTTAACTAAAAGAGTAAAAGTAATATATAATTAGTTCAACCAAATTTAAAATTGAAAATGATCAACTTCAACCAAATTTCAAATTGTTGAACCAAATTTCAAATTTCAAATAGTTCAACCAAATTTCAAAATGTTCAAGTTATTTCTAGCTTGTACCAAGTGGGTCATCTCCTTGCTGGATAACATTTAATGTTTTCTTGTGATTGTCAATATCAAGCCTCCACTTATGTATTCTAGGTCCTTTGACTGGATGAAGAGTTAGACCAGTGGCAATAACATGGTTACTATACTGATATACCTTATTGTTAGGTTGATAATTAGTGAAATTAATCCCATTCTTAAGTAATTTACTTTGCTTCAAATATGTTCCCTATACAACAACAAAACCTGCATATACATTTTTAAAATATCACATAGATTAATTAATTACTGAATATATGTACACACACACACACACACACACACACACACACACACACACACACACACACACACACACACACACACACACATATCAAATAAGTCAATAAATTTGAATTCATAAAAAACATACATGTACATACATGATTCAACTATATACTAACTTGTGGGAAACATAATTCCATCACTTGTTTCAGTCTTTGTATGGTGCAATGCAATAAATAATAGCTAACACCTACGTTTTAAAATTTTGCCATGAGTGTAAAAACATTGCCTACACAAAGTATATGTATATAAATTTCATGTGTCATGTACATGAGTATATATATATATTAAATAAATTAACCAAAATTATGAAACAAATACACTTGCACATATACATACATAACAACTCTGATCAATCCTGAAATATGGTCATAATCACTAGAAATCAATGGAATATCATCATAGTTTTCATCCTAAAACTCATTCATATTGATAACATCTAGTGGCACCAAAGTCCATTCACCCACAATCCACATTCTTGATCAATGCAACCATCATAGTTTGCATCAATGCAATCAAGATAAAAACATGAGTATTCTCTTTTGTACAATGACCAGACATTACTACCTATACTCATAACTTAATGCAAAGATTGTGTCTTCTCTACCCTCTTGCATGCATGCATTGATCTTCTATTGACAACTAAATGTAAGGTCCATACATACATATAAAAAATGAGTTTTAAACATGTGTGTACATTATCTAGTTATTGCCTAACATATTAAATATAAATTTGATTCAATTATAATATTCAAATTAATTTATATGTGATACCTCCCAAAACATTATGTATGGTATGACTCAATCCACTTGTGATGACGTATTATCTGTATTTGTTGGCACCGTAAAATGTGGTTTGTACCACATCATGAGCAGTATTAATGTGATATCCTTTATAGTCCATTTGATACTTTCTTAAAGCATGTTTAGTACAAGCTCTTGCACCATAATGCTCACCCTTTCCATGTCATCTCTCAAAAAAACTCCAAATGTGTGGTATATTAAGGTATCAATGATATATACATAATGAATAAAATGGTCTAGCTAATTTAAATTGTGCTACACATCCATCTGACCATACAAAATATTTTTCCATTTTTATGCCTTTATTTTTCAAATATTCAAAAAAGTCTTAAAACAATGTTCCACAAAATGTGTATCATGTTCTTTGTCATCACTAATGTAAAAGTGATACTCATTTTTAATGATTTGTACTTGATTTGTACTTTCCACACCATCTAAATCAATTTGCACATGTCGATAAGACATTTGAACCATAATAGTAACCTACTCTGTATAGTAGTATTCTGCTTGAAATTGTTTTTGAGAAATGAAAGAGTAATTCTTTGCAAAATCAACAACAGATAAAATTATTCTGAGTGGGAAATTTTCTCTTAGTGTTTGAAACTGTTATGCTTGCCACTTAGAAAAAAAAGCATGACATATATATGGTTGAATCAATTTACAAAAATTTGACATAAATTCTCTAGCAGGTATATCATCCTCTACATATTCCAACCTTGTTGATTCTTTTCCAACTTTTGTTTCTGACTTTATGTACTTATATCTCTTACATTTTACCATCCTCATCATATTGGTATCTTCATCTCTCAAAGTAAATTCAGTTTGGTTACCACATGTTTCACAAGTTCCTCTTATGCAATCTATTTCACCTATTGCATGATCATTTGGTTTGTCACATAAGATTGATGATATGAATTGTCTCAATCGTTTATGAAAAGAAATTTGAGAACCACCACTTTCTTCTATCATCTTTTAGAACCCTTGATAGTACAAATCAAATTCAACATGATATCGACAACATGTTTCAAAAGATCTATTTATCTTCACAAAATACGGTTTCAATCTTTCAAACATTATTTGTCCAATCTTTGTGTCAGGATTTAATTTACAAAATGAGAGATACAAGTCATGTTGTGTGACATCCAACCAATGTTTTGTGTGTTGAAGATAATCCTTAGGCCCAATCCTCTGCTTGATGGTATCTCTTCTATTTGGTGAAGGACGAGTATTATCAATCCAAAATTGAATAACTAAGTTCTTAATTGTTTCCACAATCCTATCAGATTGAGGAACTCTACACATTAGCACCCAATTTCCTTCTTATGTAATATCATCCAAATCGTTTCTCCTCTTCAGATAATGTTATATCATCTTTTGACTATACCCTATATGAGATGATAGTGAAGAGATCTATCTATTTTTCCATAATTTCTTATTTAAAATAGATGTCAGTATCACTCTAGATCTATTTTTTTTTCCAATGGAATGTAACCCTTCCTTAACACTTTCAACAATATATTTTTGTAGTTTAGAAGTCTTCCTCTTTTTTATACTTGTATCTATACCAAATAGTTTCAATGACTATTAATTCATCTTTAAGAAGTGAAATTGATAATAGTTGAGTTTTCTCCACTGTATCAAGATTCTCAAATTGTGCAATAATTTCTTTAGACTTTTTATTCAATTTCCTCTTCGTAGTATGTGTAGGTTGACTAGCATATTCTTTCAATTTTTCCACATCCATTTCAATTAAATGATCTATGTTTCTATGATTAATTTTCCTCTTCAATCTTTGAGCTAGATTAACATTCTCATTTATTGTTTGATCTCGAGCTACAAGAAAAATTAAAATAAAGACTTAAGATACAACTTCTTTTTAGGGGACATATGTGTATATACATAACAAGTGAACTATTAAATACAATTTTATCTAACCTTCAAATGATCCTTCTTCAATATCCATTGGATCTTCAATTTCCTCATGTCCAACATTTTCATTATTTACTACTGCATGTGCACGATATAATAAATAAAATCAAGAAAGTTTGTAAGGGAATTTGTCTCTAAAATTAAAAATCAAAGATATAAAGTTTGCCTAGATCTAGAAATATAGAGAGAGATTGTACTTGCAAGAGATGCATGCATACATACCTGATTGAATTTGGGATGAACCTTCTCCAACCTCAGTAGGTTGTCTCGGTTGACTACGTCCTAAATAAATTCATAATATAAAAGACCATAATTAAAATGAACCCTAATTCTAATTATTCATAATTTAAAAACCATAATGTAATAAACCCTAATCCTAAATATTCATAATTTAATAAAACCTAATCCTAAATATTCATAATTTAATAAAACCTAATCCTAAATATTCTGTAATGTCCCCATTTTAGCAGTTGACCAAGTGTGTGCACGTTAGCCTTGTTCTACATGGTCTCGAGGGCTAACGAAGGGTTTAATGGGATCTTGGAGTGTTTTGGCCTAGTCATTTCCAGTTTGGGCCAAAACGAAGTTGATTTACTCAGTTTCAGGCATACTTACTATTTTTAGTAAGTCGGCAGGACACAGTGCAGGTCAATTTTGGTGATTGGATTCGATACTCCTCGGTGAGAGCTTTTCGATGAGCTATTACTCGAATTATTCAGAGTCCAATTGCTAATACATTTTAATGCCTGAAGTTTTATTAAAGTAACGTCTAATTTAATTGTAAAATATTAAAGTGTTACTTTAATATTTATTTTATGGTGATGTGTACCCAAGGGAGACATAAGGGGTATTTTAATATATGTTTTATATTACACATCTTTTATCCCACATTGCCCATATGAGTTGAGGGGACCCGTGGGAATAGAATAAAAGGAAGCATTTGCGGCTTCATTAGACAGGTTGAATATGAGAAGAAATTGGTATGTGAGTTGCAGCTCAGTTCTTGGCATTTGAGGACGTCTATCCTCTCTTGTAACATTCTAGACGTCATTCCCTTGGGGTTTGGCCTTTGGAATTCTTTGTTTTTGGCTTCATTATCAGGCATTTTAGTTGCATTTCCGGCTACAGGCAGATTTGGTATTTTGCTCATATCTTCTTCACTACTTGTCTGACGCTTATGCCGCTTTGAGGGAATGGTATTACGAAGGTAGTGGACTGATTGAAGGACAAAGTATTGTAGCAGCAAGTTCGTAAGCATGGGCTGGAGTATTATGACAATATTGCTGAAGTAATTAGTGAGTTGATAAATCTGCCATGTATTTGGTTTTATGAATTCTGAAAATAACATTTTATTAGCAGCAGTTCATTTCCACTTTGCATATTATTGTAGTTCCTTTCTTGTTTATGTTGTATGATACCAATTCCATGCATGAAACACAAAAAACAAATAAACGTTTGATTTTCGGAGTTATAAGGGGTTTTAAGAAGTTGAATGCAAACTGTTTGACATAATTCCTTTCAGCAATTTGGTTTAGTTTTTTGGGACATCCAGGGGTGCCCATTACATATTCATAGTTCAATAAAACCTAATCTTAAATATTCATAATTCACTAAACCCTTAATATTAATTTAATATTAACCCTAAGTTAATATTTACCATATTCCTAATTGGATCAAACCTAATCCTAACTATATACATACTAAAAGTCTAGAATATGATTGTACACTATATGTTAAATATGCATTAGGAAAAAGATTGCACATGTTTACCTTGCCTCCTATAGTATCATGCTAAAGTTTTTCGATGATTTTCATCTTCTTGTTCATGAATTCTTCTTTGTGCATATTTACTTGCTCTCTCTTTTTTATTTCCTTTTCATCTTCTTGTTCATGAGTTCTTCTTGTGCATATTTACTTGCTCTTTTTTGTTTATTGCCCATGTTGCAAATTCTTCTTCCAAAATTTTAAAACAAACAAGTTGCAAAATATTTCCTCCCTCCCAATTGACTTGTGCAAATTATCTAATTGGATTTGAATGTTCAAATTGAAAAAAATACAAATATTATTTATATGATAATTTTTATTTTATTTTTAAAAACCCCTAAAGGCTGACAAGAGTTTTGATCGAGACTACCTAGCTAGTTTCAATCGAAACTACCTAAGGTCAGTTAACCACATGCATAACCCACTTTTTTAGTTTCAATAGAAACTTTAAGATTTTTTTTCTATTGAAAATAATGTTTATAGTTTCAATAGAAACTTAGTTTCTATTGAAACTAGCTAATTACAATTCTTTTCCAAATGTTAGAAGATTTCTAGTGTTTTTGTGGCTTCTAGGCTCAATTACCTAGTTCAAATGGAGCACTAAAGATATGTCATTTTGCATGATAGAAATACTCTGAACAAACTTTCTAATGACTATGGATTTGCTATATTTTGAATTTTTTAGGCATATGTTTTTTTACGTGAATTGAACGAAGGTTAGTTATAAAAAATAAACCTCTATATTGGACACTCATGGAAAAATAGTAACTAAGAGAATAATTTTTTTGAAAAATAGCTATAGTATATATATTTGAGTCCTCCTTCAATCAAAAAGAGAAATTTTGAAATTAGGTAAATATATAATAAGTTACATGTGTCAAAAGCCACGTATGTCCAAATTAGTGTTATGTCAACTTTAAGCTCTGATAAAATATGAAATACTAAGGATAAAGACATTTGACTACCTCCATAGTTTTGGTATGGATGTTAGAAAACTAAATTTGAAAGAATAAAATTGATATCTATTTTAGAAAAAAAAGTTATGTGTGTCAAAAGCAATGCCACTCTTTCAAAATAAGGTTTTTGATAACATACCAATTTTTGTGGGAGAAAAAATAATTCAATAAAATCAATTCAAAAAGATAAAAATAAAATATTTAGAATCTAGATAGAAAATCCTAAAAAAATTAATTTACTTTATCTTCAAATTCCTAACTGTTAAACATCAATGTGCATTTGAAAGTGAAAGTTTTCTCAAAAATTCATAGTTCAATGTCAGTTTAGGCAAAAAAGTGTAACCCACTATTGTGGGTTCACCCAGGAAAAGATTTTTGTCCTTTGGTGAATGTGGATTTTGAATAGGTGGAACATGGAGGTGCGAATATTGAAGCAGAAGCTAATGCTCCCATGGAAGAAGATGATCCTAAGACAGAGAACATAATTGAAGATGTTGGTATTGACGTAGCTGATAATGTGTCAGAGAACAAGATTGAAGAAGATGTTACTAGTGTAAGCGATGAATATGATGAAGACAATGATAGTAGCGCATCTAATGATGATGATAAAGAGAACCTTGATATACCTATAATTGAAAAGGAATACGAGCCCCTGTACCAAGGCTCCCAAACAATGCTTCTTTCCATTGTATTTTTGTTGGTAAACTTCAAGGTTATGAATGGTATATCCAATAAAGCATTCTTACATATGCTAAGGTATAGTGCCATTTTTATCATCTTGTATGTTAGCGTACCATTAATGTTCTTTATATTAACATTATTTTTCCATAGGTTGATAAGTGAGTGTTTGTTACTACCATCAAAATTCTACCTCTCTTATCGAGAATTATTTACCATTATGAAATATATTGGAATGGAGGATCAAACAATACATGCATGTCCCAATGATCATATTATATATCATAAACAACATGAATTTGTAACACAATGCCTTGATTGTCACATTAGTAGATATTGATGAAATCAAATAACCAAAAAGGTGCCTTGTAAGGTTCTTCGGTACATTCCCATTATTCTATGTCTGAAATGATTATTCAGGTGCTTTAGCTTGGCACAATTAATGGATTACCATGCACACAATAGAAGTCAAGAAGACATTATGTGAATGCATGTAGATGGTTCTATATTTAAGAACATAGAAGATAGATGGCCAGTATTTAAAGACAAACCTCATAATCTAAAGCTTTCATTAGCACCAGACAATGTCAATCCATTTGGAGAGATGATATTTGTTTACTCGGTCTGGCCTATTTTTTTTATTAACAATAACGTTCCTCCTTGGGTGTCCATAAAGAGGGATAACATAATGTTGGCAATGATTGTACCAGGTATTTTTCTGTTTAATTGTCATCTAAATTAATTTATAAACATAGTATCAAAATGGCCATAATAGCTATGTTTTGTTTATGTTCATTCAACTAGGTAAGTACTAAGTGAAATATATGAATGTATATATTGAGACCTTGATTGATGAGTTATTGGAGTTATGGAATTGGGCCACTATGTACAACATCTCTAGATCAATTGGTGAAAGAAAATTTTGATTCTGTGCAATGCTTGTATGGACAATACATGATGCCCCTAGACTAATACATTTTTTTGGTATGTAAAACTATTAACACATATTTTTGGTATGTAATAGTGCTAACACATTTTTGTTGTATGTTTAAGTTGTGTGTGATAATTGTAATTATGAATCTTCTAGTACACATGTCATCCAATTATACACAATCTTGTAGGTCTTCAGACAAAGGTAAAATTTGCATGTCCAATTTGTGGTCTAAAGATGAAATCTTGTCATTCAAAAAGTTTAGGAAAGTAGGTGTTTGATGAACATACACAGTTTCTCCAAAAAAATTAGAAGTATTGAACTACCAAAAAATATATTTTCAATGGGAAAGAAGAGATAGCATCAAAGCCATGGAGAATGACACCTCACATATGGAAGTTGGAATACAATAGAATGAGTTGTCAAGGTAATGTCATTCCATCTATGTAATTTTTTATATGAAATTAAAATTTGGAGACTGCCTTTTGTTTACCAATGATGTAATTGATGTTCGTGAAGGTCATCAAGGCATTGATGAGCAACATCCAAAAGGCCTTAAAAGCTATTCTAGACAATTTAGTAGGTTTTTGTACTATGAGCACATCCCAATCGTGCATTTGTTTGATGTTGTGCATATTGGAAATAATGTAATAGAGACACTATTGAAAATATTGGATGGAAGGCATGACAAAGAAAAATTGGTCAAAATTTGTAATGACATTGATGAATCCAATCATGCATTAAATTTTTTCTTTGAACCAAATAGCAATGGAAACTGGATTAATACAAGTGTCATTCCTTGGTCATTAATGCAATAGAAAACTGATGCCATATTTGAAGCCATAAAAAAAACTAAATTTTCCACAAGATTTGTTGCAAACATAAGCAGTCTCATATCAAAGAAAGGTGATTTTTGGTTACGATTGAAAATGCATGATTGGCACACCTTCGTCAAGGTAAGTCATGTTCTTCTCTATTTACAATAAAAATTGTAAAACATCGTGTACTTTTTTTTTTTTTAATAATATATTGGAAATATCATTTTATTATTATTGCAGTACGTTCTACCTCTATCTCTCCCACACAACTTTGACAACATGAGTGTCAAACAAGTTATATATGATCTTAGGAAATAAATGAGGTTAGAAGTTTTATTTGTTTGATTTGTTGTATAAATATTATTTTTGCATATTTCTCTTATTTTTCTATAATTTTTTGTAGAGTCTCATTAATATGAATATCTTCTAGGTGGTTTTCATCTCAAGAAATTGATCAAAAAGACATAAACAAATTCCTCAACTTTTTTGCAAGATGCAAAAGTGTCTACCTTCAACTTTTTTCGATGCACAAGAACACTACCTCATACATCTAGTTGAGGAGATTGAATTGTGTGGACCTATACCAACTAGGTCAATTTGGACGATTGAGAGGCACTTAAAATTTTTGAAGGGCTTGGTTCAACAAAGAGCACACCTTGAGGGTTCCATGGTAGAGAGATATATGGTATACCAAACCATGGTGTGCATTAGTGAATAACTTCCTAGATTCGAAGGGGAGTGCTTCATGGGGAAAGGTAGATTGAGGAAAGTGAGAGGTAATTATAAGATGTTATTGTAGTTAATTAATTCTTATCCGTCATCAATATAAGTTGTTTCTAACTAGTCTATTTATTTTATACAGTTGCTCGTGAGTGGGATACACTTCATTTGTATATTGCAAAAAATCTTGATTGGATGATGGTATGGATTGAATGATCTCAACAAAATGGTCACTCACTAACTAATGTAGTAGCATCCTAGGATTTTTAGCAATCTTGCATGTTGGAGGGATTTTCGCTAGGAGTTGTGGACTCGATCGCCAAAAAAGTTGTGCTCAGTCACTGATGGGTATACTGTTGGATGAGGTACTTGGTTGTTGTAGGAGCTTGACATCTTCTGTTGCTTGGCACTCTCTGATGTTCTTGGCATGTATTAGTTTCTTGACATGTGTTGGTGTCGATTGGAGTTATTGCAAATTTTCTCGAATGAGTTGAAGCATTTAATGCATGTAGCATATGATCATGATGTGGATCAATCTGAGAGTTTGTGTGGACCTATTTAGGTCTTGATTGTCTCTCATATGTGCATTTAATTTGTGTTGTAAGCCTTCTAAGGTATTTTGGTATTTAATATATGTTGGAAGCTAACTTGTGGTTCAACATATATTTAATGTAAGGGATTAAATTTAATATGTGATAAACTAGGATGACTTGTTGCTTAGTTGGGTATAAGTAGGGGTCTTGTGGAGTCTTTTAGTTGTTGTGGTCCATCCAAGAGAAGAGGATGAAGTGTAGGAGAAAATTTTGAGAAGGGTAGTAGCTATGGCTTGGAAAACTAAAACATTGCTTGGTGCACTTACAAGCACAAGTTAAGATTTCCTTGGAGGTTTCTACTAGCTGTGGATATATACTAGATGGGATTAGTGTTTTGGATTGGATCTTGAGGGATCTTGCAAAATTGTTATTGTAATTGTTTTTTGTAGTCAACTATAACCATGAAGACCTTAAAACCTGACACATTGCATGTAATCAATTATTTTATGAGTAAACAGTTGTGATTTGGTATTAGATCTTTCTTTGTTGTTGTGTTTCCACTGTGTGGTTACTTGTTGGGGGCTAGGACATCTCCTTTGGGGATTCTCCTGCCTTGCACCCCATTAGGTGGTATCAAAGCAAAGGTTTTTCTAATTTTTTAGACATATTGCCAAAGTCAAGGCAGTTTGTACCAGGACTTGGGTGAAGGCTGGAAGAGAAGGTTGATCTAGTAGAGTTGATTGATCTTCTGGATTTGTGGATTTATTGCTTTGGGTTTGCAAAAATCTTGGAAGATGACTCTAAGAATATTGGACCCTAGGGCAATTGATGATCTCAATGATGTTCTAGAAGAAAGTATCTCAGAGAAGGTTAAAGTAGATTAGATCTAAAATGGAGGAGGTTAAAGCCAATTTCAAATTTAAGATGGCATTAATGAAGAGTGACATGATTACTAAAATTGTGAGTGTTATTGGTGGTGTACCTTGGCATGTGGGTAGTGAAGATAGTTATGAGGAAGTTGTTAAAGACTTTGAAATTTATGGATCAACTAGTGAGGATAGAACTAATCATGTGGATAGACCTATTGGAGCTAGGTTTGGTCAGTTTGCTAGACCTAGATCGCAGTTGAGGCTGAAGAATAAGATGGAGGTTTCTAATTTCTCAGGTACTTTGACTCATGAGCATCTGATTGATTGGATTGGTGAATTGGAAGACTACTTTGAGTTAGAGGATATTGGAGATACACTTAGAGTGAGGTTGGCACAAACTAAACTGAATGGACATGTTACTCTTTGGTGGAAAGAATTGCAAAGAGACAAAGAGGAGGAAGGTGAAATGAAAATCACTAGATGGAGATTGATGGTAACTAAGTTAAAGGTTAAATTCATTCTAGTTGATTATGAACTTGAGTTATTTAAGAGGTTCTAGAATCTAAAGCAGAAGGATATGACTATGAAATATTATATCGAGGAGTTCTACAAGTTGACTATTTGGTCTAGGCATAGAGAATTGTAAAAGGAGAAGATAGCTTAGCACATTAATGGTTTGTGATTCAATATCCAAGATGAGGTGTGCATGTTGATGATTGATTCAATTGAGGATGCTTATTAGTATACCCTAAAGAATGCAGATAAGTTGAAGAGGAAAATCCAAGGTAATGTTAGAGGGAAGGAAAAGAAAGATAGCTCGGCAAAAGCTAAATCGAGTGATGAAGAAAAACCAAAACTTGTTGATCAAAAGAGGAGGACAGGTAGAGGTGATTTCAAGGATACTTGCTACAAATGTGGAGATGTAGGAAATAGATTTTATGAATTTCCTAAGGCTGGTGATAGAAGATTTGTTGTTGTGAATGAGGTTGAAGTCCAAGATAGTCAACCTAAGCAAGGAGAGAGTTTACTAGCTCAGTGAGTGTTGAATGGTTAGAGGATCTTAGAATCTTGTTAGAGGACTAGTCAGTTCAAGACTCATTGTAAGTCCAGTGGTAAAGTCTGCAATATGATTGTGGATGGTGGTAGTACTAATAACCCTATTGTTGAGAAGATGGTTTAGAAACTTGGTTTGAAGAGAATGAGACACCCTTATCCTTATAGGATTGGTTAGTTTCAAGGTGAGCATGATTTGGAAGTGAGGGAGCAATGTTGTGTTGATTTCTAGATTGGACAATCTAAGGATCAAGTGTTGTGTGATATTGTGGACATGAACAATTGTCATGTGTTTCTTGGTAGATGTTGGCAGTATGGTTGCAAGGTTGTTCATGATTGTGTCAAGAATTTGTTTACAATTGTGAAAGGTGGCAAGAAGCATTCCCTAATTCCTTTGCAGAATGAAGAGCTTGATAAAAGGAACCTGAATATTGGTAGTCAAGTTCATTTGAAGGATTTTGAGAAGGTTGGAGATCAACATGCAAAGAAGACCTATAGCACACCCAGGATGGATATGAGGAAGTAGAAGAAGATCAAGGGAAAGAGTGTATAAATCAAGGACTTGGAGGACATGTATGTGAAGTACTAGTTTGGGATTTATGTGTTGAATCCTAGAAGATCTTCTTCTAGCTATTAAGAACATCTTTTCTAACCTAGGGTGTTTGATGTAGGAGCATCCTAGGGTTGTTAGAAATCCTACATGTTGGAGGGATTTTTCTAGGAGTAGTGGACTTGGTCACCAAAAGAGTGGTGCTCAATCACTAATGGGTATAGTGTTGGTTGAGGTGCTTGGTCATTAAAGGGGCTCAGTCACTATAAGAGCTTGGCATCTTCTATTTCTTAACACTCTCTAATGTGCTCAACATGTATTGGTTTCTTGGCCTATGTTGGTTGCTTAGTAATGCTTAGGAATTTGCTAACACTTGGTAGTGTGTTGGTGTCAAGTGGAGTTCTTATAGATTTTCTCAATTGAGTTGAAGCATTTAATGCATGTAGCATGTAATCATAACATAGATCGATTTGGAGAAAGTGAGATGGTGAGTGTGAGCAGAGGCAGGGGAGGTTTTCAAATTTTGAATGCAAAAAAGGGCAGGATTCCTTTGGATTGTTGAAATTGGATCCCTGGTCTGGAGCACAGGCCATAGAAGGAGAAGGGTCAGGGGTCATGTATAGGGGATCAGTCAAAGAATTGTAATGGGGACCTAGATGCTCCCCCCAAGGAAGTGGTCAAGATTCCTTTGGTTCCCAATGGGGATCAGTCAACCAAATCGTCTTCCCTTTTTTAGATCAAGCCCTCAGGTAAGTCATCTTTCCCACCTGTTAAGATTCTTTCCAAGATAGAGAAAGGTTCTTGCACCATTGCCATCCTGAACAAAATTGTGGATCATAGCATTCGATCCATGGCTTCTACCTTGATTGGCAAATTCTTGGGGCCTAGACTGAATATAGATGATGTGAGGTCTTTTATTAAGAAGAAATGGGCTCTTAAAGGTCAAGTTTCAGTCACGGCCATGGAAAAGGGTTTTTTGTCTTTTGAATTCACTTGCCTGGAAGATCTTTCTTCCATTCTCAGTGAAGGTCAATAGGTTATTGGTCGTTCCACTTTGGTCCTCCAGAAGTGGTCTTCCAAGCTAAATCTGAATGACTCATTTTTTGTTCAAGCCCTTGTGTGGGTTAGACTACTCAAATTGCCATTAGAATTTTGGAATGAAGATGTTTTTGTGGGCCTAGCAAGGTCTTTTGGAAAACTTATATCTATTGATCTGATTACTACCTCTAAAAGATGACTCAACTATGCTCACATCTGCATAGGGGTTAGAGAAGGCACAGACATGCCAAAAACTATGGCTTTTCACTCAAAACTTGGAGTGCATGTTCAAAAACTGATCTATGAAACAATTCCTTTTGCATGTTTTCTTTGTTTGAAGGCTAGTCATAAGGTAATCAGTGCCCAAGGGCTATGAAACAAAAAAATTCAAAAAAGTTAGGCTCCTATTAACTTGACCAAAGAAAAGAAGAAATCCAAGCCTATTGGTACCTCTGTTAAGGGAAAGATGAAACTAATCTGGAGACACAAATTTGCTAAGCATCTCAAGAACCAAGATGGCAAGGAGGTTAAAAGTAATGCCACTAGGTAGGATGGAGTCCAAGGCGATAAAAGTTGTAATGGTCCACCCCACTCTAACTTCGATATATAGGATGGAGTCCACAGTAGTGATTCACCAAAGGAGTCTATTGTGGACGGCCCAACTATTGTGGCCATAGTTGTGGCAGAAGACAATATGTTGTTTGAAAAAGAGAAGAATGTAGGAAGGCAGGAGACCCCCCGAGCAAAGATTTCAAGGGTCTCTAACTCATAACCTGTGAATAATGGTGTTGCTAATTCCTCAAGGGTGGTGGATCACAATCAAAGTGACAAAGTCATTAGTGATGGGTCTGGTTAGGTGGGAAGTCTTGTTGCTCCTCTGACGAACCTGCCAACATCCAAAGGTTTGGGGACTAAGATCATAGAGCTTATTAACAAATCTTCTACATATCAGATCTCACAATGGGAAGATTGGATTAATAGTTGCTCTCAAGACGGTATTAATGGCTGGAGTTTGGTTAAAAAAAGAACCATGACCACCCTCCTCTGTCACCAGCAACAACTAGAAGCAGGGTTAAGGATGATGTTAGGGGTAAAGCCAAGACTCTAGGAAGGAAAAATACAAAATATTTATTGTAGGAAGAGACCAAAAAGAACTTGGTAAAAGGGAGCTAGAGAACCATCAAGGAATACTCTGGAAGTAAGAAATGAAGATCATATCTTGGAATATAAGGGGCCTAAATGGGGCTCACAAATAGGAGATAGTTAGGAATATGATCAAAGATTAAAGACCAAATTTTTTATTGATTCAAGAAACCAAAATGAGAAAAGATGTGGTAGGCAAGCTCTCTTTCAACAAAAACATGAGTGACGAGGCCACAAACTCGGAGGGAGTTGCAAGAGGGGTGTTGATTCTCTATAATAATAAGGCTTATCAGATATCTACTATCTATAATGTAGGTAATTCCCTCCTATGCAAGGTGTCCCATATTCATAGTGATGATTCCTGGTTTATCTTAAATCTTTATGCTTCTAATTCCAAAAGGGAGAGAAAGGTCTTATGAGCTAAGATGCTAGAGGTAATTAACATCAACAACTTAAACAAAGGGATTATAATGGGGGATTTCAACTCCCCCCTCTCTGATGATGAAAAAAGTGGAGGGCTTGCCCTGGATCAAGAGAGCAAGTTAGACCTTTCAAACTTCATTAACAACTTGGCTTTTATGGATGTTGATCTTGTAATGCCTCTTGTGTTTGCAGTCTATACCTTGTTTATTTTGATTTGAGAGATACTTGATACTCTTATTTTGTACCTTATGATGACTCGAGTGTCGAATGTTATACTTTGACTCAGTTCCACAGATGTTATGCTACTATGTTGTTCAATTTATCATTTTGCATGTTGATGCTATTTTGAGATGATAGTAGATCTATGATGATATATGGTTTTATGGTTTATTGGACATATTTGTTGAGTATGTTATGAGATGGATTCTATGTTATGGTTATTTACTTCATTCTTGTATCATTACACTTTCTTTAAATGTGAGTGATGTAAATGGATTAAATAAGTATTTTAATACATGTTGCTTCAGCTATGATATTATATGCAATTACACTTAATTGTGTGTTTTAGTGTGTAGGAATTATATCCCTGGCAGTGGCACATGGAGTTAGTTATTCAGTTGTTCATATTTTGCCAATGTCATCCCTATATGGTCGACATGCCCTTATTTAGTCGTTTAAATCTAAACCTTTCAGTGATTAGTAAATCTAAACTCATCTGCACTATGTGATTAGACCAGTGAGCATGTCTGTGCATTTAGAAGTTTGCATATGTTGCAAAAGTGTTAAGTGACTTTCGATGATTATGAGTTTTTAGGTTTTAACTCTTTTCAAATTTAATTTTTGGCAACTTTTCCTTAGGTGAATTTCCATTATGGATAATAACCTATTTTTGTTTGGGTCAATTTGGAGTTTAGCTACTCTAGCTGGCTAATTTCCAGAATTAACTATTCACTTGAAAAGTGAATAAGTATTGGAAAAGTGAATTCATTATTCACTTCTGACTTTTCAAATAGAATTTTGAGAGAAAATTTGTAAATCCTCTTCTGAAGGATTCTTGTTTTGTTTGTTTTGGGAGCTGTGAGCATCGGATCTGTGTGAGGTTAGTCTTGTTGGATTCGGCTCAAGGAGTTTGCACTTTTTCATCATTTTCAGTAGATTCGGCGAGTGATTTATTTTATTATGTGAGTTACTATTTTGGCCCATTTTTCTATCAAGTAGGGCTTTCTTGTTTTGTTGTTTTTACTCTATTTTAGCTTCTGTTTCTTGTAGCAGTATGTTAAGAGGTTGAGAACTAGTGTTCCCCTTCGTTTATGTTTGTTGGTTTTGCCCAGTTGGTCATGTATGAACATTTTCCCTATTTTTTAAATGGGGGTTTAGGTTTTTGAGCCGTTATGCTGGCCATTTTTGCATACGATGTCTGATTTCAATTATTTTTGAATTTTTGGGGCTTTTGCACCCAAAAGCCAAATGGGTTTTTATTTCAATTTTTTCAAAATTGGGGTTTTTGCCTCATTTTGTGTGCCATCCTATTTTCTCAGGTTTTCTTGGCACAACATGGGTCATGGACTTGGATGATCCTTTTGGATATCAGTTGGACCACTTTTGCACTTTTTGTTGCATTGGGATGCGTGTAGCATCCGTCATCCCGATTATGTTTTTGGTTGATTGACTTTCTATTTGTGTTCTCATCCAATCCTTGTGTTGATCTTCGTGATGGTGGTGCACCACACATGAGTACAATTGTTGGGTGACCGGTGGGGCCCGATCTTCCGTGGTATTTCCAAAAGTTATGATCATTGGAGTTGGGTTGGGTTGGGAGTTTGCATGCCTATGGGAACTCATCGCTGGATGAGCATGGGTAGGGTAGGGTAGGATATGGAGGGGGCTTCTATCTCGTAGCCTGGTGACCTTGTCCCATAGGGTTGGCATGAGGAAGTTTTAAGTAAGTGATGATTAAATAAAACATTAGATGGTAATAAAACTTAAGATAATGAAAAATTTCTATGTGTTGGCCTTCAAGGGAGTACCTTGAGTGAGTGTTTGCATTCATGTGATGGCCTCCAAGGGAGTACATTAAGAGTGTTTCCACATGTGATTGATCTTGGGCTTTTGGATGCCAAGTGACTCTCCATGATGTCAGTCCCTACTATTAGTGAACAGATTGTCCCTTGAAGAGATGCATGCAAATCTGACCCTGAATGCCCAAGTGAAAGGACAAACTAACACCAACAGTTGGAGAGGTTATCATGGGTTGATAACCTTCCTCTAAATTTTATTGGGTACAGCTCCCCGTACAAGATATTCAATGAATTAAATGTGGGTACTTTTACCATAAAGCATGAAAGGATATCAAACATCTACCTATAAATACAATGTAGATGCGGGAACCTAAAAGACTACAAGAAAGTATTAACAAATGACACAAAGTTCATTTGCATGCAACGTTACAAATAGAATGAAATCTGAGAAAGTAAAGAAACAGAGCTTTTAGAACACTTTAAAAGTAAATACATTTAGGAATTCATGACATAAATGCATTTAGAGAAAATTGAATGTCATACAAAGATGACGATCAGTGGAGACAAAATTGCCCAGATTCAAAGCTCCAATATGCAACTATCTCCCGAGTCTCCCTCCTCTAAAAATGCAAAAACAACAAAGTTTTCATTACATTATGCATCTAAATCATAAATTAAAAATGAAACTTGAATTCCCTTCCCCTGGACACATTCAAAAATTAGAATATTCCTTATTTTCCAACACAAAGTTCAAAAATTAAAGCCAAGCACTGCTCTTTCTCTCTCAGCAAATACAGAAAATAAAACTTCCCATCAGCCCTTATGTTCTGCAGCTCAAAGTATTTAGTTTAGAAAAGAAGTGGAACCCCCTCTATATCTTACCTTCTCAATTAAATAGAATTATGCATGAATCCCCCTTTTAGTTCCTGTAACTGCTTCTCGCCAGCTGTTTCTTTACACATTCCCAGGAAGTTTTTCATTTTCCCTCATTAGCTTACTTTCATAAACTTTATTAAAGTTTATTCTAATCAATAATAATCCTTTTCAAAGTTATTTTAGTGACCTTTTAATCTTACAATATTTCTCTATGTGAGAGTCTCCAAAGATTATTAACCAAAGTTCTAACATCTTCATGTGGTTGTATCTGCTTTGGACAAGTGTACATAACTAATTGACAGGTGTCAATTAATGATTTTTCATCTTTGGATTAAATTTCCTTGGATATAACATTCAGCTTTATATATTTTCAAATTCATGGCCCCTATGACATACTCATGCTGACAGGTGGCACTTGTTGGTGATGATGTTTTGTCATGATTTTATAACTGCCATTGACAGTTTTGACAGTGTCCCACTCAATCAGTCGTAAATCATTAACTAGGAATGATTTTGAAAAAAAAATTTGTTAGATCATGTGTAACTTTATTCTTAGAAACATATCTAAAATTTAGCCAAATCCAATAGTTCGATTGGAAGTTATGCCCCCCACACTAAGACCCAATCTGGTTGTTTGCATTCTGTAATTGTTAATTGCTGACCCGATAGAGGTGTAAATAGAAACCTATAACTTTTGATCCATAGTAAATATCATAAAAATATTTTGAGAAGATTTATATAACTAGGTTTTCAACAAATATCTTAAATTAAGCATGATCCAACAGTCGGATTGAGATATGGCCCTCAAAATATGACTGTTTTCTTCCATTTGCAATTCATGACTGTTATTTCTGATCCTATAGTGGTGCAATCAAGACCCTATAACTTTTGATCCACATGTAATATGATAAAAAAATTTGGTGAAGATTTAGAGGACTAGGTTTTCCAAGAAATATCTAAAATTCAGCTAGATCCAATGGCTGATTTGAGATTTATGACCTCTGAAATATGACTTTTTTTTTTGTCATCAGAGAATCCGTGTTTGTAGGTTGTATTCTTGCATGGTGTTTCGGGCTTATCCAAACCTCATGGTGACAAATGATATGATTTGGTTTTATGAGGAAAGAGCATTTCAAAAATTTGTGTCTCCCTCATCATTAGAATCAAACGTAAATCCATCCAATGTTCCCATAGTCTCAACTTCAGCATGTTCAATGTCTTCTATTGAGAGGCAAACATAAATGTCACTTTCAATCCTCTAATATATATTAATCACCAATTGGTTTCAAGATTATGGTCCAATAATGATTAGGAGGAAAAGCCCTTTTTATTACACACATGATCACCATGCTTTTTTCAACATGTATCATCCAACTCCGAGATTTTATCACAAAGCTCTATCTGAACTTCAAGTTTTCTATCTTGAATTGGAAGTGTTCAAAATTGCATACTAAAGTATTGGATCATGTTTCAAACTTAGCAATGCGAACCTCTGAATGTGCTTACATCAACCTACAAACTTTGGGTCTTCAAACATCAGAATTGAACTCATATTGGGAACTAGAATCTGCACTTCAACTTTTGTCAACAATTGAGCTTGCAAGATGAACTTTTCTAAACCACTGAGCTGATCTCTATCTCGACCTATACTTTTGCAGTTTCTCAAAAGTATTGAACTGTCAGAACCTGGACCTAAATGATGAGATTCTAAACTTGTTGAACTGAACTTGCTGAATGAACAATTTGAACTATTGGACCATTTTGAACTACTTTGAACTGTTGAACTACTTTGAACTACTTCGAACTTCAGTTTGAAGTGGTTCAAAGAGGTTCAACTTCTGAAACTAAAAGTTTAAAAACTGTGACCATATTGGGTACTAACACCTACGTAGTAGCCCATTGAGATGTCTGACCAGGACCTATAGTTTATGCATTGTCTATATCTTGGATTCAGTCATCATACTGCTTGGCGTGTGTATTAGCCACGGATGTTATTTTTCTTGTGTTTGTGGTTGGATCATTATCTCCATCAGCATGGTAGGTGTGGACCTACAGGTACCACATGGTTGGGAGGCATAGCTACTCACACCATTGCTAGGGACCGGTGTATAGAGACGATCTTGTATCCTAGTGTGACCATTGCTAGATGTGTTCACTTGGTACTTCAATTTATGGAGTATGCTTCTTGTGATTTATGCTTTCATTAGGATGTTGTTTATCATGTTTAGATGATCTTAGTTTTGACACATTCCTTATTATGATGATTAGCATGTGATAGGTGATGTTATCTACTTGCAGGTCTATCTTCTATTGTACTACTAGCATGTTAGATTTCTTTATGCTTTTGGTTATTAGCATGTTTAGTAGTGACGTCCCTATCACGGTAGTACCGATGATTTGATTAGTGGCTTGGGATGTTATGCACGGGGGGGTTGCTAGGGCCCATGATGGTCTTATGACACCATTGACAGTTGGGAGGAACCGCGTACTTAGTTTGGTTGTTTTGTACATTGCGATGTTAATTCAGTTATTATGATGTTGCTTTAGTTCATTGTGATGTTCTTTTTGTACCTTTACTCTTATTTGTTAGATGGTTAGATGTTGTTCTTTCTGTATTTTCTTATTCTATTTGAGTGTTCTTGCCTCGAAATGTGGATCCAGTACTCCCCGATGTGGAGGTTCTGAACTCAGTTTTACTCTATTTTTCCCTTTTTGTGTTTTCCTTAAGTGTTCACGTGTTTCTATGGGTGACCTTTTATCAGCATGGTGCGACACAAAATTGCATTGCACACCCATTGAAATCATATCATGTGTCTCCTGATTCTATCACACACCTCTTGGAGAAATATCACGTGATACTAGAAAGTATCGCACCTCCTTATAAGAAATGTCGTATGACACCCTTAAAGTATCACACACCTTTGGGAGAAGTATCGCCCAGTCCCTGAAAATGTTGCCCTCCTTTACAAATGTTGCACGATACTCTTCTATGTTGTATTAAAGTATCGCCTAATTTATGTAGAAACCTGTGTGGGCAGGCATCAGGCACTTTTTGGTCTAGTCTGAGCTTTTTGAGAGTTGATTTGGATACCCTCTTCGGTGTTCTTCAACCCTATGGTTTCGCATTTTGATTCTAATTGTGTGTGTTTCCATAGTCAGTCTCTTGGGGTTTAAAATTTATCATTAAGTATAAGTTTCTTATATTTAAGATATATTTTAATATATGTGACTATTCATTTGAGATGGGTTTCAGAGCTCTATGGGCTAAGATAAAGATTCTATAAAATTTCAAGGCTTCAAAAGTATAGACTTAGCCAAATTTTAGGGCTTCAGGATTTCAAACTTAGCCAATTTTCAGGAGTCGACTTTTATCTGTCAACTTGGTTGATCTCGTATGTCTTCTTATTTATGTTTTGGTTAGTAGTGGCATTTGGAGATTCGTTGGTGTGGTTGATTGTCAGTCTTCCATTGTGATATTTATGATTTGTGTAGGTTGTTATCATGTGCACTTACACTTGGTTTTTTTTTTTAAATTATCTTGCTTGTTTTTCATCCTTGTTTCCAAGGATCTCCGAGTGGGGCATTACAGATCTCCTAGGGGGCAGATTCACTTGGTCTAACAAGAGAGTTGGGGGGGATTGTATCCAAGTCCATCTTGATAGAGCCCTTATTTCCCCTATTTGGTTGCAAACCCACTCCTACAAGCTTTCCCTTCTTCCTAGAATGGGATCAGACCACTCTCTCATATCTCTCTCTATTTGTCCTCTTATAATCAAAAGGTATTTCCCTTTTTATTTTGAGAAAAAGTGGATTTCCCACCTGGCTTTGGAAACCAATATTTCTTCATGGTGGAACATTGAGGTGGAAGGTATGACAATGTTCAGGGTGGCCCAAAAATTGAAGATTGTGAAAAGAAATATTAAAATCTGGAACAAATCAGACTTTGGCCACATTTTCCATGATAAGGATGAGAAGACTGATTAGCTCCACATAATCCAGGAAGAGATTCAACAAGATGGATATAATGATTAGAATTGGCTAGAGGAAAGGTCTATTCTCTCTTACCTCCATAACAAAATCTCCAAGGAAGAACACTTTCGGAAATAGAGATCAAGAGTTAATTGGCTTAAAGAAGGGGACCAGAACACCAAGTTCTTCCACTTATCTACTTTAAAACATCAGGCCAATAACAGGATTTCTAGTATCAAGAAAGGACAAACTTTTTTATCTAAAGATTATGAGATAGTAGATGAAGTAGTGCAATTTTTCTCTTCTCTTCTCACTAAGGATCTTTCTCTCTTAGTGTCTGATCAAGAGAATATTTTGTTTGTTATTTCTTCTCTGCTACAAGCCCACCACAACTCTATGTTGAAAGTTATCCCAACCCTGGAGGAAATTCTTCAAGCTCTCAATTCCCTTCTGGGTGATAAGGCTCTTGGCCCAGATGGTTTCCCAACTTTCTACTGGGAGGTGGTCAAAGGGGACGTTGTGAAGGTTGTGCAAGAATTTTGTGGGGCCAAAAACTTTTTGAAAGAACTCAATGCCACTTTTTTGGTTCTCATACCGAAAATCTCGAGGGCAGATTCAATGGATAAGTTTAGGCCCATCAGTATTTGCAACTCTTTCTACAAAATCATATCCAAAGTCCTTACTACTAGGCTCCTCAGAGTTCTTCACCTGATTATTTCCCCACAAAAAAGTGTCCAAGGAGATAGATTCTAGACTCTATTATCACGATGCATGAGGTGATTCACTCTCTTGAAGCTGGCAAGAGGGAAGGTCTCCTGCTCAAGCTTGATATGTCTAAAGCTTATGACAGGGTGGATTGGAATTTCCTGATGGCAGTCCTCCAAGCTTTTGGCTTTGATTCCTAGGTTTGTAAACTCATCTTTCAGCTTGTATCTTCCCCTTCTTTGTCTATACTGGTTAATGGTTCCCCATCAAATTTATTTTTCCCTTCAAGAGGGTTGAGACAGTATGATCCCCTATTCCCTATTCTCTTCATCATTTTGGCTAATTTTCTAGGAAGGTTAGTATAAGAAAAAGATAGGACTAGAGTCTGCAAAGTCTCAAGCCTTCGTCTGGTCATCTTTCTTTCACCCACCATCAATTTGTGGATAGTACTATTCTTGGGGGAGAGGCTACAGTCTAGGAGGCTAGAGTGCTTAAGGGTTTGTTGAATACTTATACTAGGGGTTCTGGCCAAGCTATTAACTAGGATAAGAGTTCAGTCTACTTCATCAATACTTCACTGAAGAGACAGAGGAAAATTGCTCGTATCCTGGGAAGTGGTATTGGAACCCTTTTTGCAAGTTATCTTGGTATGTCTTTAGGGTCTAGACCCCTAGAATCTTTTTGGAACAGCATCATTAATAGATTCAAAAAGAAATTAACTGGCTGGAAAGGTGCTACCCTCAGCTAGGCAGGCAAATGCACTTTGTTGAAATCAATTTCCAAAATCTCCCCACTTATGCCTTAAACCTCTTTGGGATTCCAACTAACCAACCTAAAAGAATGGAGAAGATTCAAAGGAACTTTCTCTGGACAGGGGTTGTAGAGCACAAAAGATATCATCTTGTCGCCTAGGACCATGTTTGCTTTCCCAAATGTTATGGGGGCCTTGGCATTAGAAAAATCAGACATTTCAATAATTCCCTTTTAGCCAAATGGATCGGGCACATTTAGAGTACCGAAGAATGGAGGAAAATTATGATTGAGAAATACCTAAGAAGGCAGTCTCTCATCTTTTTGCTTCATGAGATTGAGATTCCTCAAGGATCTTACATATGGAATGGGATCCTAAAGGCAAAAGTCCTGGCTAAGTCCAAGGCTAAATGGAAAATTGGTAAAGGTGAGAATATCTTATTTTGGCAGGATGATTGGACGAGCCAAGGACCTCACCCTAATTATGGTAGATGGGTAGAGCCATGCATAAGAAGATATGGTCTGAATGTCAGTGATTATACAATAGGTAATGGATGGCATGACCTGTCTATGATATCCCTGAACCTTAAATCTTTGATGATTAGCCTGAATGCTATTTCCATAAATAACAAGAGGGTTGAAGTCATCTGGGGAGATCACTCGAATGGGAAATACTCTATCGCCTTTAGGTATTTTTCATTGTGGCATAGAATGGAGAAACCCATCTGGACTAAGGCATGGACTCCTGGCCTTACCCCCAAAATCAACATCTTCTTTTGGCTTTTGCTCCAAGAAAAAATCCTTACTTTGGATAATTTAGCTAAGAGAGGTCAAATAATCCACAACAAGTGCAGTTTATGCAAGCATGACTTGGAGATGGTCAATCACTTATTTATTCATTACTCCTATTCCTCCAAAGTTTGCAACCTCCTAACCAGGGACTTTGGGGTCAGCTAGTGTCCCCCAGCCAACATTCAAGAATTCTTCACCTAATGGAAGAGTTCACACTTAGGTTTGATCACCCAATTAGTTTGCTCCTGGTCCCTTATGTACTTCTACTGGGAAATTTGGAAAGAGTGGAAGAGCTAAATTTTCAGAGATAAGGAATCCCCTAAGTTTGTTATTGCTGAGAAAATTGAAGGATTAATGAAGGAGAAATTCACCATCACAAAGGAAGGAAATATTGAAGAAGGTGGGAACAGCAGACAAAGGAAAAATGACAAGGATAGGAAAAGACAGGAGGCCAAGTGGTTTTTTCCCCCTGAAAATTGGTACAAAGCCAATTTTGATGGGGCTGCAAAAGGGAATCCTAGCCCTGTTGGCAATGGAGACATCATCAAAAATAGCTATGGTGGAGGAGTTGCAGCTTTTTTCTACCCTCTTGGACATTAGACAAACCATTTTGCAAAAGCTAGTGTTGTGAGTCACATTATTAAACTGGCCTTGGCTTTTGGGATTGAGAACCTCTAGCTGGAGGGGGGTTCTTTAAATATCATAAATTGTCTAAACGGTAACTCTATGCCTTCTTGCACCATTGTGAATGTGATCGAGGAGTTAAAGTCTGACCTAGATAAGTTCAACAAGGCCTATATCAACCACATGTATAGGGAGGCCAATTCAGCTGCCAACTAGTTTGCTAACGAAGTGGTCGCCAAAAATTCAGAGATGACATGGCATGTCAGCGACAACTTTCTAGCGATAGTAAATTTAATATTGCAAGATCGCATCCAGAGAAGTACTAAAAAAATTAATGATGGGAAGATTTGCAAGATTGCATGTCGGAGTGGGAGTTAATGATAATCATGCAAAACTCTTTTCAAAACATGATAGGGTGTACGTATGGCATGCTTTATGGGTTGTCTTGAATACAACCATTAAAAATGATCAATTCAAAAACATTTTTGATTTTTGTAGTTTGAAGGAGGCCGAGGTCTATAAGAAAATTATGAGCAGGTGGGGGCTTATTGAATCTGAGGAAACCATGGTAGGGGAGAGAAGTAGGAGGGAGCCATCGGAGGAGGTGGAGAACTGGAAGAAGAAACTTAAGGTTTGGCATAAGTTGGAAAAGGGCAGAATCACTAGATTCTTGGAGAAGATCCATGGATTTGATGTGAGAATCACCAAGATTACGATGGATTCCTAGAAAAATGGGAGTGTCAAAATCAATGGGGTCACCCACCATGTTAATGCAGATTTGATAGCCTAGGTTGCGAAGATCCCTCTGGAAGGGAGTAACTTCTTCAAAGACAAGAAAATGTTGATAAATGTTGTCAAAGTTTTTGTGAAGGATGAAAAGGAGCTAAATAAGCTCATCAAGGTGGAGATATATTATGAGATGGAGTCAATTAAAAAGCTATGGAGGTATGTCCTACATATTATCATTGAATATATTTCCCTAAACCCCAGATTTGATAGGATCATAACACATCATTTTGTTTTGCTTAATCACTTTAGGCATGGATTCAAAATCTCTTTTCCTTTTTATTTGTTCACCTCCATGAGCAAGGGTATTGAGGGTTTTAAGAGGCAACCTACCACTAACCCAGCCCTTCATGAGGGATTACTCCTCCTGGTCTATGAGTATCTGAAGACTCAAACTAGGGGAAAATCCCTTGGTGATACTGGGTGTGCATCTAAGGAAACTAGGAGTTTGGATTTTGAGGATGTGCATAGCATAAAATTGGAAGAAGAGGAAAAAAATTCTTCTAAAGGTAAAGCCCCCAAGGAAGAAAGGAAATTCACTCACTCTACCCACATTCCCTGTAGAAAGAGCCCTAGAGGCTTACCTCCCATTCCCCCTAAGCCTGAGCCTTAAGAGGAGGAGGAGGATAATGATGATGATGAGGATACAAATTTGGAGGAAGAGAAGAAGGGGGAAGAGGATGAGAAGGAGGAGGAGAAGGGGAGGGAAAGTGAAAAGGAGGAGGAGGATTCAGCTGACATGTTGGGGAATCCCAAGAAAAGGAAAGCAGATGAGGCTTTTGAAACCAACAACTAGATTCCTGAGATTCTAGGCCCCACTAGCCCCACTACCTCTCCATCTGAGGGGAAGATAGATATTCAGGAGAAAGAGAGTGGGGAGGTGATAATGAAAAATAGGAGGAGGTCTTAGATGAATGCTAATTCAAATATCACGAAATTGGGGATTGTCAAGGAGTTGTTAAATATCCAAGTGATGGAGGACATCGATGGAAAAGCCCACTATGATGAACTCATTGACCCTGCTTTGGTCATTATCTCTAATAATGCAAGAGAAATTGGGCTTAATCTTTTGAACAATACTAAGAACATCATGATAGATAATTTTTGGTCTATCAAATAGTTATTCCATGAAATTAAAGACCTTAAGGGGAAAAGAAGCCAAGAAGGAAGCCAAAAAATTGACAATGACCAGGGGCAAAATGAAGAGGAGAGAAGTCAGGATGGAAGCCAACGACACTTCAACGTCCAAGAACACAATGCTAACTAGGACGACAAAATCACCAAGGTTGAACAAAGAGTCCAAAGGATGGAGTTCTCCCATCAAAACCTAGGTAATCAAGTGATCGCCACTTTGAACATCCTGAATGAGAACATTAATAGTCTAGGTGAATCATTGATTAGTGCTAGTTTTGGCGAGGAAAAGATAGAGAAGGCTAGCTTGGACATTGGGTAGGCTGAGGATGATTTGAAAGAAACCAGGGACCAAGCGGATGCTTAGAACTAGGACTAGGAGAATGCAGACGATAGGAAGACCAATGAAGCTGCAAAGACCTTGGAGGTTCTTGATAGAGAGAATTGATAGTTACTGCTACTTTGTTGTCTCATATTTTCCTTGTGTAGCTAGTTTTTTCTTTTTCTAATGTAGCTAGTTTTTTGTTTCTTGGTCGTGGGCCTGTTGTTTAGGGTTGGCTTTTGATAAGTAGATTCTTTGTAGCTAGACTTTTCTTAATATTTCTATTTCAGATATGTTGTAAAAACTTTTAGGTTTCAGGATCGCTATAAAACTTGTTTTACTTAATCAAAAACACAGATCGATTTGGTAGTTTGTGTGGACCTATTTGGGTCTTTCTTGTCTCTCCTATGTGCATTTAATTTGTGTTGTAAGCCTTCTAAGGTGTTTTGGTATATAATATCTATTGGAGGCTGACTTGTGGCTCAACATATATTTAATGTAAGAGATTTAATTTAATTTGTAATGAACTAGACTGACTTGTGGCTTAGTTGGGTATAAGTAGGGGCTCTTGTGGAGTCTTTCAATCATTGTCATCCATCTTGGAGAAGAGGATGAAATGTAGGAGTGAATTTTGAGAAGGCTAGTAGCTCTAGCTTGGAAAACTAGGAGATTGTTTGGTGGGCTTGTGGGCATAAGTTAAAATTTCCTTGGAGGTTTCTACCAGGTGTGGATCTAAACTAGCTAGGATTAGTGTAATTTTACCATAACTAGGAAGGCCTTACAGCCCAACACATTGCATGTAATCAATTATTTTATGAATAAAGAGTTGTGATTTGGTATCAGATCTTGCTTTGTTATTGTATTTTCACTGTGTGGTTACTTATTCAGGGCTAGGACATCTCCTTTGGGGATTCTCCTTCTTTTCACCCCATCATTAACATGGGAAAATGTTGCTTCATTGGTTAAAGAAGCTCATTGCAATGGAGATTCCAATGTTATGCTAATGAAAATTGATCTAGCAAATAGTTTAAGAGGTGGAAAGGTACGTATAAGTTAATCTATCATGACCATTTTGTTTAATATCAAATCATGGATGGATGCATAATTTTGACACATTTTAAAATTAACAGGTCAAGCACCACAAAGCTATGTACTAGAATGGTTGTAAATTTTGCATAAAAAAGTTGGACAACATTAAGAGAACTTGTGATTTTGGAATAACTACAGTCTTTGAGGTCACCAATATTTTGTCTAGAAATGACATGCATCCTCAACAATCTAAAAATAGATACTATGGCATTTTGGATGATTTAATTAAATGCGACTTTAATTCCTTCAAACTAGTTATATTCGTTGTCAAATGATACAGGCTACGAATGAATCAAAATGATGCTGACAAAACTATTATTGAACTTGATAATGGATTTATAATGATTAATACAAGGTCATTTGAGATAGTTGGAAATGAGCCCTATGTTCTTCCAAGCCAATGTGAGCAAGTGTTTTACTTTTGTGTTCCACATAAATTGGGTTGGTCATTTTTCATTAGACATGATCCAAGAGGAAGACTGATAAAGTATAATGTG
This sequence comes from Cupressus sempervirens, assembly GCA_028749045.1. NCBI lineage: Eukaryota > Viridiplantae > Streptophyta > Pinopsida > Cupressales > Cupressaceae > Cupressus > Cupressus sempervirens. The sequence continues at coordinate 614,476,844 of CM053788.1, forward strand.
ATTGAAGAAGAAGATATCAAAGAAGTGGAAGACAAAGTAGATGATGATGATGGAAAAGATGAAGAAGGAAATCATGATGATGATGATGGCAAAGATTTTAATGATGATGGTGATGGCATTAATGATGATGGTGGTGGTAGTGGTGGTGGTGGTGATGGTGGTGATGATGGTGATGGTGATGATGATGATGACGACGATGATGATGGTCATAGTAACGATTATAGTGGTGATAGTGATGATGATGATGATGATGATGATAATGATGGCTATAGTGATGGTCATGATAATTATGATGGTTATTGTGATGATTTGGATGATGATGGTGATAAAATGATGTTCATGATTATGAGATGGACGAAGAAGATAATCAATGGAAATGTATTAGGTGTTGATTAGGTGCAAATATTTGTTACGATGCTCAATTCTTGGTGTTGATTACTTGTAATATATTTTTTGTAGAGGTAATGAATTAAAAAGTATACAATGATGTATACATATTGTTCATATTATGTTCTATGTGATTTGTAGCATAAGTATCATGTAATTTGTAACTAACTTAAGACAAATGATTTACATATGCAAAGATGAGGATTGTACACAGTGACATGGATTGAGAGGTATAAGTTTATTACATGCTTGCTTTCTCTTTACTTTCAACATTAACTTTAGACGAACTTCATCAATATTAACCTCATTTTATAGAAAAATAAAATTTCTCCTTCAACTATCTCTCTCATTTGATGGGCTAAAAGTACCACCAAATAGGTATTTGTTAAATTTGTCTTCCTTGAGTGAGGGAAATATAGGAATAGATGAGGATAGTAAGACATGTATTCAGTCTACAAAAGAGAGACAAACTACAGGTCAAAAGATTAAAAGAAAATTCAATAAATGCATTAAAATTTTCCTTGCTCAAGGAGGGTCAAGTTCTTATGATGATGAGACAAAGGATGACATAAAGGTTCCCTTACGGTACACACATCTTCAGAAAGAATGGGTACCCAAGGAATTACCTCTAATTAACACTGATTTTTCTATTAACAAGAGGATATGTCACATAGCTCCATCAATATTACATGGTTTGGGCCTTATTTTTTATGGATGGTATAAAGGTCAACTATAATAAAGTTGTTGAATTAATGAAGTATGTAGGACCTTGTTACAATTACAATAATTGGATGTGGATAGTTCAATATAAATTAAAAAAAAGTATGCGTAGGTATACACTATCAGCAAATTATCTACACTGGAAAGAAAATGATCAAAGTAAAAGACTTGTTGTGTACATTGATGGAAGGCCAAAAGAAATAGGGAACATTGCATGTTTTATAAATAGTATGCATCTTGGGTCAGCAAATAAGCGAACCAATTACATTTCTGAGGCACGTGAGGGAAATCATGTTTTTGTATGTGTAATTAAATCAGTAAGTGTGGGGGAAGAACTACTAATAGATTACAATTTGAATCGCATAGATACAAAGAAAGTTACTATCGTAGGACTTGTAAGTACTATGTATGTAATATTTACACTAATTACTTCCAATTAAGAACTCCAATAAACAATATACCATTTTATTGATAAATTTTTTTGCTAAGTCAATTATTTCTTTCATTATGCTAATGTTTTTATATATATTCTTTGTGATAGGGTGACATGGCCGATCCATCGGATGACAGAGGCAAGGATGGTTCTCTCACCCCTTCTTCGGTGCAGGTAAACCTTTTGTATAAAAATTGGTGTAATTTTAATTTTACAAAATTTCATATTATTATGTTATTTTCCTTAAGGTTTTGGACTTGTTTTGATTGTTTTATTGATGTTTTTGTCACAATTTGATGCTTAGGGAAAGGGAAAAGAACCAATTACATGAGCAATTAGTTGTTGATATGGCGGCCACTGTATTATGTGATGATGACATTGCATATACCACTAACCCTATAAGCATGTTTAAAATGAGCCTAAAAAGTATCAATCTACAAATTATTGCATTTGTGATGGATCCAAATCCAATCGAAGAGAAAGAGGCAACGAGAAATGAATTGTGTCAAATAGCTCATTGTTTGTAAGTAAGCAATAATTAATCTTTAACTAGGACAATAGTTCAATAAAGCTTTATGTTTCATACTAATTGATGGATCATGAACCAAAATATGTATTTGTTGTTACATCATTTTTGAGACCTCACCGAGTTGTTCCACCTAATGAGGGTACCAGTGCAACTCCTACAGGTACGTGATTTCAATTTTCAACTATCACAAGGGACATCATCAAAATCACCAATGCTTCTCTATTGTAGTCCATTAATAGTCAAAACTACACCATTATTTTCTTCATGATTATTATTGGCAGTTTTATATTATTGTTGTCATGTTTTCGCAATCTATATTTTAAAAAGAAAATACATTGTATATATGATTATTTTTCATGTCCTGATGATGTACATACACCTCCTTCGACAAGGTCAGCCATTACTCTAAGATTGTCGATTGCAAGATCAACAACAAGGAGCATGCAAACATCCATGCATTTTGCAACTAGAGCTGGTAAATCCTTGTCTTGCTACATTTTGTTATGTGTTAAATATGATTTGATTTGTACTTTCTTGTTCATTTGATCATATATGAAACTGATTAACTTTGTGTAGTGATAGGTATGCCTTCTCATGATGATAGAATAGATACTAGTACTGGTGATAATTTACCATCCTTTCCTTGAGTATCCCATGTTACTTCTACTGGATCATTGGAGGCATCATTGTTGATGGCCGAGAAAGATATGATTCCCTTAAAATTGTTTAAGCTTCTAGGTACTTTAAAATTGTAATTATTTAGAGTGTAATTGTTGTTTACTTATTCATAACTCATTTTCAACTAATGATACCATGATGACTTTTCAAGAAACAATCTTTTTTATGAAGAATTTTTTGATTTAACATTGAAGATATTGGGGCCCACATTACGTAAAAGGTATGTAGCTTCATATAATTGGTAGAATATTTTTCCCTTCATCCATTTGTTGTAATATATTCAAGGTACATAGCTTGAACAAAAAAATCTATCTAACAATTTTGTTTTTTATTAAAAGGTGGAATGACTAAGACGCTGAATTAAAAGATTGGCTCATAAAATCTCTAGAGGATCTCTTTGGTCAAAATATTTTTAACAAAGTCCAAATTCTTAAAAAAGCTTGCAAACATCTAAAGACTATGAGAGGCCAATAAATAAGGGGTCTAAAGGTCAACCCAAAGTATGAGCATCCCCCTATGGTTCCAAAGCTAGAGGGGAATGAAATCTTTGAAGATGAAAAAGAGATAAGACTAAACGATAAAGGAATTAAACTAGCACTGAAAAAAATAGGTATGTGGTAGTATTAATGTAATTATGCACAAATTAGTGATCTTTATATTTATATAATCTAACATATTTCAAAGTTTACATATATAGGCTACAGGATACATCAAAGGCTACACAAGCTAGGAAAGATAAGGTTGGTCAACACCATCTTGGCTCTGGTGGATATATGAAAATTCATTCACAACTTGTAAGTAGCAGTAAATGAAATTTCATATCAATTTTTTTATATAAAATTACAAATAAGAAATACATTCAATATTGATGATATTATGCAAAAAATGTAGGCCATTGAGTTAAATCTAGCACTCATAGAAGAGGACAAACAAATTGGCTTCAAGCAAGGCTATAAAGCAATGGTTGCCTGCCACCACATAGATTCTAGTGGCCAAAGAGATGTAGAATATTTTGGTACATCGATTCACACACAGGAAAATAGGCCTAATGAATAATAACTTAAATTGAGAACTTCATGAGAAATAATCTATTTGATGTTAATTTCAAAAAATGATAACAATGTACATGACATTTCACTGCAACCTTCTACTCCTGGCATAGATCCTACTCATGACAAAGGCACAGATCCTACCCATAACGAAGGCCCTGATGTGCATCACAGTGATAGAGGTACATATTCAATTTCTATTAAAAATTAATTGTGTAATTATTAATAAAATTTAACATCTTAAATTGCAATTGGTGCAACCTTTATGTGATAATTTTTGAACATGCAAAATGTCATGGTGATAGAGTCAAGTGTCATGTTAGTGTTGAGTATGTTGAGGTTGGGGCTGAACAAAATGTGATAGTAGATGATGTGGCACTATCAGGTAAAGAAAAATTCATGTTATGTTCTTAGATTAATGAAATAATTATAAAAAAAAATTAAATGTTTAGAATTAAATCCATTTATTTCTTATTGCAGGGGTGTGTTAGCCTTGTGCTCGAAAAAAGAAGAGGAATCATCATGTCATAAGATCAAAACCACAAGAGCTAGAGGAGAATGTCGAAGATAATTAAGATGTACCTATTATCTTTTATCTTTGAAAAACATCAAAGAAAAAACAAAAGAAGAAATGAATGTTAAAAGCCTTGTTTGATAAATATTTTTTTATGAATGTTGCCTATTAATGAATTTTATGTCATATTATTGAATATTTTTATTTGATTATAATGATTGATGTGTTCACAAATTATTGATGAATGTGTATACATATTAATGAATTATATGTCATGTTAATGAATGTTATGTGATTATAATGATTGATATATTCACGAATTATTGATGAATATTTATACGTATTAATGAATTGTATTTCATGTTAATGAATGTTATGTGATTATAATGATTCAATGATATAGTTCTTAAATGAATGAATGAAATATTTGCTTAGATGTTAATGGGGAATTTAGAGTAATTATAGGAAGGGGGAGGCCAAATGAGCTTCCAACTTCACGTGGTTGGCCTTGTTAAGTAGAGAATATGAAAGGATTCTCGAAACCAAGTGAAGCTCAAACTAAACATGAATATATGGTCCCATCATCGAGTGACTAGAGAACTTCACCATAGTCACTAACGAATGTCATTTCTTCCATGTTGATGTAGACATATCTATGATGTTTGTTGCTATAGACTCTATATTAATTGCCACTACAGTTTCATCACTTGTTTACACTATTAGTTATTATCACTACATTTCCATTATGAATCATAGTCATCTCTTCTGTGATAAATATTATCTATTGGTAAATAGACTTGTCACTTTGAAACTCTTGACAATGTGCCCAATGGAAATGTGAAAAACTAAATACAACTATAGGATAAACCACTTCATAGTGTGATATTCCTCTGCATTTAGGATGGGAAACTCCCTTGTATATATTTTAAGAATGAAACAAGAACATATGAACACATTACACACTTGGTAATACTCTCAAAATATGCTTTGTATACTGATATTTTTTTTGTCTTATATTTCTATTTTGTAGGTATCTAAAGTAATTGAAGCAACACTTAAACTCTTCATTTCATCTGCATTAGAAACTTTGTTTTCTATCTATGAGTTGATCCTATTAGTGAACATATTCAAGAGAAATTGGCAATTAATATGTTGGATATCCTTTACTATTTATGTTTCAAAGAAAAATTTAAATATTATGCTTCAGTGGACCAAATTAATGGAGATAGTATTAGATGTTAACTGTGTCAATCTCTTCATTTTAGGAAATACAAAAGGAGGCACTACTTCAATATGCAATTCAATTGATATGCATAGGACATCGAGTAAATGTGGTGCATTTTTTTAGCTCCACCTACTATCCATGCATATGGAATGTTGTTGCACGTGCATTCTTGATTCAGAGTAGTTAAATCTTATTTTGGATGGGAGGGAGAGAAGACAAAGACATATAGATGCTTTAGTGGCTATAGACAATGATTCTTCACTATTTACATTGTACTTCTATCACTGGGTTCCTTATTTTGACTATTGGTACATTCTACATTTTGATGTTATTAAAAGTAATGTTTTGTTTCCTTTGTTGAAATGTGTCATGCCTTCATTCACTAAAATTGATCTCTACTAGTTGTGACCATATTGGTAACATGTTGATCTTAGTCTTCTTAAAGTTGTTGTTATAACACTATAGATCCTAATATGCATGTAGCACACTCACCAATGCAAAAAAACTAGAACATATCTTGAAACCTTTCAACATCTTTTGTAATGCTAATTTATAATGATTTCATTGTATTTGGTTGCAAGGTGTCGAGTAAAAAAATTGAATTAGAAATTGAGGTTGTAGGTAAAGAAAGCATCTCTCCATAATTTGAGGGTAATTCCAGGTAAGGGTTGAATCTTGAAGAAAAGTATCAATGACAAAAAAATTTAAGGTTCCTACATAATGTTGTTTTGTTACATGTTTGGTGTTGAATGAGGGACGTTATGTACCTGTTCCTCTCTTCTTCATGAATTTATATTTTTGTAAATAATTCTTATATTTCTAAACCATATCTCGACCATTCTCTTTTTAGAACCTATACCTCTCTAGTGGTTAGCATACAGAGATAATTGGTATCTTGCATTTAGAACCTTTATTTGATTTTCATAATCATCATTTTAGCCTAGAAAATTACAAAAACATAGCTTGCATATCTTAGGGAGAGTTCTTTTCCAAATTAGAAGGAATATTTTTCATAGGCTATTCCTTTAGGGTATGTCTGGTTTGTGGAATCTTTTCACTTCAAACTAATGGCACTTGTTAGGTCCTTCAAAAAGCTAGTAGAATCCAAAGAATGAAGTCTTTTCAATGGTGGTAGATTGATGTAGAGTATAAGTGGGTGTTACACACAATGTTTAAATAAGGATAAGTTCTCAAATATTTGTAAGATACAACTTCTCACATAATCTACCCTTACCAATGTCAATGTTCAAAACTCAACTCCTTAAACATCAAGCACTCAAATTTTGATCAGTCCATAAACTATTGATCATATTGCAAGGTCAAACTTTTGATCTCAATCATAGTTTTTTGTCACACTCTCATCATGAGACATCTTTTCATTCTTTATGTCCACACCCTTGGGCTCTTCAAACATACTATTTTCCATCCTTAATGCCCATTGGAAACTACCATCACTATCAATAGGTAGACAATAAAATGTAACTTTCCCTCTCTCCCAACCAACCCACATTACATCTTTTGATTTATCCAGTCCTTCGATCAAACCTTGACCCTTCATTCCTTGATTCTCTTTAAGCCTAAGGATGTTACTTGTTATATACCCTTAAACTAATATCCGATACTAAACCCCCAACAAGATCCTTAACTTTGTCAAACTTATGATAGTTTACTAAACATGTAGAATACTCACCTATCAAACTATAAAATGTATTCCCCCACTCTTAAATAAATAGGGACACTTAATCCCTATAGACCAACAATTACCTTGCCTTGGATCACCAAAAAATAGGATTATTATACTCCTAATGTTGTCAGCATGACAGTCACCAATTATACTTATAATATAATCACTTAAACTATCTATCTTTGTGTCTCCTCATCCATAATGCATTGGGACACCCTTTACATTCGGTGATGGCTCTGTCCACACCGTTTATATATATCCAAGTCATCAAATATAGCTTCTCAAGTAAAATTACCTTATTACTATTCTACCTAGACAATCTTTGTCAACCTCTATACCTTCAATGGTTTTAACCCTATCACTGCCTTCCAAATCTTTCCATTGCCTTGGATAGACTGCAAACTCACCTTTCTTCATTCCTCACAAGCCTTCATATAAATATATTCTATTATCCATGTGGAAAAGACCTCTTTCATTTACTATCACTATTATGTTAGTATATCTACTCTCTGTTGTCTATTAGTATCAATCACATAGTCATTTACAAGGTAGAGTTAGATAGTCATCACTACAACCCAACTACTCTACATAGGTCGAGTTGTGTACATAATCTATTATGTACCAATCAATTGTATAAAAGCTAAGTAAAGTATGGTATATGGACCGAGCTCATTCAATGACCCAGCAAATTATTAGTGATCGAGTATAATTCCAAGTATATTATTATTGAGTGATAGAGCATGTGATGAGCATAGTATCTGTCGAGCATTAAGAGATTAATAAGGGTTGGGCAACAACAATGCTAATCACCAATAATAGTAGAGGTCAACCAATACATATTTTATATAAAAGTTAGGAAAGGAACAAAGTTTTAGGTAAAATGATTATTAGGATGACTTAGAAGGTATATTTAAGTTTTCAAGAGGTTGTTATAGAACATTTAATACTTGTTGAGGTTGTTACAGAACATTTACATGGTGTGGATCACATATCCCCATGTGTATGTTCACCAATCAAGATGAAGAGGCAAAACATGGAAACATCTAGAAGACTTTTCATGGAATCTTTATAAAGTGATGATATTAACCTAGATCTAGAGGATGTGAGAGATAAGAAAGTGTTCATATGCATGCATGTGAAGAGAAGAGAAGGAGATCAAAAGTCATTCAAGGGTTTTATTATTATCTAACAGAACAAGTGACTTATTCATAAGCAGTGAAAGTGGAAAAGAAAGACAAGAGTATCAAATTAGAGGAGAGGATCAATTAGTAAGGAGAAGACTCAAAATTAGCTTGTAGAGAAAATTGCAATTCAGGTACTAAGTCGGTTTTAATAGACTTGAATCAAGGTAAATCTCTTAACATAGTGGTCTTAACAGATCTTTGTAAATCTCCTAACAAAGTCCTTACTTATTTATAAGTGCCAAATCCTCTAACCAAGTGAAACCTAGTAGTTTCTTAAGTCTTTAATAGGATAGACTCCTCACATAGTATATCATATATTATGGTCAAATATTGTAACCTAAATTGGTTAACTTTATAACTGCAATAGTGAAGATTTGTGGTTGTCATCCCCACCCATTTTTACCTTCACCTTGGAGGGTTTCTAGGCATAAAATATTGTGTTAGGTGTTATTACTTTCATGCATGTGATTGAATTGATTTACATGTTACAACAAGTTTACATTTATTGTATTACATGCATAAGTTATTATTGGATGTGGATGAATTTGTGAAAAGGTATAGAATTGTTATAGATCCTAATTCACCCAACCCCCCCCCCCCCCCCCCCCCACAAACTCCTCAGTATCTAGTGTAGTCCATAAATCAAAAATTGGTATCAGAGCATTGGTTCTCTAAAGAAATCTTAAAGCCTTGGAGATTAGGTCTTGGAAGATGGAGGCTTTGAAATTGGATAAGACTTGATAATTAGGTGATCAATATCCAACTCACATTGCAGAAGTTAGAATAGGAAAGATAAGATTTGAAGGATTCCCTAAAAAGGAGAAAAGCAATTGTCATTCAGATAAATCAATTCTCTTATGAAGAAGTTGAAATTGAAGGATTATTTGACCCAATCAATCCAAATGACAAAGCATATTTTGAACAACTAGAAAAGAACAAACTCCTCAATGAAGAGATAAGAGAACAAAAGAGAGAACATGAAATGCAATAAGTAAGACTATGTGAAGTGACTAAACAAAGAAAGAAAATTGAAGACAGATAGAACAATGGCAGAAGATGATAAGAGGGTAATGGCCACCAGATTGGAAGAAAGGTAGTCAAATGTGTAGAAATTCACAAATACACAAATGGATCTGATGAATAACTAATGACTTCAAATCATATAGTGAATCACAAAGATATGGATATTGCCAACCTGAAATATTACAATGAGATACTGAAGAATGAACTAAAGAATGAGAAGGAATCTATGGAGCAATTCAACAAACCAAAGCAAGAAATAAAATATTATGAAGAACTTATGAAGTCATCAAGATGTTCTAACGAGTTAGGACATCATGCACTGAGAAAGGAGAACCATCCAGGAATGGAGAAATGAGAAATATAAAACCAAAAGAAAAACCAACTTGCTATCACTATGGAAAAATTAGTCATACTACAAATATCTGTTGAAGTGAACATAGTATGCAAAATGCTAAACCTAAGTTTATTGGTTACTATTTTTACTACAAGAAACAAGGTCATCAAATGTGCGAGTGTAGGTCGAGATTATGGAATGCACCTACTACACCTAGATTTGAAGGGCACTGCTACAACTGTCAAAAATATGGGCATAGAGCATTTTAACGTAGATTAGAGACAAAACCCTACTAACCAAATTAGAGAATGAAGAATTATATACCTAAAAATGTATGTTCCAAATGTCACAAGTTTGGACATCAAAGCAAGAATTGCAAAAATCAAAGAACATTCAGATAAATAAACAAAGGATAAAGGAAAAGGCAAAGTAGATATTGAGCAAGTGAGGAATGAAATGAACTTGAAATGGAAAAAAAAACTAGAAGATGGAAATAGTGGAGTTAAGGGAGCTGAGGTCACCCAATCCAATGGAGAAGGTGATCATATCATCTCTAATTTAGCAAAAGAGGTATGTATGGAACTGAATACCTAAATAGTACATCATACATTAGTTCCTTACATAAATATGCATCAAAATTTCATATCTGCATATATAAGATGCAAGAGAACAAATTTTTTAAAAGGTTGTCAAGTATCAGTATTTCATCTATGTTGACTAAGTGTTGCAACATAGATCGAACATTATAATAGAGACTGAAGCTTATGGAAGAGATTGAGTTGTTATGTTAGATGGCTTCCACTCAACAAAGTACAAAGCATTTATGCAAAACCTAATCGATTGAAAGACAAGGTATATAAAAAATTTCAAATACATTATTTTCATATCTTTCATATAGATTTTTGAAGAATTCGGAGTGATCAAGTGACAAAGAAAATTCAAACAACTATCAGGATCTCAAGAAGTGAATTGATCAAAAAGATTGAATGAGAGCATGATCATGTGTCGAGCATCTACAGAAGGAAATACATAAAACCCTAGTTATGATAATAGCAACTTCATCGACTACTAGAATGAGCCAAAAGGTTAGTAAAATTCAATTGGTGAAGAGTGATGTTTTTCCTCCACCTAAATTTTGTGTTATTCTAGAAATTGTTGTTAAAGGAGACTCAATAGGTGTGTTATCCTTGATACCACCTAAAGTCATCATGATTCATGATGTCATAAGTTTCTACATGTGTAAAGTCAGAGAATTTGGAGACTATGAGATTAGAGAAGCTTATGAGACGTTGTGTGATGAAAGAACCCTAAAAGATGAGTTCAAATTTGTAGAAAGGAAAGGGTTCAATCGAGCCCTAGAATTTCCAAGGAATTTTAGAATAGAATGGATCAAAGTCATCTTAAGTAGAATTCATGATATGAAGTATTGGATACAAGATGGACCAGTAGAAATCATGAAGATGATGATGCATAGGGTTACTAGATATCCAACCCTAGATAGAAATAAAACCATGTGATGCTTGAGATGAGGAGAAGTTGAGGCTAATACAGGATCCAAGTGGAATGGATGAGGTTTGTCCATTACAAGCATCTCTGATCCACTTATAGAATTTTCAATGAGAATCATTTCTCACAAATTTTATCAATCTAGAAAATTAAATAGTGTGTCGAGTATGGCTATGGAGAAGGAGAAGGAGATTGGTCAAAGGACCACCTATTAGATAGATCAAAACTATTGAAGAGTTATGTAACATCTTAAGAAGATCAACTAGTTTCAAACATGTGAAATATGATACATTAGACAATGATGATAAAAATAAGGTAGAGGAAGCTATGGTAGAAATGATTGAAAATCAAAGGCTACCTCCTAGTGAAACAAAGGACAAGATACCCAAGGATCTATTTGATAGATTAGAGAGGAAATGGCAACAAGCTAAAGTAATAGAAAATTAGATAAGAATTGACACACAAGTCAGAGTTATGCCTAATCTGTCTCAAGAAAAAAAGTACAAATTTATGAAACAACATAGGAGCATAGTTGTTCTAAAATATAGAATGTTCTTGATTTTACAAAATAAAGAGGAAGATGTATGACATCAGAGCGAATTGTTGTGGAAAAGAATTTTTACACTTACAATAAAGAAAGTAGAAACTATGGATATTTATCATGAACACAGTAGTGGAGAAAGCTTAGGTGTGCCAAGTCCACAAGACAACATGTCTCCTCTATAGGTTGACACCCTTGACACTCCAAAAGCCAAGCAATCAAGGCTCACAAATGAAGAAGAAGATGGTGAAGATAAAGAAGCTAATAAAAATCATACTATTGTTTCAGCACCTCAAATTCAAGTACTATTGTTTTTGTCTCAAGAATAGATGCACAAGTAAGACCAAGTGGTGATACCCCTATACCATCTCCTAAGGCATTGTCGAGCAATAGCACTCCTTCATTGAAAAGGAAGAGAAGAGAAATAAATGACATGTCACTAGATATTGAAGCTAGTTTGGATGAACATATTGAGATGCCACAATTTGATTTGGAAAATCTCACCTTGCAGCAAAACTTTTTGCTACAAGAAATTTTGAAAAATAAAAAGAGAAAAGAAGAGCTCAGCAATGAGCTAAAGAAACAATGTACATTACAAGATGTGAAACATATTTTTGTTGAAGTTTTTGACATACATAATGTAGATGAAGAGACATATATTATTGATCAACTTGTACATATCATTGATCAAGTTAGTACAAAAAAATTTGAGTCCAATCATAAGTTGATAAAATTGGTCAACAAGAAGAGTTGAGGCCAAAGTTTTCATAACTATAGTAGAGAAGAAGGTGCTATTACAAGAAAAAGAACATGTGATGATGGATATTGTACAAAGGGTATAACAGGTATACACAATTTTGTCGAGTGTGCATAGATTTACTATGATATTTAGGCACAGGTAGATAAGACCCAGGCTAAGATGAAGGCATCCAGCAATGTTATCTCAAAGTCAACAAGATCTAGCATAGATCACTAAAATGTTCTACTAAATGCTCAAGGAATAATGGTTGAGCTTTTGGTAGTTGATAGGGACATGAGATCCAAGTTGGTAATAATTCAAGCAAGTTGATACCTCATTTCAAGGTAATGCCAATAGAACTGAAAATAGCCTAGGATCTTATTATCAAAGATCATAACTTATCAGTGGCTGAGAGTTTTATTGATTTAGCTACAAGATTAAAACTACATAATCAAATTTTGGAGGCAGTAAGGACCACATGGAATCATGCACTGGCCATGATTACCATAGTTCACAAGAAATTCGTTGAAACACATGGATTACTTCAATTCTTTCAACCCCAGCAGTAGTGACATCAAATGTTCAAAAACAAGGGGGAATGTATACAAGGGAAATGAGTAAATTAGTGTATAGAAGGAGCATGATGTACAGATATTGAATAAAGGCTGTAATATTCATTGTTTTATTGATATGACAAAGTGTAAATATGACAGTGTTTTTTCCACTAATGTCAAAGGGGGAGATTGTTGGTATCTCTACTTTCTATTGTCTATTAGTGTTAACCAGTTAGTCATTTACAAGGAAAATTCAGATGGTCATCACTGTGACCAAACTACTCTACATGGGTCAAGTTATGTACATAAGATAGTATGTACTGAGAAATTGTATAGAAGTTGAGTAAAGTATGGTATATGGACCAAGCTCATTCAAAGATCTAGCAAGTTATTAGTGACCAAGTATAATTCCAAGTGTATTAGTACTGAGTGATATAGCATGTGCCAAGCATAGTATATGTCCAGCATCAAAAAATTAATAAAGGTTGGGCAATAGCAATGTCGAGCACCAATAACAATAGAGGCCGAGCAATATAGAGTTTATATAAAAGTTGTGAAAGGAACAAAGTTGTAGCCAAAATGATTATCAGGATGACCTGGACGATATATTTAAGTTTTGAAGAGGTTGTTATAGAACATTTAATACTTGTTGAGGTTGTTATAGAACACTAACATGGCATGGATCACATATCCCCATGTGTATGTTCAACGATCAAGATGAAGAGGAAAAACATGGAAACATTTAGAAGACTCTTCATGGAATCTTTATAAAGTGATGATATTAACCTATATTTAGAGGATGTGAGAGTTGAGAAAGTGGTCATATGCGTGAATGTGGAGAGAAGAGAAGGAGATCAGAAGTCATTCAAGGGTTTTCTTATCATCTAACAGAACAAGTGACTTATTCATAAATAGTGAAAGTGGAGAGGAAAGACAAGAGTATTATATCAGAGGAGAGGATCAGTTAGTAAGGAGAAGACTCAAAATCAGCTAGCAAAGAAAACTGAGAGTCAGGTACTGAGTTAGTTTTAATAGATTTGAATTAAGGTAAATCTCTTAATAGAGTAGTCTTAATAGATCAATGTAAATCTCCTAACAAAGTCCTTAATTAGTTGTAAGTGTCAAATCCTCTAACCAGGTGAAACCTAACAGTTTCTTAAGTCGTTAATAGGACAGACTCATCATAGAGTAGATCATATATTATGGTCAAACATTGTAACCTTAACTAGTTAACTTTATTACTACAGTAGTGAAGATTTGTGGGTTTCATCCTCACCCTAGTTTTACTTTCACCTTTGAGGGTTTATGGGTAACAAATATTGTGTTATGTGTTATTACTTTCATGCATGTGACTAAATTGATTTACATGTTACTACAAGTTTACATTTATTGTATTACATGCATAAGTTATAATTCGATGTGGATGAATTTGTGAAAAGGTATAGAATTGTTATAGATCCAAATTCACCCCCCCCCCCCCCCCCCCAACCTGTAAATATCTAGTTTACTCCTCCATAAATCAACAGATTTAATCCTTCTACCTATGACTAATAATAGTCACTTTCTACCATCATTGTACAAGATAAAGAATTTTGTTGCAAAGTCTTAGGTTTTCACAGTTATTTTTAGATGTAGTTGGTATAGAACTAGTAAATCCCCATGGGGAGATTTCTCACCAATGTACCCATTCTTCCTTTGGAAATTGTTTGATGTGTAGGAGGTTTTGTCATATTCAAGAAATTTTAAGAATGTGGTTATATTACTATATAGTGGTGATAAAAAAAAAGTGGCAATATGGATAAAATCCACAATAATAGTGCTCAAAAAATAGCATTATAAAAGTTCTCTATAATAGATGGATATTAGATTTGCCACACCTTAAACACATTAGAAGTGTGGGAACAACATTTTTTATTGATATGATTAGGCACCTAAATATTGAATTAAAAATCTTGTTGTCTTTATCAAGTCTACTATCTGAGGGAAAATGATCTACTAATTAAATTGTGAACTTAGTGATTCAATTTTATTTTTAATAGAATTGAGGTTATTAATTAGGAAATATTAGAGTTAGTATACTTGGAAAAACCTAGGAGAGTAGTGTAGAGGCATCACAAACCCTAGAAATGGATATGTTAGTACTAGGATCATGGGGGTACCATTCTTTACATATTCAGTAACATCTTCAACATTAATATGTAAACAATAGTGATGAAAATAATTTATTCAAATTAACATGGACTTTTGTATCTTGAACCAACTTGGCACCAGTCTATAGAAACTCTATATCATCCAGGGACATAACATCTAATTCAACTTTGAAAGAACTCATAGAATTATCAGCTGGAGGAGACTTCTTAGCTAACTGTATTTTAGCACTTTGTATTCCAAAAGAAACATCATGAGTGTATACCAGATAATGTAGTGTAAGACAATAATTTGCACCATCAAAGTTTTCTCATCTTCAACAAACCAAACAGACCCTTAGTGATCATACATATTGTCTTGATTTCTCAAACATCATTTATATTCACTCACCTTAGATTAGGCACCTTACATTTGTCTTTGATTGACATTGTTATCACCTATTTGTCCTATCTTTTTGAAATCAGAAAAAACCCACAATCTTATAAAACTAGTCAATCTTTGGTCAAATGTAGGCAACCAAAGCTAATTCTTAGGAGTATGGTTATTTTCAAGATTTTGAGGAATTGTGATAAACCCCAACATGATGCTTATGATGTTATTAAGCTCTAAAACATATTTTATGTTTGGTCATGATAGAGACCAGATGTTCCACATTCTTAGTTTGGTCTTAGCACAAGTAAAATTTATTTTAAAAAATTTCCATCCAATAAGAAATCATAACAATAATATTCAATGTGTGTCTTGGTAGTGTTTTGAAATTGCCAACCATTTCAATGTGTAACCCGAGCGTATGGGGAAAGTTAACTTGGGATCATACTTTTATGAGTTGGGGAAGAGAACATGATCTCATGATGTGGAGGGTTCTTATGAATTTTTATTTTTTTACAAAACATGGATATCATCAAATTTTTGATGACTATTCATCATTCTATCAATGTTAGTTATCATCGATGACATGGCAACATCGTTGAAATATCATAGGATTTCAATAATGTTTTGACAAGGCCTATCATTGATGGCATGGAAATCTCATCGATAACCACCCCTAATCATCAAAGTTTTGATGTCTGGTAGTTATGGTCTGACACCACCTCTTGACAAAGATTGGGCTCATTTTCAATAACGTTGTTCATTGATAAATAGACAACCCTAGCTTTTGTCAAAATTATAATGATAGAATGTTTCGACCATTGGCAGTCAAAAAATTGACCAACCCTCATAAAAAAATAGGTCCAAATTTACTAGTGTCACCAATGCAATTGCAAAAGGAAATGATGCATTTTGGAGTTTCATTTTTATCAAATTTATACCGATAAATGAGGATCTTTCAACATGTAACTCTCAGGAATATTAAATGGATTGCTAGTGTTGCTGAAAATAAAATTATGTCATTAAATATCATGCAAGAAAAGACTACTACATGGCCAAAGAATTGAATAAAAAATTAGAGTGTGTCTTTGAAAGGAATTAAGATACACAATTGATAGAGAATATTTTGAATAAGAAAAGATACCATAAAATGCAAAATGGTTGTTGTTATAAATTACTTCACTTGGAGCTCATAGGATGAAGTCCATACATAACAACTTTGGCAGGAAGCATGAAATTAGTTTTAGTTCCAATTAAAGGGAGATCCTTATTTTCTTTTTTATCTATTAAGTGAAGCTGAAGGACATTAATGCAAATAGAAACATCCGAGATGCACTTTTTTATGGTCTATAAAAGCCTTCATTAACACAAATGTCAACAATTGGAGAAGTAGTTTTTGAATTCTTCATATTAGAAAGATTTTCTATCAACACAAAAAATAAAAGAATAAAAGTTTGAGGCTTGGCATCAAGCCCTGCAAAGACCAGAAAAGGCACTAGCTTGTAAATTTTGACCACAACATTAAAGAAAGGAAAGATTTTTATGACCCGAGAAAAAAATAAGTAGAGATTTGTGTTTGTGGTCATATAAGAGTCTTGAAGGGATAGAAAATGAGTCTTTTTTTACAGTAAGCCTTTTACATACATCATAAAGCGACGACTTTCCAAGATCTAATCGAGTTAATGAAGGGAAAGACATGTTGACCCCATAGTAAGCTTACAAGGAAAATCCAACCCGTGTATGCATGGTGGAAGTTTTATAGGGGAAGTGTCATTTATAGGCCAATCAAGGTAAAAAAACAAATATCTTTCAAAGCATGATCATGGTATTAAGAAAGCCTACTTAAAACCTTTTGTGTCAAAGTGAAAGTAAAAGAAAAGAAAGATAATGAAAGTCTCAGTGTTCAATTAACATTTTTTACAAGTGTCGTAGATAAACCCTTAACACCTTGTGAGTATCATAGTGATTTATTCACTAATGTTAGCCATGACCCTGTTAAAGTCTTTACATAAAAACGTTATGTTAAAGTTGTTGCAAGTCAAATGTAAAATTGATTTACAAAGAATCAAAGATTACAAGTAAGAGTTAACCCCAAAATTTGCAAAAGATAATCATATAAAATACATCTTAAATTTTCATGATAAAATGGAGGCTTCTATGAAATAATGTATATGAAACAACAATGTAGTAAGATATTTTTTAATTTCATGGTAGCTTATCTATAGCCAACTCTATTAGGATGAAGAAACACTCTTACAACCCATGAGTTACCACTGATTAATTGAGTTACCACAGGGTTTGACTAAAGGTTTCACCTCATGCAACTAATTTTAGCAAAGATTTTCTATTGGCATGAATTTTGATGATACTACATTGAGGGGAGTATCTTATGCATTTGAGAGTATTGATATGTTGCATTCATGACTATATTTGTCATTGATGTCAACATAGCAGTAATTTTGTAAAGATTGGAAGAATAGAAGTCAATAATCTTATGAAGTGTAGAAGCTGAGGAAGTTTTAGATGATGCGCAATGGAGGACATGTTCTTGAGGTTTTCATGATGATGTGGTTAAGAGGACTAAGTCTGAGTGAATCGTGTATAGAAGTTACACTTGATTTACTGGAAGCAGAACAGAAACAAAGTACTAGAAAATAGGGTTCTGATGATCTATCACTATCTTTCATCTGAGATGTAATGAAGAGATGTGCAATTATATAGTGATAGAGTAAAATCATGTGGTGATGCCAGCATGTGTGAAAGACATGGTTTCACACGTGTGAAGCTTGGTATAGAATGTGAATCAACAGTGCTATTGTAATTAACTAATTATCTTAATTTAATTAATTCTGAAAGCCTCAAGGTTGACTCAAGGAATTATTATGAAGATATGGTATAAAGGAAAGTTTTTTTCCTTATTTGTAATGAATCTTAAAGAATAATATCAAGTGGGATGTGAAGTATTAGTGCACAAAGCGAGAAGGAGCATAATGCTTACTGAATGCATGTAAGCAATTTAAGGGATCTTGGATGGGCAATATGAGATCTTGTTACAAGATCTGAAGGAGTAGGAGTCTGGTTGACAGGATAGAAAAAAAGGAAGGAATCATATTTTGGTTCTATTATTCTGCAAGGAATAATATAGAGATCATTTGGATAGTGGGTTCTTTGATCTTAACCTTGAAGTTGTTTGGGCAGTGGGTCCAGTTGTCTTCCACAACTCCTAATAGGGTTGGAATCTCCTAACAAGGATTCAAAGTCTTCTAATAGGGACTCATATGTACTAAATTTTGTAACAGACTCCTAATAGATTCTATCCTCTAACAGGAAATATTTATATTAGTACATCATCTTGTGGGTACCATTCCCACCAGGGTTTTCCCTTTGATCAAGAGTTTCCCTAGTTAACATATCTGGTGTTAATTGTCTATGAGTATCTTCTTGTGATTTTAATTTATATTACTCACATGGTTATGTTTGTTTAAGGATAATGACTGTGAAAATAGTTGGATAACTGTTTCAGCCACCCCCCCCTCCCAGTTATATCAGTGGACTATATATGCTAACATTTTCAACTATGTTGACCATCAAAATATCTTTTTTTAATAGAAAAACCTAAGTCAACCTCATCTTTTATGACTTTCCAAAGAGTTCAAATGGGATGAAATGTGGGTGCTTTTCTTGTTGAGGGTTGATACCATAATTCTACATGGTGGAGAAGGCACCACATGGTCTCACTTGTTTCCACATTCTTATAATTTAATTGATGATATTGTGAAAGGGTTAAGGTGTCATGTATTTATTTTATTTTTTTGAGAGGGAAATTCATTTTTACTATATAAATTTCCTTTTTTGTAAATATAATCGATATTGACTAGTTGATATTCCCTATAAATCAATTAGTTAGTATTTAATTTTTAGGCAATGTGTAAGCTACCTAGGTCAAGAGTATAATATCCTAGAGTCTATGGACTTAGTCATATATTGATTTGTGCCTTAAAAGTAGTCGTGGAAGATGGTTATGGGCCATATGGATTTCATCACGAAGGAAGAGATGTGTTTTGATTAAATCCTAATAGAGATAATGGAATCATTAAGTCTTTTGCCAAGCGTCAACAATCCAATTTAAACGTCACTTTCAATCGATGACTTTGGAGTAATTTTAGGATATTCATTGATTCTTTTGTCTTATCACCTTTCGTACTTGATGAAGGGGAAGTTGGGCACTTAATAGGCATGATTTTAAGTATTTACGGGCCCTATTTTCATAGATTTTGGTTTCTATCTGACCCGAGTTTCACTTAGGTAGGAGAGTTGTGAGCAGTTTATGTGTACGTGTGCATGTGCGTGTGCATGTGCATGTGCATGTGTGTGTGCATGTGCGTGAGCATGTGTGTGTGCGTGTGCATGTGCGTGTTCGTGTGCATGTGCATGTGCATGTGTGTGTGCGTGTGCATGTGCGTGTGCGTGTGAGTGTGTGTGCATGTGCGTGTGAGTGTGCATGTGTGTGTGTGTTTTATACTTGTGATTATTCAAATTTGGGAGAAGCATTCTGGTCATACTGTAGTGCTTGTGCTTGTTTTCCATTTTTTGCATCAATTGGGATCATGTAGTTTTCAAAACCTTTGGGAGAATAACACAATGTTTTTCTAGGACTATCTTGAGAATTTTATGGTATGATTTTTCATGATTGATGTTCATTAACATTTTATGTCTCATCTTGTATCTTGAAGTTCATTTTTTTTTTCATAGTTCATAGGTTGTGCAAGTTTGTTTGAAAGTATCATTTATGGTTTATTCCTCTCTGATATTTTCTCACAAAATTTACCTATGAAATATTGATATTTTTACTATTGAAGTTGATGAAAGATCAACCTTATAGCTCCTAAGAATCACCTACATGCAAACACCTATCACAAAAAGAGAGAAGAAAAAGCTATGGAGGCTAGAATTCCTAGATCCACAGATGAGACATTCTTGATGAGGACAAAGAGAGATAGCTATAATAAAAAGTGAATGAATAAATTACAGAGAGAGATCATCCTTATAAAGGAGATCAAAACCCTAATAGGTAACTAACCTAGGTTTCATGATAATAATTAATAAAAGAATTAATTATTATGTGCCCAAAGTTTAGCTTAAGTAAACTAGAGATAATAAGTGACTTAATAATTAAATCAATTTGATTTAATAAATTAGAAAAAAAAATCATTTCTCTAACAAACCCACCCCCCCCCCGCCGCTCCCCCCCTCTTAATATAAACTTAGGGAGTAGCTAAAAATCTAGAAACAACTATTGAAAGTAAATTTGGGTCCTGACAACAAGGCCTGGTGAGTTACTCAAGCACAACCAAATCTCTAAAAAGAGGAGAAATAGAGAAAACCACATGGGAAAAACCCTACTCCAAAAAGAGATAGAAATAATGTTGAAAATAACTAGTGAAGGACTGAAGAAGCCTCCAAACTAGGGAATGTCCCAGAAGATAGGAATAAAAGATGATCATGAAGAACACCACTAAAGCATGAAGCTGCAAACACTACCAAATTGTTGATATGAAGAACTTCCACTATAGAACATGACTAGGTAGAGAAGACTAAGTTTGAAGAGCTGATCAATTGAAGATGGAAGGTATCTTCATGGCCTCCAAAAATAGGAATGAAAGAATGTCTATATGGTAGATGGTCCATCTTACCGAAATGCATAGGTATCCAACCACTGCAATTGCCTAATACACAGGACCAAATATAGAATAAATAGCTCACTCCATCAAACCAAGAAAGAAATAAAACCAATATAACCCCCTATAATGCTAAGAGGTAAGACATGAATACTGAAATTGAATGCAATATCTCTTGCAGAAAGAAGAACTAGGAACATCAAAAGTGCAAAATAAGTACAAACACCTATGATGGAAGGTGTCATCGACACATCATGAGGCTAATGTAATGTAAGGAACATTCACTTAACAAAGGAGGATGATGAATATGACCAACATGAAACCCCCCAAGGCACTTTATAATGCAGTGCAAGTACATCAAAACACAAAGATGTGCAAGATCCCAACATACAATAGAGTGGCACTTTATCTCAGCACATTTACAAAAATACTATAAAAGAATGTCAGCAAAGATCAAAAGAGACATAAGGCTGATACAAGAGATAGTACAACCCATGAAAAATCATCTAAAGTAATGAAATTGATCCCTAAGCCTAAAATAACCAAGATATCCACCAGAGTGCAAAAAAGAAAAAAATTAAATGAGATGTGCCTCGAGCAGAATATAGAAAATAGAATGTCTCAAGATATGTCTCCCAGAGTACAAAATAGAACCTCTAACTTTGGTTGCATAAATTGGTAACCAAACAACATCAAAAGTCCAAATAGACTGCACCATTCGGATCGGCTTATAATTAGCTTTCCAACAATATCTCTTTGTCAAAAATAGAGTCTGGATGACCAAGTTACGACCAAAAAACCACAGATAGGTCAAAAAAGAGTCGAAAGGGCAAAATAAAAAATCACAGCCTTAGGATCTATGCCAAAATGGCATCAAGAAGCATGCCTGCCAATACTAGAAATAACCTTAGAAAGCATGTCAGTTTCTACCAGAAACTATCTTGGGAAGTGTGTAGGGCTCGTACAAAATGCCACAGGAAGCATGTCAGTTCCCTAGCAAAATTACATTAGGAAGCATGTTAGTTTCATACCAAAAACTATTTTGATATTTGTGCCAAAAATCTTAATTTTTTTGTGTTGAAAAATCTCAATTTTTGTGCCAAAAATCTTTAAATCACTGCCTTGGAAAATGTACCCAATCTAGGAGCAATATTTTTTGCCTTAGATTCCAACTGTGTCCAAATTGGATAAATTTTATATGAAAATAGGGGTTTTTGGGTGCTCTAACCTCAATAGTGATGTCTATTTGGGCTCAAAGTGACTCAAAAATTAGTGACTCCCCAGATCCAAAAAAAATGTTCTAAAGAATTGAAACCCTCAAAATAAAAAGCACATATATGAAAGCCAAGCCAAACTTCTCATAAACAAAATAGGGGCATGAAGATCTAGAGCTCTGATACCATGTTGAAGTTGATGAAAGATCAACCCCATAGCTTCCAAGAATCACCTCCATGCAAACACCTATCACAAAAAGAGAGAAGCAAAAGTTATGGAGGTTGGAATTCCTGGATCCATAGAAAGACATTCTTGATGAGGAAAAAGAGAGATTTCTATAACCAAAGTGAATGAATAAATTACAAAGAGAGATCATCCTTATAAAGGAGATCAAAACCCTGACACGTAACTAACCTAGGTTGCATAATAATAATTAATAAAATAAATAATTATGATATGCCCAAAGTTTAGCTTAAATAAACTAGATATAATAAGTGACTTAATAATTAAATCATTACGATTTAATTATTAAGAAAAAATGTTATTAATCTAACAATTATTGATTGTTTGATATAGAGACCGAGCTAGGAAATGTTTAGATATGAAGTATTTGAAGTGTTTAAGAATTCAATTGGTACATTCGGACCTAAATATAATTGATTTTTTCAACTGTGAAACACTCAACAAATTATAATTAAGTCCTTCAACCCAATAAACATTGTCACACTTGATCTTATCAGTCAATTGTATTGATCCTTTACCTTTCACAAGACATGGTGCATAATTACCAAACTTAGCACAACTACCTTTGTATGATTCCATGGTTTCAAACTTACTTTTATCACTAGTCATGTGATGTGAACAACCATTATCAATTATCCATTTATCACCTTTACTCACATATGAAATTAATGTAGTTTTCTTATCTTTATTGAAATCTTCTTTCATAGCAACATAGACAACTTCTTCATCATTACTATCAGATTCATTATCAGTTTCTTCTTCAACAATGTAATATGATTTCTTAAATTTGTCTTTGTAGTCATTGTTTCTCCTATTGTCTTGGTCATCTCTTCTACCTTTGTACTTGTTTTCTCTTTTCTCTGGTCTTCCCTGTCAGGACATCTTGTAGCACTATGACCAAGTTTGTTACATGAAAAACATGTTATAAGAAGTTTACCTTTGTATTTTCCTCTGTCTCTTGGAAGTCTTCTTTCCATTAGTGCTTCAAGCTCATCAAGTTCATCATCATAGGCATCATTTTCACTATTCACACACTTTCTTTTTCCTTTCTTAATAATAAACAATTCATATTTGAAAGAATATTAAATAGTAGTGGGAGTGAAATTATCAAAATTTGACAATTCAAAAGCAATAAGTCTACCAACTACACCTTCCAAAGTTGGGTTATTACTAAGAGTACATTTTAGTTCTTGTATTGTAGAAGCTCTAATAACATAAATAGGAAGTGGGGTTCTCAGTACCTTGTTGATCGTAGTTTCATCATCAATCTTTCCATTTGATCCACTTATAGCATTTACCACCTCGTTGATTCTTCCACAATATTGTACAATATTTTCTCCTTCTACCATTTTCATTTCATCAAATTTACCTCTCAAGCCTTTTGATATTTCTCTCAAAACATTTTTGTCTCCTCCATAGATAGTATGTAATGTATCCCACATTTTTTTAGCATTAGTACATTCTTTTATACCATCAAATTTGGCATGGCTTAGGGATGATGCAATCTCAAACATAGCTTGGTTGTGTTCTTGTTTCTCTTTCATCTACTGAGCTATCAAACGACTTGGTATCATCACATATGCATGTTCCACATAGTGTATTGTTCCATCTCCAATTCCTACCAGATGCAACTTCATCAAACTCTACCATGCAGGGAATTTCTCTTTGTTCAACTTTGGCACCTCCTTTTTGTCCATCTTGATCTTTAGCTCTAAGTACCTTCAAAATTTTCTCTGCAAGCACCAAAGCTCTGATACCAACTGTTAGAATGATTTAGAATAACTAAGAGGGGGGTGAATCATTTATCCTTAGGTCCAAATGTTCCAATTGAACTTTTAAACACTTCAAATACTTCAAATATAAATATTTCCTAGCTCAATCTCTATAGAAAATAACCAGTAACATAAACTTGCAATCCACTATCCTAATAGTAACAAACTTGCAAAATGTAAAACATTAACAATAAAACATCTCAAATAGAATCCACACAAATATGGCACTAGAATTTAACATGGAAACCCAATTTGGAAAAAAATATCAATAACATGTCACCAACTTTTCACTCTTCTAAAGTGATCTCTGTTAGGAGCCAACCTTGTTAAATGTTACAAAATACACTGTTAAATGTGACATTGATAAAGGATTTAATCACCCTATTATTAGTGGTCTTGTTAGAGGGCTTAAGAACATTCCATTAGAATGTCACCTTGATTAAAGGATTTACATGTGACTATTAGGTCAACCTTTATTAAAGGATTTCAAAATTGATACAATGGCTAGAAAGTAACAGTAGGTTGATCTGACAAAATACAACTCACTTTGAAAATACATATCACAATTGGGTTCATATGTTGATCCATTGACTGGCCTCCTTTGTCATCTTTGTCTCTGATCTACTTGGCAACCCTTCAAACAATCATACTTCAACTCTTCACAATTCTTTTCAACCTCTTGCTCAAGTTCTCCAATCAATAGAATAAAAAACTACACCAACCACATTAGGTTAGCCCTTACACCTCTTCAAATAGGTAATTTTGATCTTTTTCTACTTAAACATCACTATAAATCTTAGAGTTAGGTCACATTCATCAAATCCTTCCATCATTTCATCTCCTTTTTTCTCTTCTAGAAACTTCTTCAAACTTCTCCTTGATTTATTACATAGAAATGCTCAAACATGATTTCCCTTGAATTAAATGCTCTAGGTCATCCATCCCTATCTTCAACATGCTTTACATCTTCCAAGAAATCAACTATGTCCCTTGGAAATCATGATTCCCTCATAATCTATCAAATGTTGTCCCTTGGCCAACACTATATTCTAACACTCGATCATCACTGGATTACGGTTGACCCTATATTTTTCTTAGCTTATACTATCACTCGATCAACCCTAGCATCACTCAGCATAAACTTCAAGTTACTTAATCTTCTACACTTTTGCTTGGTCAAGTTTATGCATTTGGTCATTATTGGATCACTTTTTCTAGGCTTCAGTACATTTGTCTTCTTATGATTAAACAATCATATTATCTTGTTAAAGTCTAACTAATCAAGTGCCCATTGTAGTTCCTCATAACTCAACCTTTCCTCTAGGTTCTTTTTTTATTTACTTCTCTCAAATCCTCTTCATCAATTATCTTGATATGGCACTCTACTCAGATAGAAAACTATCTTACCAATAAGGTTTGGCATCAATGACAACATAACAATTGTTCCAATTATAGTTTCCAACATATATGAATGACTTGTCCATCAAAATTGTGTCCTTCTAAGGTTGTTTTAGGTATACAAAATGTTTTTGAGGGAAAATGTCTATTCTATTTAGTATTATTCTATGCATTGCTTATTATTTATGTTTATTTGTGTTTTAAAAGTCTCTCTCTTTTCCTCACAAGCTTTATGGTAGCTTTAGTATAGGTGATATCAATTTATTCAATAAGAAACAGCCTAGAAATTTGAGATTTTACCTCTTTTTTAGTGTCCCACATAGAAATGATTCTCATGTTATACCACGATTGTTAAACTTGTGCAGTTTAGTACATAGTATAAATTTTAGTACATAATACCTTCACATGCTCTAACACTAATGTACCATCTTAAAATGGAAGCACTTCATATTAAGACCTTTTATCCCTCACTAGTATGGTTTTGATATATTTCTCTCTCTCTCTTCATTGCAATATTTCCCAAAATGTTAGGCCATCTCTTATCTTCTACATGATCATTTAGGTGCTATTTTATCACCTTTTTGGTTGTATCATTTGGCAATTTTGAATTTCTTGATTCTTTTTGCTTCTTCTTTGAGGCCTCAAGGACCCCTTTTTTGTGCCTCCTTGGGAATATGTCAACCTAAGTTGACCTCTTCCCCAAGTAATTTGAATTCTAGGGCCCTAAATGCCTCAATTTTGCCAATTGTTTGATCTTGCTCCCTAGTCAACCTACTTTGTTTTTTACCCTAAAAATTAGTGTATAAGGAGGCTTGGGATATTTATTTTCACACACATTATCATTCTAAAAGAAATAAATAGAAGGAATAGACACATTCATGAGACTTTAATCAATCATAATTAAACATTCATCAAGATTTCCTTCTTGTTTCAAGCTTCTTCCTTTAAGGTGGTAATGGAGTTTGGCTCCTAAAGGAGAGATATATCATTCAAATCATTCATGTTTTTCCATCCTTCGTCAAGGAAAATCACATACATTCACATTCATGAGGTTTTGAATTTTATGATTTCCTTTTGATTTATTTGAGTCAAGGTTATTACACTTGCATACTTGATCACATATCAAAGTCAATTACATCTACAAATGTAATTGTATCTTTCATTGATATATTCAATCATACTATATGCTAGCATTTCATTTATCAGTATTTGTACATCTCAATTTAAAGATTGATTCCTTAATCTAGTTCTCGAACAAGGCATGTTGTCATCAAACCAAAACAAAAAACAAATTTTTATAATGTACATGAGTAGGATATCAAAGTTGTGATTATAGATCTGAAAGCTACTTATTATGACCTTTCTAAAGATGTTAGGTCAACCATTCTATGGTGTCTCAAGAACATTTCCATCTTCCCATTATATGTCTATACACTTTACCACCAAGTTAACCCATCCCTGAAGGCCTAAGAAAAATTGGGTTTCCTATTGTGATCATAGATTCAGAGTCATAAATTCAACATAGTTTTAGGTTCACAATTTTTAGATTAAAAAGGTATATTTCCTTGCAAATTTTGAGGTAAGTATTTTATTATTAGTTCCTGCCAAGGCAGGATACTATAGCATTCATTGAAATGCAATTGTTCCATTTAATTTTCCAATGAGATTTGAGTATTTTTTGACAACCTTTTAGATTTCTAAAGTTTTAATATATATTGAAGTTTTTAGAATTATAGAGAAAACATTTATCTTCAATATGATTGGCTGCTTTTTGCTACAGTAGTGTCTTTGGCTCACTTAAGAACTTTATACACTCCAATGTGAAAAAAAAATGAGTAATAAATAAAGTTGAAAAAGCACCATAAATATCTTGTACTTATTCTAAAGACAATAATAAATGAATTTTTAAAAGTATCATAAATATTTTGTACTCATTTGAGAACAATAACAATCTTGAAATTTTTTTATTTTATTTTTTTTACATTCTACAATATTGTTGAAGTATTTTTATTTCAATTTAAAACAAAATTGGCACATAATGACAAAAATTGTACCACAAGATAGATCAATGTAATTATCCAAACAAAATAAATCTACCTCTACATTATTTTTCAAAAACTATTATTTGTCTTCCTCATCATTAATTGCTTAATACAAAATAGACATTCTCTTAGTCACATATGATTTAAATGTATTTCTATATTTTTCTTTTACCACAACAAAATCAATATACATTATGTATCAATGACATTTCATTTTTTAAATTTTGTATTAGCTTATTAATCAATGTTGTCTTTGCATATACAAGTATAATACAATTTATTTTTTAACTCAAATTTTTTTACGAATTAATTGTATGACTAATGCAATAACAAATTATACATCGGCAAGAACTAGACGCTATGCGTCCTTGTTTATTTCATCTTCTAGCATAGACATATTTTCATATTTTAATTTGACCAACTGCATATATTTAGCACCTATGTCTATTTTAATCTTGTCATTAAATCAATTGATCCAATTTCATATTTACATTGTATATCTTAAATAAATTAGCATTGCATGAAAGAGGACTTGCTTGCATACATCCTTAATATGGTTTCACTTTAGAATTGGCATCCCTTCATCCTACTTGGGTTTTCCTAATCTAGCTTGGGTTATATTGAGAGTAATTTTTGGAAACCCCTCTTTGTCTCATATTTGAATGTTTGTGAAAAATGGAAGTATTATTTGATACACATCTCATTTAAATACTTCCATCTTATTACTAAACATTTTGGTGAACTCGACTTGCACCCCTTACTTTTTTTGAGATAAATTGATTCTTGGTGTATTTAGATCTACTTTGTATGCTATTTTTTCGTAAGTGGTATTTAGATCTCATTTTTAATTTATGTTATTTTCATATAGATTTAATTTCATAAATTTGCATTGTAAACATACAAAATAATTACAGTTGATTATTTCTTAGATTGCATTTCTTTCATAGTCATTGCATTTCATTTCCATGGGGTTTTTGTCTTTGTCTTAAAAAAAATTTCATGATCTTCAAGATGTTTCATTTCATGCATATGATAACAGTTTAGTTTTTCCTTTCATTGATTCTAATCCCCCTCTAAAGGGAAATATTTTCAATGATATATTGATCAACCTTTAGTGAGTCATGATATTCTTCACCTTGATAGTGTTACTATTTGGGATGAGCCCTTGGATAGAGATGTTGACTACTTTCTCCCTCACAAAATTTCTTTGGGTCATGGTTATTCATCCCTTATTGTGTGCTTTCTTCTATCCTTGGATAATCATACTATTTGTGATGAACCCTTAGATAAGGACACAAATTACTCACTTCCTCATGAGGAAAATTTATACAATTGGATGAAATCATGGTTATTGCTTCTAATGATCAACCATTTTTTATGCATTTCATTGATATTCCATCTATACTTGAGGCCTTTATGTTTTTTTTTTCCTTTACTGAATGGTACCTGATGGAGCCTAAATTTTTTGATGACTTTGGGTCTCCATTTAAGCACCTTATTTGACCTTTTTATCCCACAAATAATATTATATTTACATGTTTTAGTGATTTCCCTATGGTAGGTGTATAGTGACCTGCAGATTCAAACCAATTTATGGAAGAATGTATAAATCTGATAAGCAAAACATGAACAACAAGTATGGGATGTTTTCAGTAGGACTGGTAGTATGTGAAGCATATGGATACCAATAAGAATATTCAATCTTTCACACAAATATCTAATAGATAACTAAGAATGGAGAAGCCCGTGAAGAATGAATGTTATTCTCATTTTTTTAGTCACGTCTGCACACATAATTCTTAATATCTGAAAAGGAATATATTAGAAGAGAGAAATTAATGATATTAAAGTAAGAAATTTTAATATCTAGAGAGCATAGATTCAAGATGTCAAGAAGGCAAGAAGTCATCAAAGAGTATTCTGCTTGCAAATACAGAGATAGAAGTTTATGGCAGAGTGATCTTCTAATTCCATTAACAAGTCCTAGCAACAAGATCATAGTGTTTCAAGGATGGCCCAGTCACTGCTCCAAACAATGATATGGTTGGGAAGTATTATGCATAACATGTCAGATATGCAGCAACATTAATCAAGAGGAATGATGGCTAATTTTGATGACTTGAGCAGTAAGCAAAATACTGGAATAACTGCTCACAAACAAGAAAGCATTGAATTATGTGTAGCAATGAATAGTGAACATAAGTCACCCCATAAAAAACATATGGGACACCAAAGATGGTTTCTGAGTTCAATCGCTAGATTAAACAAACTCCATTATGTTGACAATATAAATGTAGATGGATCATTAATAAACAAGAATACACAGGAGAGGTGCTACAGTATTCCCTAAATACAAACAATCATAATGAAGAGTAAAAAAGTAGCACCTATGTCTCATATAGAAAAATGATAGAGTGGTGTGATTTGAAGAGAAAGGCAATGGTAGAAGGACAATAGAAGTGTCATCTAGGGATTTCTTTCAAAGTATAAAACATATCGCATGCATGCTTGTCACCGTAGAAGGACACAACCACCAAGGGTGGTGACATGAACACATAATGTTGGAATTACAAATGGGAAACATATATTTCTTGGGGGGTGGGGGGTGGAGGGGTGAATCAGAAGTTCAAACTTCAGCTATTAAAACTTTCACCATTCATTAGATGCATGTAATAGATGAACTGAAAATAACATGAAAAGTAAATGCATCTAACACATGTAATCAATTGAACATACACACTTAACACCATATATGATTACCCAAAAACCCTCCAAATGAGAAGGTAAAATTAGGGTGGATATGACACCCACAATTCTTCACTACTATAGAAATAAAGTGTAGCCAATTAAGGTTACAATGGTTTGACCATGAAACATAATCTACCCTGTTAAAGGCTTACAAGGACTATTAAGTCTCACCTTGTTAGAGGATTTCAACACCCTATTAGAAGTGTGCCTGGCTAAAGGACTTCTAAACATCCACTTGGAATGTCACCCTATTAAAGGATTTACAACAATCTGTTAGGACTACTCACCTAAAAGATTTAACTAAAATTACCTATTAGGATGTTTCAGCATAGATCTTATGATTGGCTCTGGTTGCCTGATTAAAGATCAAATCCATATAATGTACTTCTTGATCCTCTCTAATCTGATGTGACAATTGTTGTATCCTTCTATTCTTTGTTCTCCTCCAACTAATTCTACAATTCACTCTCATTGCTAAGTTGTCTTGAATTCAATCATTCACCCCCTTGTTACCTCCTATAACATGATCTCTTTCATACTTTCCCAATTCACTCTTTTAATTGTTGGGGCTTCATCTTCCTTATAAAGACTTTGGTGGCTTAGGGTTAGGTATGAATCTATGGTTGAGATTCATTCTTATTTCCACTTAATCCATCCTATTTTTTGATTGGTTGCAATTAAACACCTAGGGATTATGCAAATAGATTTGTCCTTATCTTTAAAGAATCAAAATCTAACCTTATGTCAGCTTGAAAATGGCTTACATAGTTGTTTGTGCAATCACAAACAAGTATGTCCAATCTGTGTTACTCAGCACTTGAAGTTACTGATGCTTGGCACATACTATAATTGTAATTTTGACTTGGCACCTGAATTGCTCAGTATCTACTATTTAAATGACAATTGAATCACTCGACATGGTTTATCTACTGAACACTTGAGTGACTTGGCACATGAGTGACTCGGCACTCATTGCAACTTGGCACAGTCTTGTATTTACATATTATACTCGGCATGAATTACTAGTTTGACATAAACTAAGTAAATGTCTTAAGTGTGTTGACACTCAATTCTCAAAACCAATCTGAGATCAACAATCTCCCACTTTGACAAGAGTGTCAAAAACAGTTAACTGTACATAATCAATCTAACCTTCTCGAGTATAAAATATTCACAACTCGGCTTATGTACAAGATTTCAAATTTTCAAAATTTTGTAATAACCTACATACCGCAAGATTTATAACTCCCCCTGAGTTAATGTGCCTGTTATGTATCCAAGAATCTGTTCTCCATTCTAAGTAGATTTTTCTCTTGCTGATACTCTTTGCCTTCAATGTGTTTTCAATTGATGCTCTATCATATGATATGTGCTTTGCTCTGTATCTGTCTCTATATCTGTATTCTTCAAAATGTATATCACTAGGGCCAAAAAATGATTTAACTCCCCCTTTCATTATTCTCTTCTTTCTTTTTCTATTCCTTTTTTTTTGCTTGCTCCCCCTTTGGTTTATTTCCCCATTTACTCTTTTCTTTTTCTTTTTGTTTATCTCCCCCTTTTCATCTTTGATCTCCCCCTTTTTGACACTTATGTCAAAGGGTCTATACACTTAGAGTGTATTTGTCCAAAAAGGATTTGTGCACCTCCATAATGATCTCCAGAGCTGCATCCCAGTTGTTAGATGCAACATCTAGTGACCTGAGTTGGATTGCCAGCTCAGCTGCTAGGTGAACTAGTCCATCTAACGTAGAAAGATGAGGATCTTTCTTTAACAAAGTTTTTGCATATCCTAGCTCTTTATGGATTATTTCCATATGTGGGGTGAGGGAGGCTTGAATTTGTGTCAACTTGGCTCTTATATTAGCGTCTTCTATTTTTAACATAGCTAGTTGACTTTGTGATTGAAGCAATATGTGAAAATGCTTCTCACTCTGAACTAGATTATTAGGTAGCTACATACATGAAATGTTTAGGTTCCTCTCAAGGCTTAGAATTATATTTCTTGTCTCTTGAGTGAAGAGTACTGGGTCACACAGTTTAGTGTATAAGGAGAAAATATTCTCCAGTGCTTTCTTTACATCTTCAACCTTTGTGGTTAGTGCAACTTGAGTGAGCGCAATCTCTCCAGATATTTCCTCGTTTACCTTATTCTAGAATTTCTTCTCTGAAAGCTCAAGAAGTTTTGCACTTGAGTCAAAATCTTCATTATTGACCTTCTTAACAATTTCTAATAGTTGTTCCAACAGAGGCTTTGTTTCTTTAGGTGTAGGCAGACTAAATGCATTGAAGAATATTTTCTTGATGTCTTGTAATACTTGCATTTGCCTAAATTCCTTTCTAAGTATTTCTTGATGTTTCTTCTTTTCCAAAGCTTGTTGCAACATGTTTATTTGTTCTAGTGTCATTGTTGCATAATCAAACTAAGGTATCACTATTTCTTCATCTAAAGTTACATCATCATAGTGAGTTACCTTGTCAATTTTTGTAGAGCTTGAGCCTGGTGCTGAAATCTGCAATGGTATTGCCTCTATGCTTGGCTTCTAAAGGATTTTTGTAGGAGTGCTTGATGTTGGTAATGACACCAATGCTTGAATAGCTTCTTGCTCCTTCTCCTTTGGTATATCCTTGCTCTCTTCATATTTGCTTCCATCAATCACAATGATTTGAGTTGCACCTTATGGTTGTGTTGTAGGTACAGATGTGTCTTTTTGTCCTATTTGCTCTATTGTGGTTTCCTTTTCCTCTTCTTTTGCAATCTACCCCTGCTCAACTTTGTCTTCTTTGTCACTTGTGTTAACCTTGATAGATGTATCTTTAGTTGTTTGTATAAAGGATTGATCAATAGTAGTTGAAGGGATGACAGAAGGTGGTTCTTGTGTATTCACCTTATCCCTTGTTACATTAGCTACTACCTTATGAAGTTCATCTACACTGACCAATACTAGATTTTCACATAATCTAGCTTGTAGTGTGGATTGGTCAAGAATCTTCTTCAGATCTTCTGTAGTTAAAGGATTGATGTTCTAAGCTGAGCTATCAAGAACATCCTTAACATTTATGGTTTCTACAAGTATGTTGGTGTCATGAGGAGGGCTCATAGTTGGCATTTGTGTGTCTTGCACACTTTGTTCTTCTTGTTGCTCTTTAGTTGTAGCCATGTCTTCATCTTTCTTTTGTGTGTCCTCCTTAGTAGTAACCTTTTCTTTATCTTCTTCCTCCTTATCATTGTTATCATCATCATTATTTCTTCCCTCAAAGGGATCTTCTTCTCCTTTTTTGACAATTGTCAATCCATAAATAAATTTTCACATTTGAGTGGATTTCTTCACAACATCTTCAATATTCTTCTAAAGAATGTTGAATTCCCTATATTTTGGTGCAAATCTTCCACCATATTTCTTGTTGGCCTTGATAATCTTCCCTTTTGAAAATTCTAGCATTACCTAGGTTAGTGTGGATTCTCTAATTTGTTTCTCCAAGTTTTGACAATAATGCCACTTATTTTCAACAATACTATACAATTATTTTGGCATAGTGTTATCTAATTCAAGTGGGGTGTTCTTGAACACGTCATTTAATAATTTGATTGTTCAATCAAATTCTTCTCTTTGCTACCCAATTTGTCAAAATCAATACTTTTCAAACTAGATAAATCCGCGTTGTTTCTAACATTTTCACAGAGATTCTCAAGATCAAATTTTGGTGGATGATTTACCACACTAAATTGGCTTGTATCCTCTAATTCTATCCTCTCATTATTAGTTTTTGGCTGTGCAATGCATTTCCTTCTTTGCTTCTTCTGCTCTGACCCTTCTTGCTTTGTAGCCTTGGCCTTCTCTTTGACTTTTTCTTTGGCCTTTTGTGTGGCGGCCCTTATGCTTGCCCTAGTTGTTGGTTCTGCTAGCTTTGCTAGGCTTGGCTTAGCAATCTTCTTAGCCTTTGTCTTTGCTATAGGTTGTGCTTTGGCCTTTCTTTTCTTTGGTTCTGCCTATACTGGTGCTTCCTCTACTTCCTCGACACCTTCTACTTCTTCTTCATCCTTGTCTTCTCCCAATCCTTGGGTTAGTGTAAGAGGTTCTTGAGTTTGTTCCTATTCTTCCGCTTCATTCTCTTCATCCTCTTCTTCACCTATGCCTTCACCAAATTTTTCTTTGAATTTCTTCACCAATTTTTGCTTCTTTTTCAATGTGGAGGTTGCCTTCAACTCCATCTCAACTTTGGATTTCATAAAATCATAGTTACCAAATATTTTAGCTCATTTATTAACTTCTTCAGCTAAAAGTACAGTGATGGTAGCTTAGGCTTCATCAACATTGATTTCATAGCCTAAGGGTCTTAGTCATCTTACCCTAGGTATGGCAGCCTATACATATGTATAGTCAATATCATCAAGAAAGCATATGTCATTATAACACTATTCAACCAAGGAAACTATTATTCTCATCCTTTGTTTCATAGACTTCTTGAAGTCTTCAAAATAGTTGGTCATGATAGTCTCAAAATTATCTCCCATTTGCTCAATATACTCATTGACTTGGACTGTAACCGATCTATTTGTCTTCCAACTTACCTTGCCAAAAGATGGGAATGCGTTTTGAACATAGAAAAATATGCAAATTAGGATTGCTCCAAACTTACACTATACACTTTTGGTTTTTCTAATGGCACCTAGGTTTTCCATTATTTGTTGCAATTGAAGTTCAACTAGATCATAGGTATGATCCTTCTTTACAATTTTGTAGCCCACATCTACTACAATGTAGGGTACACTGTTTAATCTGCTTGATTGATAAAACTTGTGAGAAATTACCCTTATGGAAAAGTCCAATAAAGGATCTGTGATAGTATCAATAGTTAGTCCAAGTTTATTCCATTTTGCTCCTGTGTTTTTCTCAATAACTTCCTTTGAGTCGCTTCACAAGGTCTTAGGCCAATCTAAGGTTGGAAAACCAGTTACCCTATGAACTATTCTCTTTGAGATTTTAATGGGACCATCTTCCAGCCATATGCATCCATCATGTATTATGCTTAGCACTATCTTTATCCATTCTATTTTAAACATCGTAGGGAAATATAAGCCACGGGTCAAACCCTTCCTCTCAACAATCTTAAATTCTTCTTTTAGAATCTTGTTTTCAAATAATTTTTCATATGCTTTCCTTATTTCCATGTCTCCTATCCCACCTATCTTGTAGTTATAGCATTTTCTGACATCTTGGACCATTATGACCTTTGGAGGAATCATGGAAAGTGCGCCTAACAGATCTTGTTTATATGCAACATCTAGAATTGCTCTAAGGTTTGGTTGCTTTACTTCATTGCTAACTAATTGAACATTCAAAACTTCTTGACCCTCTACATTCCTTGAATTGGACGCCATTTGACAAGCTAGGGTTTAAAAAATTTCAAACTATGTGACTTGACTTATGAAGAATATCTTAGAAATTTGATGAATTGGTGTTGGATCATTGCTAGAATAAGTGCAATTGCTTCGAACTTGGTTTTTGTGTCACCTTCTACTCTCCTTGTAATTGCTTGAATTTGAAAAGATGAAAAATGAGTGGAAATCGACCTCATACTCTCCAAAACTCTACATTTAATGTTTAATACTTGTACAGCTATAAACTCAACATCAACATGATTTTAGTTTGATTCGGCATCTACTGACATGACTATCACTCAACAGCTACTATAGGCTTGGCCTTAACTAACAGCTTGGCTCTAACTAGTATTTCACTCAGCATAATCAAAGGACTTTTCATGCTTGACAACAACATGAAAACTTGAAGATTTAACCTTGAATTTTCTACAACTTCTTGCATCTTTATTCGTGCTAATGTAATCTTTTCACTGTTGTTTTCTTTTGGAACTAATGTATGATATAATACTTTTAAGTATCAGTCCCACATACCACTTGTTTACTTAGTTTGATGAGGTATGACCACTTGACCTATTAGGTTAAGTGATCCCTCTTTCATTTGATGTATTGCTACCATCTTTGTCTTATTCATCTCATTTCTGATGTGTTCAACATCTGCCTTGCCTTCACCTTTATCAAATTCACAACTTGGTGCTTTGGACCTAGTTGGACAATGTTTACTGATGTGACCAGTCTTAAAACAGCTAAAACACATAGTTTAACTCAACCACATCTTGGAATTACCACTGAAGTGAGTCCTAATGCAATTTTCAAGTACATGTCCATATTCCCAACAATAGTGACTGCTATATCTTGTATTGTAATCCCAATTATAGAAATTTTCATAACTTCTTAGCTTTGTTGGCTTGCTTGATGACCATATGGACTTGGATCTACATTCAAAATCTCTATGTCCATACTTCTAACAATTGTAGCAATATCCTTCAAATTTTGGTGTATGCATGGTTCTAGTTCTGCATTCATGTGCTTGATGACCTTGTTTATTACACTTATGACTGTGGACCATATTTTTAGGCTTAGCATTATGATTTGTATTCTTGCTCTTGCATACATTAGAGGTATGCCCTTTCTTTCCTCAATGATGACAAGTGGGTTTGGAGTTCTTACCTTTGTTGTTCCTTTCCTCAGTAGCTTTGGATGATTCTCCTTCTTCAGTGCTCGTGTAGCCCAATCCTAATGTATCTCTATTGGATTTAGGGGATTTTAGTAATTTCTCAAAGTACTTGATGGCTTCATTTGGCTTGTTGAAACTTTTAGCAAATTCTTTTTCTCTTTTTAGGTCATTTTGCAGTTGTTCATTCTGTAACTTTAATGTAGTTATCTCAATGTCCTTGACATTCAACTCATGATGAGAATTCATAATTTTACTTAAGGTATCCAATTACATGTTTGAGATTCTAGATAGCTCTTTTGACTTCTCTTCCAATCTGTTTGCCAAGATTCTTTTGTCTTCTTCAACCATGGCCTTGTCTTCTATAGCTTTCTTCTTTTTCTCAGTCACTTTACATAGTAGTATAGCTTGTGATTCTTGCTCCAACTTGAGATTTTTGATCTCTTTGGCTTGTTCTCTATTCTTTTTCATTAGATCTATAATTGCTACATCAAATTTACTGGAGTTACCATCTGCAAATAGCTTTATGGTGTCAATCTCTTTGTATTGTGTGTCATTTTCTGCTATAGCAATCTCTTTCCTTCTTTTTAGGGAACTCTTCAAAGCGTCTCTGGCTTCATTTAGTTGATGAAGTATGAGATGTAATTCAATCTCCTAGTCCTCAATGGTCTTTCCTAATTTGTAGACTTCCATTTAAAGATCTTTCCTTTAAGCTGCAAAGCTTCTCCTTCTAAGAACTTAGCTCTGATACCAATTGTTAGAATTACAAATGGGAAACATATACTTTTGGGGAGGTGGGGGGTTGAATTAGAAGTTCAAACTTTAGCTATTAAAACTTTCACCATTCATTAGATGCATGTAATATATAAACTGAAAATAACATGAAAAGTAAATGCATCTAAAACATGTAAGCAATTGAACATACACACTTAAAACTGGATATGATTACCCAGAAACCCTCCAAATGAGAAGGTAAAATTAGGGTGGGCATGACACCCACAATTCTTCACTACTGCAGCAATAAAGTGTAGCCAATTAAGGTTACAATGGTTTGACCATGAAACATGATCTACCCTGTGAAAGGCCTGCTCCGTTAAAGGCTTACAATGATTGTTAAGTCCCACCTTGTTAGAGGATTTCAACACCCTATTAGAAGTGTTCCTAGCTAAAGGAATTCTAAACATCCACTTGGAATGTCACCCTATTAAAGGATTTACAACAATATGTTAGGACCACTTCACCTAGGAGATTTAACTAAAATCAACTGTTAGGATGTTTCAGCATAGATCTTATGATTGGCTTTGGTTGCCTGATTAAAGATCAAATCCATACAATGTCCTTCTTGACCCTCTCTAATCTGATGTGACAATTTTTGTATCCTTCTATTCTCTGTTCTCCTCCAACTGATTTTGCAATTTACTCTCACTGCTAAGTCACCTTGAATTCAATCATTCACCACCTTGTTACCTCCTATAACATGATCTCTTTCATACTTTCCCGATTCACTCTTTTAATTGTTGGTGCTTTGTCTTCCTTATAAAGACTTTGGTGGCTTAGGGTTAGGTATGAATCTATGGCTGAGATTCATCCTTATTGTCGCTTAATCCTTCTTATTTTCTGATTGGTTGCATGTAAACACATAGGGATTATGCAAATAGATTTGTCCTTATCTTTAAAGAATCAAAATCTAACCTTATGTCAGCTTGAAAATGGTTTACATAGTTGTTTGTGCAATCACAAACAAGTATGTCCAAACTATGTTACTTGACACTTGAAGTTATTGATGCTCGACACATACTGTAATTCTAATTCTAACTCAGCACCTAAAATGCTTGGCATCTACTATTTACTTGGCACTTGAATCACTCGACATGGTCTATCTACTTGGCACTTGAGTGACTTGGCACTCATGGCAACTCAACACAGTCTTGTATTTACATATTATACTCGGCATGCATTACTAGTTTGGCATAAACTAAGTAAATTTTTTAAGTGTGTTGACACTTAATTGTCAAAACCAATCTGAGATCACACATAAAACCCAATTATCCCATGTAGAACAAAGTTTCTATGCAAAAAGGATGAGATGGAAGAGTTATTAGCATTTGGAATCAATATAACTAATTTGTGAAGTGCAACAATGAATATAAGGGACATTGGAAAAGGCCAATGCCAAATATTTATCATAATATCTATGCGGCATACAGGAGATACCAAAACATCACGGGAGCTAGTTCAATGTTTTCATTTTGAAGAGCAACGTCTACTCTTGACAAGCATGGCATCCAAAATAGAGCGCTTCATATATTACAAAAGGAAATGATATGAAATGGAAATCACGAAGCCCACAATGGTAACAGGAAAATATAGAGAGAGAACTGCACAAAGACGGAGAACAACAACCTTGTGTGTGTATCAACTTGTTATTATTATCAAATTAATTGATAGCTTGCTAACAACTTTACATATTAATAAAAGGACAAACAAAAAGATCATATTTTATTAACAAAAGGACTTAATGGACTGAAGAGGTGTCAATATAATTCAAAGAGTATAATGCTAAAGGGGCATGCCTTTTAATTTGAAAAGTCATATCTTACAAGGAATAAGATATAAATTGAAACTTATTTCATTTTATTATAAGACGGATTTGATCGTTCACATTAAACAAGAAGCATTTATAAAAGATATATTCTTGTAAGGAGGAATAAGGGCTATAAAGTGACTTTGTAATATAAATTCATTTATTTTATTTTTATAATAAAATAAAGTCTTTTGTTTGTTTTTAAATGGCATGGAGATTTAAACTTCAGATGAATCGTCCTTTGTAACTATTTTTTGGAATTGTGTATACAATTTAAATGTCAGATAAGTGGACATGATCATTTAGCATTTTAAATTTGATCATCATAGATATTGTGAAATATCAAATTGTTTATGTATTTGTGTCCAGTTTGTCTCCCACCTAGAGGAGTTAAAGCTCAATCTAGATTAATTTAAGATTGCATAAATATTTGATCTATATCATCTTTGATTATTTAATTATTGGTAGTTCAAGTGCATAAGAACTTTATAAAATTGTATGTGAAAATTCACTGAAGTTGACTCTATTGCCTAGATGAGCAAGGGCACTAGTCTTTCTATTATTAAAGTCAAAAATTCTATATATTCATTCCTACAAGAATCAATTCATTATTAAAAAACCTTATACAAAAAATTTAATTATTTCAAGTACTCAGCATTTAGTTTTAGTTTCATCGAGTTCAAGGACCTTACCAGTCAGAGAATTTCCAAACTTAAATTCGCCTTAGAAAAGCTCTAAACTAGGTGATCAAGTTTGAGGACAAGGTCTACCTACCTAGGTGTAGTGGAGCCTAAAGTACAGGAGAATCAAGGTGATTCTCGTTCATTGGCCAAAACTGATTCTGGAATCCTATTAGAGAAGTGGCAGGCTCTTGGATTTCCAATCTGCAATTTTCGGAACCAACAGATTGGTGACTCTACTGGGGAACTATCCATTAGATATTTTGGAAGTTTACCTAAATTTATTTACAAAATATCTTGAGAACTTTTACTCACCCCATTCGAGTCTACCAATAGATTGGCGACTATACTGAGGAGAGTTGCTCACAATATATCATTGTGAAGTTACCTAGAGTTTCAAATTTCATAGATTAGAATTAGAAAATAGTTGTAACAATTTGATTGGAAGTGTACTCTATTGGAAGTGAGAACCCAAAAAGATCATAAATAAATACGTTCCTCAAAAGAGGTGGCGACTCTATTTTATACAATTTTCAATTGGTAACTATGTTGAGGGAGAAGACTCAGAAGGAAGTGATTTGATCATGTACTATGGAGAATATGTACTATTATTAGGAAATAGATCTATGTTACACCATGGAGGAAGTTGACATACACTCCTTGGATGCCTTTTTCAATCTAGAAAGATATGAAGGTGAGACATTGACACATTTGTTTATAAGGATGTTGAATATTTTTCAAGAAGTACATTCAGACACCATGCCTCCATGCAAGGAATTGATAAGAAAGTTTCATGAGTTGGAATCTTGCCAAAAGATCCCGATTTGATGCTTCTCTTCCAAATATTGAATGAAAGTCCCAATTATATATCTCCTTTAGATGCATTTTTGAACTTAGAAAAGCAAGAAGATGAATCCACAACACAATTCTTTATGACGATGTTTAATGCCTATCAAGAAATACCTTTAGAATTCATATCTCCATCATCTAATCTTGTTAACAGGATGTGAGAATTAGGCCTCTTATATGATCATCAATTTCTTAACTTTCTCAAACTTATGGATAATGAACTAGTTTTCGAGAAGAATGAATGTGGGACTTAGATGACATATGAGTCAAATGATATTTTAGACTAAAATTTGTGGGAAGTCTAAGGAGGAATCTGATTATGATGATATGTATATGCCTTCAGATGATAGTGAATGTGAAGATGAGGAAGAGGATTCTTTAAGTGCAGAGGAGATTTCAGCCTTGTTAGATCTGGAATATCAAAAACATGTTGAAAGAAATAGTCTCAATTTTT
Source organism: Cupressus sempervirens (assembly GCA_028749045.1). NCBI lineage: Eukaryota > Viridiplantae > Streptophyta > Pinopsida > Cupressales > Cupressaceae > Cupressus > Cupressus sempervirens. The sequence goes on from CM053788.1 coordinate 614,518,675, forward strand.
CTCAATTCACCATGGTGAGCAAGGTGATAGATTAGTGCATTCTGAAGAGGTAATGGATGAAAGAGATAAAAATTCCCAAGATACATATAGTGAAGATGATATAGAATTTCATATGGCATATGTGTTGCTTAAAGGCTAAGTTACTGACAGGAGAGGGGTGAATTAGTAACTTCTAAAACTTCTACAACTTTAACTCTTAATCCAATAATTCAATTAGCATTTAACCCTTCACATATAATCTGATCTAATTGTATGCATAAGAAACTAAAAATATGAAAGCATTCATAACACTTTGACACAAAGATTTGGGGACCTAGAAACCTTCCAAATAGAAAGTAAAACTAGGGTGGGGATGATACCCACAAGCTTTAGTACTACAATATAAAGTTGGCCTATTGAGGCTTACATTGATCACTTTTGATGATCTACCCTATTAGGAGCAATAAGGACTGCTAGGTCCGCCTTGTGAAAGGATTTACAAACATACAATGAAGTATACACTCGGTAAAGAGATTTACAAAAGACTGTTAGGTCTACCTTGTTAAAGGATTTAATTGATCCACCTGTTAGTAGTTGATCTTTGATCTGCAACTTGGTTTGTTGAATGAGATTCCTTTAAGTGTACAAATCACCTTGTTGTGATAGATGAATCTTTGCTACTCCTTATACTATTGTAGCCTTTGAAATTCACACTTTCTACTCTTCTCTTTAGATTACATTACATATGCATTGTTGCTACTACACATTGGATGTGATACAATACACTACATATATACCAATCCAATTATACAAATTACAAAGTCGGCTATAATACAAATGTTCACAAATATTACAAAGTTAGCTCAAATGTAGACACTCGGGTTCTGAAGACTAACTTGGTGAAGTTCTGATACTCGGCATCCACTGTCAATGCTCAGCATCATCATGCACTCGATAGACATAGAAGCTTGGTCCATACTGATCACTTTCAAGTAGTCTTGAACTTAGTTTGCATTGGCGACTCGATAGAGACTGTGAAACTCGTCATATAAAATGAGTCTCTTGGTTTACATTGTATGACTCGGTAAACACCATCTCCTCGAGCTTAGTATAAACTGAGTCACTTGGTTAACACTGAGTAGCTCAATTAACACTAGACTTGCATCACATAAACTGAAAACTCAATAAGCATTGCATAGCTTGATTTGCACTAGTAAACTCGGTATACACTGAGATGCATGGTTTACACTGCTAATCTTCATAGTAACTGTAACTACTTGGTAAATATTGGAACTTGTCCAAAGGACTCGGTAACAATTGTAGAACTCGGTAACAACTAAAATGTTACAATAAGTTTGGTAAATACTTACAATCTAAATAAGTGTATGTCACTAATAACAAACTTGACTGATATTTCAACAATCTCCCCCTTTGGAATTAGTGACAAAAACATTTATCATCCAAAACTGAATTCAAAAAGTTTCCTAAATACCTTTATCCATCACTTAGTGATTCTTAGCTCAGTAGAGTATACTGTTTTTGAGATTTTTCAAAATTGGTTTTGTAAGACATATATCTGTATGTGGTAAGTTTCTTTCATATAGTATACTATACATCTTCTTGCTATATACAACATATACTTACTATACGTATCTTTCTCCCCCATTATTTTTACAACTTATTACATTTTCTCCTCCATAACTTTTTTACATCTTTGTCCATTTGTCTCCTCCTATGCATCTTTCTCATATCTTCTTATTCACAGTATATACTCCCCCTATACATATATCTTTCTCCCCCTTTTTGACATTAATGCCAAAGATTTATTCTATTTATTTATATGTTAATGCCAAAATGAGATAAAAACTCTAAATGTACCTTGAGAATGATTTCCAGGGTTTTGTCTCAGTCCTCTTGCAAGACCTCACATTTAAGTAGTGCAATTTGTACTTTTGCAAACAACTCTATCATATGGTCTGCTATGGAGAAATTGTTGTCATGAATGAGAGTTTTAGAATGTGAAATATGTTTCTACAGTGCATCCATGTTGGGAAGAATCATGTTCTATATATCTACCATTGTAGATATGATCCTTGCTTGTTCTCTAAGCAGTTCTACTTGCATATCTATCAAAAACCTTATCTTCTTGAAGTGTGTAGAACTTGAACTAGGGTTAAGCTGCCACTATTGAGCGCTTGCCTTAAGGTCTTCATCTATCTTGGACAATTTGTCCTTTATTTCCTTGGTAAAATTGGAAACATCACATAGCTTACCAAAAAGCAATGATACATTTGTACAAGATGTTTCTAGAGAACCCAAAATTGTAGAGAGTTCTACTTGATAGATAGCAATTTGTTGAGCAATGTGCTCCAACACTTTATTTTCAAATTTATTCTTTGCCTTATGTACTAACTGATCCTACCCATTAGTATCTTCATTGAACTTTAGATCTACCTCTGCTAATTGATTAAAAATTGGTTGCGAAGAATCAATGTCTACACCTATAGCATCTGCCAAAATATTCTTTGCATCCTCAATGATTTTAAATTCTTGATGCATTTCCTCTCTTAATCTCTATTGTTTGGCTTTCTTTTGGAGGAGTTCACTAAATGCCTGCATTTAGTTTGGAGTGAGCTTGGAAATGTCTCAATTTGGGATTAAAATTTCCTCATCAATGTCTATTTCTTCCTCCATCTCCTTTCCTTTGCCCAAAAAAATTTGTGCTCAATTGAGCCTTGGTCTCAACTATCCTTGCACTTATTGCTTGTGTACTCAAAATATAAACAATCGTAGACATACTAGGGCTAGTTGTAAATATTGATACTACACTTACTGTAGAAATACTTGAAGTAATACTTGCAGTAGCAAAAATTGATGTATTCAAAACTGAAGTGTCCAAAACTGATGTTGCCAACTCAGTAGAAGAGGGAAGAGTCTACAGCTCAGTAGATGAAGTCGAGGTCACTTCAGTCAATGATGTTCTTAGCTAAGTTGGTGCAAAGATTGATTGGCTAGTTGTGCTTTGAGTGCTGGTCACAATCAATCTTGTAGAAGTCGTCTCTATGCTTGATGTCGTCAATACCTTGCTTGGAGAATGAAGAAGTGAGGCTATAACTGTTGTAGCAATCTTGATTAGGTTGGTTTCCTCATAATCTTTCTTTTCTTCCTCAGTACCCTCTTGCTCTTGTTCCTCTTCATCATCAATGTTATCAAAATGAGTTGCTTCTTCAATATTTTCCTCTTCATCTTTCTCCTCTTTATCATCATCATCATCATCTTTTACATCAACAAGAAAATCACTCGGTTTATGTAAAAGATAGACATTTTTCCATGTGTTTGTTGCATTCCTTACAACATGCTCAATGTCTTTCATGAGAACCAGACAAGTGTTGAATTTGAGAGTTAATTTTTCCTCATTTTTCTTTAGAGATTCTGCAACCTCTTCATCTATTAAGCTCAGTAAAATTTGCCTCAGGGTTTTCCCATAGATGTCTTTCACAATTTGCATGACAAATTCCCATCTTGGCTTGATCTTATCCAACAAAATGTTAGGGAGTTGAGAAGTAAGCTGGTCTAGTGAGTATTTCCACTTACCCATTTTGTCCATCACCAGGTCTTCAATCTGATTATTTTCTTCCTCAGTCCTAGTTTCATATTTTAATGCCTCAAAATTTGTTATGCATGCTCCTTCCTACAATTCTTTCAGTCTATCTTGGAAGGTGGGTGGAGGTTTTCTTAATATTATATCCCCTCCTTCCTTATCAGCTTTCTTCCTTGATCTCTTGATAAACACAATAGTGGATGACTTGGTTGGCTTGGTGATAATTAGCTTGCCCTTCTTTTGATTCCATTCCTTTTATCAAATTTTTCCATAAATGCTTAGTACAAAAGGTAGATTGATTGACATCATGTTGACAAATTGTCATCCACTTCACTTGCATTAATCACTCAGTAGAGTATTCCATTACTTAGTAACAATATAAAATTTAGTTACTCCTGACCTCACTTGGTAGAGTTTGTGACCTGACCTCACTCAGTAAGGAAAGTAACTTGGTAGTAGCTGGTACCCCTTTTTATTTAGTGATCCCTTTGTATCTTGAATAAAGATATGGATCTTTTTGACTTTTCAACTGGAACTAATTTGGATGTGACTCAGTCTGCACTGGTGACTTGGTAGATATTGTGAAACTCATCATATAAACTGAGTCTCTTGGTTTACATTGTATTACTCAGTAAACACTATCTCCTTGAGCTCGATATAAATTGAGTCACTTGGTTAACATTGAGTAGCTTAGTTAACACTGGACTTGCATTACATAAATTATGAACTCGGTAAGCACTGCACAACTTAGTTTGCACTGGTAAACTTGGCATACACTAAGATGTACGGTTTACACTGTTGATCTTCACAATAACTGTAACTACTTGGTAAACATTGGAATTTGTCCAAAAGACTTGGTAGCAACTGTAGAATTCAGCAACAACTAAAATTTTACAATAAGCTTGGTAGATACTTAAAATCTAAATAAGTGTATGTCACTAATAACAAACTTGACTGATATGTCAACAATATGAACATGAAGAAGTCTTAGGATATATTGCTAATGAAGATATCCATCTTATTGGTCAAGAAGATGATGATTCTTAGAAGGATGAATTTAGTACACTATTTGATGAAACATTTGTTGATCCAGATGAAAGCTCTCATGTTAGTATGCCTCAATTTTCTATATTCTTGAGCCCATTGTTCAAAGAAAAAGTGATAGAAGATACATTTGAATTCACTATATTCTCAAATCCATTGTTTAAAGAGGAATTCTTATGCAGTCAAATATATTAGCACCATGATGAAGATAGAATGCCTAATGACAACTTTGAAGATGATGAAACTCAAGATATGATTAAGGAGGCATATTTACCAAATGAGTCATGCACTAGTTCATCCTATAAGGAGGGGTTATTTCAAACATGTAAAGGAGATACAAAATTAGATATGTGTGAAGAGGAGATTGCATTGAAGCATGGTGTTGAAAATTTCCAAAGTATCCTACCTGATCAAACTCTTGATGAAAGAGAAAATGTACTTCTAGAAGATAAGCCATTCTCAAAGCCTTGCTATGAAGAGAAACAATATTTGAAGTATGGGGCAGATTGTGTAGAGAAGGGCATTCAAGAAGATGTTTATGCAATTGATCAAATACATGACTATAAGGATCTTCCATTCAACAAAGACTTCATTGATGAAATGGGGCCAATAAATATTCTTCATGAGGATGGCTCACCTACTACAAGTTTGATGTTTGGGCAGCGGATTGAAATGATTCAAAAGGAAAGCATATCTTGATTGGAAGAAAGGAGGTGTTACATGATCAGAATCGAGTGTTTGATAGAGAGAAGAATCTATGCTCATTTTGGAGGGGGCTTGGGGCCACTCAATTTCACCTTGCATCATGTTAAGCATGGATTCTTGGTATGCTCATCTAAAGATAGCTGGAATCTCATTATGCCTGCAAGAGGCATATGTCCCCAACGAGAGCCACTAATGGAGCCTTAAAATTATGGCAAATTTGGGCCTCTATTTAAGCACCTTATCTAACCTTTTTGTCCCACAAATAATATTATATTTACATGTTTTAATGATTTCCCTATACTAGGTGTATAGCGACCCACAGATTCAAACCAATTTATGGAAGAATCTACAGATCTAATAACCAAAATATGAATAGCAAGTATGGGACATTTTCATCAAGATTGGTGGTATGTGAAGCAGATGGATACTGATAAGAATGTTCAATCTTTTGCAAAAATATCTAATAGATAACTGAGAATGGAGAAGCCCATGAAGAATGAATGTTATTCTCATTTTTTGAGTCACCTCTGCACACATAATTCTTGATGTTTGAAAAGAAATATATTAGAAGAGAGTAATTAATGATATTAAAGTAAGAAATTTTAATATCTAGAAAGCATAGATTCAAGATGTCGAGAAAGCAAGAAGTCATCAAAGAGTATTCTGCTTGCAAATACATAAATAGAAGTTTACGACAGAGTGATCTTCTAATTCCATTAACAAGTCCCAACAACAAGACCATAGTGTTTCAAGGATGGTCCAGTCACTATTCCAAACAATGATATGGTTGGGAAGTATTATGTAGAACATATCAGATATGTAGTAGCATTAATTGAGAGGAATGATGGCTAATTTTGATGACTTGAGCAGTGAACAAAATATTGGAATAACTGCTCACAAACAAGAAAGCATTAAATTATGTGTAGCAATGAATAGTGAACATAAGTCACCTCATAAAAACATATGGGACTCCAACGATGGTTTCTGAGTTCAATCCCTAGATTAAACAAACTCCATTATGCTGACAATATGAATGTAGATGAATTATTAATAAACAAGAATACATGGGAGAGGTGCTACAATATTCCCTAAATACAAACAATCAGAACAAAGAGTTTAAAAGTAGCGCCTATGTCTCATACAAAACAATGATAGAGTGGTGTGATTTGAAGGCAAAGGCAGTGGTAGATGGATAACAGAAGTGCCATCTAGGGAGTTCCTTCAAAGTATAAAACATATCGTATGCATGCTTGTCACCGTAGCACACAATCACCAAGGGTGGTGACATGAACACATAAAACCCAATTAACCCGTGTAGAACAAAATTTCTATGCAAAAAGGATGAGATGGAAGAGTTATTAGTGTTTGGAATCAATATAACTAATTTGTGAAGTGCAATGATGAATATGAGGGACATTGGAAAAGGCCAATGCCAAATATTTATCATAATATCTATGTGACATAAAGGAGATACCAAAACATCACGAGAGTTGGTTCAATGTTTTTGTTTTGAAGAGCAATGTCTACTCTTGATGAGCATGGCATTCAAAATAGAGTGCTTCATATATTACAGAAGGAAACAATAGGAAATGGAAATCACAAAGCCCACAATGGTAATAGGAAAATATCAAGTTGTTATTATTATCAAATTAATTGGCAGCTTGCTAACAAATTTACATATTAATAAAAGGACAAACAAAGAGATCATATTGTATTAACAAAAGGACTTAATGGATTGAAGAGGCATTGATATAATTCAAAGAGTATAATGTTAAAGGGGCATGACTTTTAATTTGAAAAGTCATATCTTACAAGGAATAAGATATAAATTGAAACTTATTTCATTTTATTATAGGATAGATTTGATCATTCACATTCAACAAGAAGCATTTATAAAAGATATATTCTTATAAGGAGGAATAAGGGCTATAATATGACTTTGTAATATAAATTCATTTATTTTATTTTAATAATAAATAAAGTCTTTTGTTTATTTTTAAATGGTATGGAGATTGAAACAACAAATGAATAGTCCTTTGTAATTATTTTTTGGAAATTTGTATACAAATTAAATGTCGAATAAGTGGACATGGTCATTTAGCATTTTAAATTTGATCATCACAAATATTGTGAAATATCAACTTGTTTTTGTATTTGTGTCAAGTTTGTCCCCCTACTAGAGGAGTTAAAGTTTAATCTGGACTAATTTAAGATTGCATAAATATTTGGTTTGTCGTATCTTGATTATTTATTTTTTGGCAGTTCAAGTGCATAAGAACTTTATAAAGTTGTACATGAAAATTCACTGAAGTTGACTCTATTACCTAGATGAGCAGAGGCACTAGTCTTTCTATTATTAAAGTCAAAATATATATATATTCCTTCCTACAAGCATCAATTCATTATTAACAAACCTTATACAAAACATTCAATTATTTCAAGTACTCAACATTTAGTTTTAGTTTCATCGAGTTCAAGGACCTTTCCTGTCGGAGAACTCCCAAACTTAAATTTGCTTTAGAAAAGCTTTGAACCAGGTGATCAGGTTTGAGGAGAAGGTCTACCCACCTAGGAGTAGCTGAGCCTGAAGTGTAGGGGAATCAAGGTGATTCTTGTTTGTTTGCCAGAACTAATTGTAGAATCCTATCAGAGAAGTGGGTGGCTCTTGGATTTCCAATATGTGGTTTTGGGAACCAACAATACCTTAGAGATGGAGTATCACATCCTTGATGCCTATTCTTGTTCCTTTCAAGGCACATCTCAAATTAATTTAGGTGTTTGTTGAAAAATATGATCATTATGACCTCATTTTCACAAATTCAATATTAGACCATAAGGATCCTAATCACATTGACCTTGTGGGTGGCTTTCAAACTCTTCAAGATTGTGCAACCTTACATTTTACACCACTATTCTATAACAAAACATGAATACTTCAATCAAACACCTTTATTTGGTGAATGTGTGTATATTTAATAAACCTAAAACATCTTATTTTTCTATGCTTCATGAAATTCATGAGACTAGTCAATATCATGTCAATCTAATTACACCTAAAACATCTTATTTTTCTATGCTTCATGACATTAATGAGACTATTCAACATCATTAGTTGCAATATAAAGAGTTCATTACTCATGATATGATTTCAATGAATTGTAATGATGAATTATATCTTTTTCATGATCACTCTACTTAATGTGTCTAGATCCCTATTGTGTTTCTTTGTACTATGTGGCATTGCTAGCTTATTCTTCATGGGATCATGGTCCTACTTTGTGAGCGGCATGATAGTCATTTCCCTTGTCTCCTCACTTAGGGGGAAAGGACCCTATTTCCTTTTCCTATCTCTATGGAAGAATCTGTTTTCTCCCTTTGATTTTTATTTTTATATGATGACAAATTTTCTTCCATTCATTTATCATGTTACAAACATATTACCATCCCAAGTGCAATATTATACTTTCTTGAAATCGCGTCTATAGTATGAATCGAAACCACTTTGGGGAAACACAATGTGTCATTATTTTCTTGTTTTATGCATCTAATGTCCTTTATGAACTTGCATTCTCTTATAATTGTATTCTCTCTCTTGCATGCATCGATGATTAACATCTTGAGTGCAATCTTATGTTTGTCAGTACATCTTTATTATATAAAGGACCTATCATTTATGGGATATATTGGATATTATTTCTCATTTTCTCAAGGATTTTTTGTTCCTCTTGTGTTCATTAAAGTAAGCATAACATGGTATCATGTAGCCTCCTTCATTCATTTATCTATAGATTTTCATTATTTATGATACACTCTTATCTATGTTTATGTAATGGTTTATTTCATGCAAGATGTGATTTCCATTGCCTAACAATGTCTTTCCATGCCTTGGATTTTAATGTTTATCTTTTAGTATTCATATCTAGTTTACTTCATATGACATGCCTTATGTTGTTCAGAATTGCATATCCTATGATGTTTCTTTCTTTATTTTTCTCTATGGCGCTGCATTATTCTATGATACATCTTGTTTGATATAGGGTGTTTTGTTTTGTGCATGACTAGATTATGGTTGTTGCTTATAGTTCATATTTGTATCTTACAAGATATTGTATCATAATTTTCCATGAGATTCTCTTTTCTCATCCTTGCATCCACACTGGAGGGGTGGGAGGAGGGGGGGCAAGATCATTTGTACATTCTTTTTCTCTTTGTCTAACGATCAACTTTCCTTAATATAGTGGCATTTTTAAATCATGTGTTATTCATTTCCTATAAGGACTCATGTCTTTATTATGACTCTCTCTTATATACAAGAGGTGCATGTCTTCGACCACCAGCTCTTCTTGATATGAAAAATTATGTACATCTTAAATATGTTCCCTTAGTTTGCATCTTAAAGTTTTTCATCCTTTGTCCAAGGATCCCTATTTCACCTAGACACAAGGGATTGAATAGGTACATTCTTGTTATTCTTCCCCTCTTTTGTCTTGATGTTTCTCAGACACTCCCCTTGAAGGTGGATGTCTTGTCAACAAGATCTCTTCCTTTCAAGGGTATATTCTCATAAGTGACTTACCCTGCCACAATTATCTATTTTCTTAGCTTATGAGAGTTAAAACACTTTGTTAAGTTTGTGGCCTACATTATCAATAAAAAATATCTCCTTGGTTCTAGAAGTAGTTATCCATTCCATGATTCTCTTCCTTATGATGTCTATTACTACATAGTCATCATAAGGAGGGGGGCATACACATGCCTAGTTTACTTTTTACGCACTTTTAATTTTACATTGCAACATGCCACTCCCTAATGGGCAACGGTAATACATCTCCATCCTTAGAGAAATGACATTTACACATAAACACACACACACACACACACACACACACACACACACACACACACACACACACACACACATCTATAGATAATGGACCCTTGTCCATTTAAATAGAACACACCACATATTTACATTGTGCAATAATATCAAGGAATCTATCCCCAGGTGGAAACACATGCATACACATGCATGCAAAAGTCATTGGCAGATGCACAAGCTTGACTATTGACACACAAACCTGCTAGACCATTTGATCCTTCTTTTTTATTTTTTTATTTTTTTGATTCAAAGTAAGGCACTCAAACCTTACTAAGCAAGATAGTATTTCTCTCCCTCTCTTTATGCTTTCATGCTAGTGGGATAAAATCATGAGGGATGTCATCCTTTGTGGTGCTCTTGTCTTTCCTATGTCATCCTTCGTACTCTATAATAACCTTCTAAATATGATATTAATGGGTGGGGCATTTTTTGATTAGGGTACCTTTCACTAGTTGATTTGGACTTTTTGAGTGTTTTAATTTTGGTTTTTTTTATTACTTTTTTTCCCTTTTATTATTCATTCTCATATGCATGAGAATGGAGTTAGGATCCTAGGTTTGGGGAATTATGCCCTTGAGCTTGGTGATTTTCTATCTTATTGTGACTTATCTCATCATCCTTCCTTTACCAAGAGTATGACTTGCCTCATGCTCCCATTAAAGTGAGGGCTAAATGTACCATCTCAAAATGGAAGCACTTTATTTTGAGACCTCTCTCTCTCTCTCTCTCTCTCTCTCTCTCTCTCTCTCTCTCTCTCTCTCTCTCTCTCTCTCTCTCTCTCTCTCTCTCTCTCTCTCTCTCGCTCTCTAGCATCTGACTAGGGAACCCAAAAGAAATTAACCTAAAGTTTCACTAAGTTTGTCAAACATTTTTTTTGAAAGATAATAAATGACAAGAGATAAAAATAGCGAAAGCAATAACTCACATACATACAACCATCGTAAATAGATTACATCTCCTAAGGGTCCCATGACATTGAATCACATATAAATGCTTATTAATATTAAATCTGACATATAACCAAAATCCACATCATGGAATAGTCACAAGTACAAATCCAATAAATAATATACAATTACAAAGGATGCCACTTGGCAAAATCAGAATGCATAATCATCCACTGTACAAGTCATAGGGTATGAAAGTCTCAAAGAATATACATCATCAATAAAATAAATCACCTCATAAGATCTCAAAAAATGAAATACATTATAACAAGTATAACCATCCAACAGAACTATAAGATCAAATAGAAAGGAACAACTACATAAGTACATCCAACAACGACATCCAACTGTCGGATCTTAATGGTATAAGAAAATGCACTACCACCCGACCTCATGGAACCTAAATGACCCACTCCCACTATGTTGATGAGATAGTTTCAAGTCCCATACAAGATATGAATCCACAAGTCATAACCATCATCTAGGTCAAGGAAATCCTAATAGTAATCTATCTCAAAGGTACCAAGACATAAGTATCATCTAATCTCAAAGGCAACAAAGACACGTAGAAAATATACTATGTAAGCGGGCAAGTGCCATCACATGAGCCAACTCTATGGTTACCCTAGCAACCTCTTTAGACTCTGGCCCCCTAGTGTCTCTATGGGACACTGGTATCCTTTCGTATAGACAAGGCATACTAATGAAGCAAGGTCGAAACCAAGCATCCTCTCTACTCCCATCCTAGCCTATACTAGCACTCGAGGCATGGACAAGGACAAACAATGACTCTTATTAGCTCATTTTAAACCCATTTAATGAAATTGTATCACTTATTAAAACAACTTACAATGGGTTACCCAGGTAGCCACTTAGGGCTCCAACGTCCATTGCAAGCCACTTCCCAACATACACATAGATTACCTACCCTAGGCTCATAAAAAGCGCAACTCATAAAATCACAATTTTCACCTTAGTCTTTTACAAGCGATCGGAAAACACCTGTAGATAAAACACAGTAATCACCTCAGTCCATTACAAGCAACTGGAAAGCACCTAAAGACCAAATCTCATTATCACCTTAGTCCTATCATAATCCACTGTACAAGTCATAGGGTATGAAAAGCTCAAAGAGTATACATCATCAATAAAATACATCATCTCACAAGATCTTTGAAAACCAAATACATTATAACAAGGTATAACCATCCAACAGAACTACAAGATTAGATAGAAAGGAATAATTGCACAAGTACATCCAACAAAGACATCCAACGGTCAAATGTCAATGGTATAAGAAAATGCACTACCACCCAACCTCATGGAACCTAAATGGCCCACTCCCACCATGCTGAGGAGATAGTCTCAAGTCTTGTATAGGATATCAATCCACAAGTCAACCATCATCTAGGTCAAGGAAATCCTAATATCAATCTATCTCAAAAGTACCAAGACACAAGTATCATCTAATCCCAGAGGCAACAAAGACACGTAGGCAATCTACTATGTAAGTGAGCAAGTGTCATTGCCTGAGCCAACTCTAAGGTTACCCTGGCAGCCTCTCTAGACTTCAACCCCCTAGTGTCTCTATGCAACACTAGTATCCTTTCATACAGACAAGGCATACAAACGAAGCAAGGTCGCAACCAAGCATCCTCTCTACTCTCATCCTAGCCTATACTAGCACTTGAATCATGGGTGAGGAAAAATAATGACTCTGATTAGTTCATTTTAAACCCATTTAATGAAATGTTATCACTTATTAAAACAACTTACAATGAGTTACCCAAGCAACCACTTAGGGCTCTGACCTCCATTGCAAGCCACTTCTTGACATACACATAGATTACCTACCCTAGACTCATAAAAAGTACAACTCATAAAATCACAATTTTCACCTCAGTCCTTTACAAGCGACTAGAAAGCACCTATAGATAAAAACACAATAATCACCTCTATTAGTAAATAGTTTTTCTCAAATGATTTTATATGCAAAACAGAGAAAAATGTATACCAACAAATGAATTCCTATACAAGACTAAGGAATTCTCTGCTTAAAGTTTCTTCAATAAAATAGGCGCAGCTACCTTTATTGCAAATTTTTTTTTTTGATCTTTTAACTCAACAGAAAGATCTTTTTAAAATACAATCTACTAACAATGTTGAATCAACTTATTCTATCTTATCAATACAAAATAGATTTTTATGCTGAAGAACCACTCGATTTTAATTATCAATATTATCCATATAACTGAAAATTAAGTAATCGAGCAGGTAGATTCAATAAAACTCACTTCTCACAGCATCCCAAATTTTGAATTGACAACTTCAAAATCAATAACGAACACAACAAAGAACTTTTATATAAATAGTATCTTTAGAAATACTAATTCAAACAAGTAGATAGCAGTATCTACTTACAAAGCTCTTAACAAAATCAAATTGTAAAGTTTTCTTTGTATTTGCAGAATTCTAAAATGCTACTTCTAAAACTTAAGATTAAACCACAAACAAAAATAGTTTTGTCTATCGGTCTACTAGAGATTAACCCTATGCCATACTAGTTATTACTTATTTAAAAGGCATGGGGCTAGACAGTTGCCAAAATTACCCCACTAGGAGTAAAATAGTCTTTTGGTTAACATAACTGTGCTTAACTGAAATGCAAGAAAAGTAAATTAACAAAAAAAGGAACCACTAAGCAACTATGCATAACTATTTCTCCTAATCAGGTAGCACCATCTAAGCTGGCCATGTTGCTTGCCACTTTCCATGCTTTGTAGGCAGTTGAGAATGCTGAAATAACAAACTGACGTGGCAAACCAATGTAGGCAAGCTATTGCTTCCAGATTTCTTTCTCTTTCTTAAATCTCGTTATCTTTTCTTCATGCATTTCCAAGTGCTTCAAATTAATTATTAGCATGGCCTCAGTATGTGCTACATTTGAAAAATCTTACTTGGTGCTTTCTTGTCTTGTAGTTCCTAGAACTTCTTCTGAACTTCCTTGATCACTTCCTCAGATTCGGCAACAGAGTCCTCTTCTTTACCTATGAACTGCTTGACAAACCACTTAAGGTCTCCTTGAATTATTTGGTGTATGACCTTAAGCTCCTACAGTGTTTCTCTAATTTCAGTCATGCCCTATATTAATGCTAATTCGTTCCTCCATTCAATATAGTCTTTGATCACATACAAGTCTTTTTCATCTAAACTAGCCACAGGACATTCGGCTTGGAATTTCTGTAATCTAAATTCTTGGATTTCTTCTAGCCATATTATTACCTTCGCCCAATTGTTTCTCTCCTTCTCATATCCTTCATTACTTGTTTCCACCTTTTAAGTAATGGTTGATATTTCTTCCGAAGCCTTATCTAGGAGACCTATATGCTTCACAGTGTCATCCAGGATGCCTTGCACCCATTCCCCTGTTGTTTTTGCAACTGCTTTGCATTTGTGTAGGTTCTCAAGAGATTGTTGGTTGGTTGCAGAGGACAAATCAACAATTGCTAACATCTCACTGATCAATTTTTCCTCAGGATGAAGGATGGCATTGATATACTATGCCATACTCTTAATTGTCTCCTTCATCTCTTATCTATCATGTCCATCCTTCCATACCTTGTGCACAATCTTCTTATTAGAGGCTTCAAAGAATTCCATATCCACCTCACGGTTACCTTTTCCCTAATCAAATTTTGTTATATGGTAGTCCTGAGGAGCCAAGGATTTGCGTGAACTCTCATCTAGTGGCATGGCTATTTCAGCCAACCAATGCCCTTAATTCTTATCAAACTTGATCCTTGATTCAATCCTTGCTTTCTTCACTTTAGGTTTTTTTCCCAGACATTTACTAACTAAATCATCAATTGGCATGGAACCATGCTCTGCTTCTTCTCAAAAAAAGTCTCTAACCATTTAGGTGTGACTGGGTCTTTATCGGTGGTAGGGTAGAATTTGGCCAAGGCGAGATTACTCTCTTGCCCTTCAATATTTACTAGTGACTTTTGAGGTTTAGGTATACTGTCCGCCATATGTAGTTCTTTTGCAACCTCAAGATCAACTGTTACTGTACCCTTGCTTTTGGTTGTCAATGCCTTCCTTGTGCTTGAACGGGTCACCCTTTTAGTTTTAGGAGTCCCTTCTTGAATTTGAAGTTGAAGTGGTTCTGGAACTGCTTCAGCTTCAACTTTAACCAGACCTACAATAGGATCATGAATATCTTGATTAGTGATCACTCTTTTCTTTTGGGCAACCCTTTTACTTTTAGTTTTTGAAAACTTCCCAATCGGGTCGGGTGTGGCAACAATTTTTGATTTTATCCAGCTTGCAATCCTAGCCAGCACATCCTTAGTGCGAGAGAATACATCATCTTCTTCTCTCCTCCCCAATCAATTTCGGGAATAGGCATGCACTCAATCTAGTCAATGTAAAATGGGTCAAGCACCTCTTCAAAATCCTCTTCTTTCAACCCACGTATATCAAGATCCACATTAAACACATTGATTTGTTTAATAGTTAGTCATGTTCATTAGGGCAATTTGCCCAATAATCTTCTAACCATGGAGTGTGAACAAGAGAGACTGCATTCTTAACATTATTTCTGACAAAACCTGTATAATAAAAATCTTCCCAAGGGGAGAAGGGTTTAAAGCACAGACGGTTCAATGATGCTTTTGTTAACATAGCTTACTTTAGGCTGGGGCATCTATAATGTCCAATTTCAATGGGAAAGAACACAAAAGAAGACCTCTTAGAGACCTCAATAGATTCTACCATAGAGACAAATTGTCTGCACATTTTAGATAGAACTATACAGTCTAAACAGTAACGAGGTAACTTCAATGGCTCACTAGAAAAACCACCCATCTTGGTATATGTGAACCTAGGAAATTGGATGTAAAAGCAGCCATATACTTGTATAGTTTGCATAGCTTCTTCAAATAGCCTATCATTTTCATGACCTTGAAGTTCAAAGACCAACCTTCCTAGAAAGACATCATTTACCCCTTTGAAATCCTTACACAAAGCAACTCCCTGAAGATCACTGTAATACTAGTAAATGGGCATTTCATCAATCCAAGATGAATGTAGGAGGTCTTCCCATTCTTTAGATGCTGCTAGGATATAAATCAAATAGGAGGACAAGAAAAATGGACAAAATTTGTTGACAACTGCTAAACCCTTGTGCAAATTCTCAGCAATCAAGTCAGCCCAATCAATGAACTTATTTCCTTCAACAATCTTTTGGATGAAGAAATACATCCAAGAATCCCAATGAAATGCATGTTCATTTCCCTTAATTCTATTCAATAGAAGTACAATGTCTACAATTCCCTTTATGAAATGCTCAATGGTTAAAGGTTTTTGCAACCTTGAACCACCCTCTGCCAGTTTCAGGAGCCAAGACTAGGCTACCTTATTATCATAACTGCTTTTTCTTTTGGCATATAGGTGCTCTACTTCCTTGAACGTCCATGGTTCATAGGGTTCTTTGTGAGGAATTCTAAAGGCTAAATAAACACTAGTTATGTTAATCTTAACTATTACTTCCCCTGAAACTTTATTGATACACCTTGTGCTAGAGTCATAATGGTTTGCACACTCAATAACAAGTTCTAGGCATGCGATTGCTACAGGAAAGGCGATGACTTCAAGCAACCCACTATTAGCTAGCTTTTGATAAATGGGACCTGACTGGGTGTTTCTAGCTCTCTCAATGACATCAGTTAAGTTTTTATTAACCAGAAATGTGTCATGAATTTCAGGCAAAGAACTAAGCTGACATGGCTTTCAAACATGGGCATCTTGGGATGAAATAATGTCATGGCTCACTATGGAATAACAGGGTCAAAAAGATACAAATGGAAATACTTCAAAACAAAGCAAACACAAATAAAATTATAGAGGGTTATGGTGACACACTTATAATTTGACAGAGCTATGGCCTGCAATTCATTCTCCCTACCAGATGGCGCTAGAATTTCTTTTGCAAATGGTGAAATGAATAATGAAAAGGCAAAAAGAATGCATTTAAGGGATGACTTACAAAGGAAATCGCAGTACAAATTTGGCAAGTAAATGTAATAATTACTATTCGTGTGTTGCGCATTAGAAAAGACCCTTTGATTAATTTTTTATAAATGCCCATCAAATCCACACGCCTATTAATACTCCATGTCATCATGAAATGACAAATTTTCCTTTTCACCAAATCTTGTCGTATTAGAATGTGTGCCACCTTAAAGTTCTTATTTATTATCTTGCATGCCTTGGGAAGTGTCTTGTTGGGACCCACCTTGCTTTTTAACTCAAAGATTGAAAGCCTGCATGAAAACATAGCATTAGTATACAAAATCAACATTGAAGCTGAAGTTGAAGTTTGGATTGATCGGGCTTCAAATTCAACTTTGACTTTACCAAGACTAACTTGGGGAAAGAAAGTGGACTTCAACACATGGGAGACAAATGGGAGCTCGAGCTTGAACTTGAAGTTAATTAAAACTTCAATTTCGACTTCATGATTAAGAAAAGACTCACGACTAAACCTTCCTAGGACATGAGAAAAATATACGTGGTAACAAACTCAGTCCTTTACAAGCACCTAAAGACCAAATCTCAATATCACCCTAATCCTATACAAGCAACTAGAAAGTACCAAAAGATAAAACACAATAATCACCTCAATCTTATACAAGCAACTGGAAAGCATCAAAGGATAACTGATCGAAGGCTCAAAGGTTACACCAGAAAAGTCACACAATTCACCTTAGTTCTACACAAGAAACTGAAAAGCACCACAAACATTTGAGCAAACTCATCATAGAAAATGCATGACACATCACCATGGTCGGGTATAAAAGATTCTATACTAAACATCATCATTGAACAAAAACCCCCAAGCCTTTGGTAAACATCCCAATTGGTCAAAGTACTAAGTCAAACCCAAACGCAACATCAATAATCCACACATCACATAAAGTACAAAATAATGTAACTTTCATAATTCATTAGGTTTGAAAACATACAAGTTCAATTTTCACTATGGTCAAGTTTTCATATTCTTTTTCAAGTCAGTTTCACTAAGGTTTTCAAATTATCAAAAGATGTAATAAATTTCTTTTAATAATAGAAATTATTTTCTTATTAAAATTTGAGTTTACTACAACAATCAATTTCCCAATTACAATTCACAAACTCACTTTCCAAAAAATACTTTGTTAATTATCATTCTTCCATTTAAAATCTATTAAACAATTTAACAATAATTTATTAATTTATTAAAGATCAAAATTATTTAATTATTCAAAATTCATATTAAATCATTAATAAAATAATTACAAATTTTTTTAAATTACTATTATTAATAATATTAATAATATATAATAATTATTAACAAAATATTTAACATTTAATTATATTTAATATATATATAAATTAAAACTATTTTAAATTATATATATTAAAATATTAATAAAATAAAATTTAAAAATAACAAAACCTTACCTTACAATATAGAACCCGTAGGCTTTTGTCGTGCATAGCTTGCTGCTGTCGCAACAGGTCTGTCGCACACACACACCCAATAAAGGGTCGCAGAAAATATAGGAGAGAGGGGGAGAGTGGGTGTGGTGGCCCCACCTCCCAATAACATATTATTATTTTGTATTTATTGTCTTTTTTATTAAAATAATCAAAAACCAAACATCACAATTTACATTTTTTAATATGGTAATATAATTATCACAATAATTTTAAATTACTGTAGTAATTATATATGTGTTTGTGTGTGTGTCTGTGTGTGTGTGTAAATATATGTATGCATATAAAATAAATTTGCACAATAGATCTGATAGGAGAAGCACAAATAATCAATTGAATTTTGCATTTTAAATATCAATTTATTTTTCAAACCCTACCTGTATCAAAATACAATTCTCTAAAATTTATAAAATGAGGGTTTCTAATTTTCAATTCATATACAAATATTTCTCAATCGAAGAACAATAAATTCACATACAAGGGTTTCAACCCAATTGAATTCTGAAAATAATTTCATTCAAACATGGAGAAGACAGAGAAATCAAAGAATGAAAACTATTGCACAAAACCCACAAGATCCTACCTAGATCTGATGCTAAAACAATGAACGCAAGGAGCTCGCAAGCAAATCCTTTTTGTTTTGGAAACCCTCTTCTCGGAAATTGGCTCCTCCAAACTTGTGTGTGGAGAAATGAGCTTTGATTTCCTAATAGAGAGCTTTTCCCAAATTAGGGCTTTGATTTTACAATCACACGAAACCTTTTTCCTTTATTATTTTATTATATTTTAATTTCATGTGCAAGCTTTTGCATTTTAAATAAAATAAACTCTATTAAATCAATTCCTTTCTCTGTTTAATTAAATCACGAGATGTTTTTAATCAAATATTCATTAATTTAACTAATAATAATATTTAGAGTTTATTATAAAAATGAAACTCTTCAATAAATTATTACTAAATTAAATAAATGTGATTATGCCAAAATTAGAGCTTTAATTAAATATTTAAATTTAATTATTTTATTTAAATAAATTTATCAACTAATTAAATATTGAATTTGATTTATAATTTTTTTAGTAAACTCTCTTTTAATTTGATTTAATTATAACTGAAAATAACAATAGACCCACAGGCCAAATATAAAAACTCAACTGAAGGACAAAGCATAGATTCAAACTCTAGGGTCAAAATCATGAATTCACATCACTTGATGAATTCAGACGAGTAAACAACTTAGATATTTGTCCTACTTTCTAGGACAATTAGCTTAGGGTTTAGGATTTGGACTCAAAAATTATCTCTCCTCTTTTACCATTGAGATATTACAATAGGGCATGCTCATCCTAGCAATTTAGGGAAGTCGATGCTCGATACCTGCAATCTGCATAAAAGTTGAGCATGTACATACACATATAATTTAAACTAAATAGGCAATGGCGGGGAGTGGTGCATCATGTAGATCCCAACTAGAAGGTGACTATGACTTCCTCCCTCAACCACATCAAAAATGTCAAACATAAAGTAAAACATACAAGTACACCATACACATGTAAGTATGGGGTAAGTATCTATAGAAATAACATATAAATCACATATCTAACTATCATCATGAGATAACAAAAAACATTAACTTCAAACATACATATCTCATCATCGAAATAATCATGAACACATGAAATAACTAAGTAACTCATCACATATATAGACTAATTTTGAAATAACATCAAATCAAATCTAGTAACCAAGTACCGCAATCATAAAACATAATCATAAAACTGGCATAAAAGAATTTGACAATACAACATGAAAAGTAAACTAGGGGTAGGCATTTATCTCTCTCTCTCTCTCTCTCTCTCTCTCTCTCTCTCTCTCTGCCCAATATTGCCCAAATCTTTAGGTCATCTCATCTTCTGGCTTGGTCCTTTCGGTGTTATTTTCTCACCTTTTTGCTTTTATCTTTTGGTACTTTTAGAATCTCTTAATTCTTTTTGCACCTTCTTTGAGGCCTATGAGACCCTTTTTTGGGCCCCCTTGGGAATAGATCAACCTATTCCTTAAGGAGTTTGGATTTTAGCGCCCAAAGTGCCTTGGGTTCACAAATTGTTTGACCTTTCTCCTTGATCGACCTACATTATTTTCAATCTTGAAAACTAGATTATATAAGGAGACTTGGACTCTTCATTTTCACACTCATCATCACTCTAAAATAAACCAAGAAAAAACATGCATGAACTCATGGGACTTCAAATGAGAATCTTCAAGCATTCATTAAGATCAAGCATTTCCTTCTTGCATCAAGCTTCTTCCTTCAAGGTGGTAGTGGAGTTTGGCTCCTAAAGAGGAGATCTATCATTTAAATCATTCATTTTCTTACATTCTTCATCAAGGAACATCATGTACATTCTTATTCATGAATTTTTGAATTGTATGATTTCCTTTTGGTTTCTTTGAGTCAAGGCTACTACACTTACATACTTGATGACATGTCAAAGTTAATTGCATCTAAAAAAGTAATTGTATCCTTCATTGATATTTTTAATCCTATTACATGCTAGAATTTCATTTATCAGTACTTTTACATCTCAATTTTGAGGTTGATTCCTTAATTCAGGGCCTAACCAATAAAAGCCATCATTAAACCAAAATGAAAACCAAAATTTCTCATGTGTAGGAGCACAACATCCAAATTGTGATTACACATCAAAAAATTACTCACTGAGACCTTTCTAAAGAAGTTGGATCAACTTTGGTATAGTGTCTAGGAACATGTCCATCTTCCTGTAAAGTGTCTGAACACTTTACCACCATGTTGACTTGTTCCTAGAGGTATGACAAAAATAAAATTTTCTAGGTTTTATGTTGTGATCACAAATTTATAGTAAAAATTCAATCATAGTTTCAGGTCCACTAGTTTCAGAGTGAGAAGGTATATTCCCTTGTACATTTTGAGGCAAGCATTTATTATTTATTTCATCTTTTAGCATAGACTTATTTCTATATTTTAATTGGGCTGATTGCATAAGTTTAGTGCCTAGATCTATCTTAGACTTGTCATTAAATCAATTGGTTCAATTTAACATTCATATTATATATCTTAAATTAATTAACATTGTATGAAATAGGACTTGCTTGCATACTTCCTTAATATGATTTGACTTTAGAATTGGCATCCCTTCATACTACTCGAGTTTTTCTAATCCAACTTGGGTTATATTGAGAGTTATGTTTGGAAGCCCTCTTTTCTCTTATATTTGATTGTTTAGAATGTAGAAGCTTATTTAATATACATCTCATTGGGTCCTTCTATTTTCCTTCTAAACAAATACTTGGAAATAAAATGACCTGCATAAAGAAGATATAATATAAAATATGGTGCAAGAATTTCATAATGTTAGAGTTGTTAGAGTAATTAGATATTTCGTAATGAACTCTAGTTTGCTTAAGCTAAAATTTATGCATCTAGTAATTAATTCTTTTATTAATTATTATGATGCAACCTAGGTTAGACCTTTTTAGGATTTCGATCTCCTTTAAAAGGATGATCTCTCATTGTAAAATTATTCATTTTTTATAATAGTAATTTATCTTTTTGCTCATCAATAATGTTTGATCTATAGATCTAGCAATTCTAGCCTCCATAACTTTTTGCTTCTCTCTTTTCGTGACAGGTGTTTGCATGCAGGTGATTCTTGGGAGCTGCGGGGTTGAGCTTTCATCAACTTCAACAAGAGTAATTAGATATTTTCTAATTAACTCTACTTTACTTAAGCTAAACTTTATGAATTTAATAATTAATTATTATAATGCAACCTAGGTTTTACCTTTTAGGGTTTTGATCTTCTTTATAAGGATTGATCTCTTTGTAATTGCTCATTCATTCAATAAAATTTGCAATTCTTTTTTGCACATCAAGAATTTCTCATCCTCTGTGGATCTAGGAATTCCAACCTCCATAGCTTTTTCTTCTCTCTTTCTATCATAGGTGTTTGCATGCAAGTGATTCTTGGGAGCTGTGGCATTGAGATTTCATGAACTTCAACATGGTATCAGAGCTTCAAACTTTCATGCCCCTGTTCTCTTCAGGATAGGTTTGGATTTAGTTTTTAGATCTATTATTTTTTAGAGATTTTTATATCAAATATGCGGGGTCACTTTTTTTGGTGTACTTTGAGTCAAAACGTACCTCACCATTGGATCTGTAGAACCCAAAAACCCCTATTTTCATATGAAATTTGTCTAATTTAGACACAGTTGTAATATGAGGCAAAACAAATTTTCCTCGAGATCAAGCATGCTTCCCAAGGTAGTGATTTTATTTTTTATGCAAAAAAAAAAAAAAAATCACTTTATTAAAAAAGCCTATGCTTTAAAAAAAAAAAAAGTTTCAAAAAGAACTTTGAAAAGTGCATGAGTTTATTTTTTATTAAAAAAGGAAACCCTTTTTAAAAATGGACACTACACTTGGATGACATTAGCAAGTACTAACAACCCTAATGCATGTTAGTGCAAGTATTGATGCATGTGCAGCTTGTGACATCATTAAAAATTGAGCCAAAATATGATAGCCTTCAAACCATCACTTGTTTGATTTATTTTATCCTAAAAAGCCATTGATGGTTTTTTGGCCGTATCTTGGGCATATGACGATATTTTTTGACAAATCTAATATAGTCAAAAAACTCTTTCCGATCCCGTCATGGTGGTGTAAGTTATTTAACAATTTGATACTTTTTGGTTGCCTATTTATGCAGCCAAAGTTAGGGGCTCTATTGTGCACTCCGGGAGACATATCTTGAGCATCTTATCTTTATTTGAGAATTATTTATATCATTGGAAAGGTATTTCTCCACTCTTTCCAATAATTTTGGTTGTTTTTCCATATCCTAATCCAAGAACATTATATTCAATTTTTTCATTCTAGTGGATATTTTGGTTGTTTTAGGTCCGGTGATCAATTTCGTTAATTCAGATGATTTGTCATGAACTCTACTATTTATTGTACCAACCTTATTTCTCTTATGATACTTGTTGACACCCTTTTCTAGCAATTATTTGTAAACACATTGAGATAAAGTGTCACTCTATTGCATTTCAGGATATTGCACATGTTTATGTCTTATTGTACTCGCACTACATTATAAAGTGCCTAGGGGGGTTTCATGTTGGCCATATTTTTCATCCTCCTTAGTCAAGTGAGTGTTCCTTTCATGACATTAGCCTCATGATGTGTCGATGACACATGTCATTATAATTGTTTGTACTTATTTTGCATTCTCAATGTTCCTTGTTCTTCTTTCTATAGAAGATTATGTATTTAGTTTTGGTGTTCCTATCTTACCTTTTAGCATTATAGGGGGGTTTTGTTGGTTCTACTGATTGCTTGGTTCGATGGAGTGAGTTATGCATTCAATAGTTGATCCTATGTACTAGGTGAATGCAATGGCTAGATACCTATGCATTTTAGTGAGATGGAGCATTTACCATATATGCACTCTTTCATTCCTACTTTTGGAGGCCACAAATATATCTTCCATCTTTCATTGATCAACTCTTTAGATATAGTCTTCTCTATTTGGTCATGTTCTATACATTGGAAGTTCTTCAGATCATCAGTTTGGCAGTGTTTGTAGCTTCATGCTTCAGTGATGTTCTTCATGATCATCCTTTTGTTCCTATGTTCTGGAACATTCTTTCCATCTCTTTTTGGAGTAGGGTTTTTCCCATGTGGTTTTCTCTATTCCTCCTCTTTACAGAGATTTGGTTGTGCTTGGGTACCTGATCAAGCCTCTGTTGCTAGGACACATTTGTTTTTGCTTTCAGTAGTAGTTTCTAGGTTTTTAGCTACTCCCTAAGATTATCTTAAGGGGGGTGTTAGAGTAATAAGATAGTTCTTATGAATTAAATAATTTTGATTTAATTATTAAGTCACTTATTATTTTTAGTTTACTTAAGTTAAACTTTAGACATATAATAATTAATTCTTTTATTAATTATTATCATGCAACCTAAGATATTTCCCTTTAGGGTTTCTAGCTTTTAAGTTTTACCTTTCCCCTTTTATAAGGACAGTAATTGTAAATCTATTCATTCATTCAATACATTTTGCAATTCTTTCTTGCACATCAAGAATGTCTCATCTTCTATGGATCTCTGAACTTGAGCCTTCATAGCTTTGCTCCTCTTTTTTTGTGATAGGTGTTTGCATGCAGTGATTCTTGGGACATGTGGAGTTGATCTTTCATCAATTCCAACACATAATAATATACCATTTAAAGGAGAAACCTCTTAATCTAAATGTTGTAACCCCAATCTTGTAGTGTGTATTGTGTTATGAGCATTAGACTTGTGGCTACTTGAATCTTAAGTATATTAAATATTGAATTCTTATTGAATATTATTGGAAGAATCCCTTTTGAACAAATTAGGAGGTTGGTCCTTTGAAATGATATATTATTATCAAGTATTTGTACCACATTTCATAAAATGCATTATTTCATTGCATAATTAACCTACATAAATAACTAAAAAAATTAGATTCCCCCTTTAAAATATTAAAAACAAATGAGAACATGTGTATATAATTAATTATTAAATATATATTTAAATGATGACCTCGTAATGTGATGACAAGGCACAAGTTGTGGTATATGGGCAATCCATTGTTTGAATTCCACCCCAAGTATGCCCTGGTGTGAGTGTTAACTTTGTAGGATGAATAATTATTTTTTGAGATCCTATGTGTTTTAGGTGGGACCACTCTTCATTGTGCCCCCATGGGAAAATTGATGTAAGGCATCACCCAACAATGTCTTGATCCTGTAGTGGGTTAGTGACTGGTCTTCTACCAACTTGTTGGTTTGACTTGATGTGACAAATGTGTTCGTAGACACACAAGAGGCATAGGGTGAGTGATCCCAACTAAATGGAGGGATAAGGAGGAAATAATGGAGAGATAAGGAGTTTCGCTTGGGTGTCGCGGAGAGATAAGGTGCCATATCATGTCTCTTTGTTCACTTAGAGTGTTATATGGTGTTTGTATGATTGTGATATTAAAATTGTCAACGAAATTTGGGATGAGGTCCCTCAACTCACTGGTTCATAGTTCTAGTCAAAAGTGTTTCAATCATTTCAATCAATCAATAAAAAATACAATCTATTCCTAAGAAAAATAAATTACTTTGAAGCCAAATTATGTATTTTCATATTTAATAAATCTAATAATTTATAAATTTCTATAAATCACAAACAAAATAAATTATAAATCTCGACAAATTTTAATTGAATTCTTTTATATCGTCTTTAAAAATCATTAATTTTTAATTTTTCAAAATTTAGAGTTAACGAATTCTTAAGGTATTGATGAAGTCCCCAAAAAATAATATTTTAGTCGTTAGGCTGTTTGTGCGAACTTTGGAAATTTAATTTTTGACGAAAAAGTTGTCAGTTGGTTGGCAAAGTTGTAAGTTTGGTCAGAAAATTGTAAATCCTTCCTGTTAATTATTTACCGGCCAGTTTTTTTCTCACTCCACTTTTCACTCTTGTTTTGATAATTATGAGTTGTTATCTCCACTTTTAACTATTGCTTTTCTTTTTCTATTTATTAGTTGTGATCTCCACATAGGCTTATGTTGTGATCTTATTCATTTAATTTTTGATTTATAAAATTGATTTAGATTTTAGTTTTTAAATTATTTTAATTTATTTTTTATATTAGTTTAATTTTTTCTTTAAATATTATTTTTTAATTTTTATAATTTATTTAGTCAATAGAATATTTGTTAGACATATTATTTTTTGTATTTCTTTTCTAATTTTTTTGATGGGGTCTTTTAAATGATTATTTTTTCATATTTGATACAGTTAATTTAAATAAATAATATTTATTAATCTATTTAAAAGTGTTGTCCCTAAGAATATAGAAAAGAGCTTCAGAGGCAATAACAAAAAGGGCTGGGGCAAGAGGGTAAGGATATTATCAATTGCCAGTTTGCTAATGACACTTCTCTGTTTTATGAAGCCTTTGAGTCTAATTTTGAAGCCATGATCAATAAACTTAATTTCTTTTGTAAAGTATATGGAGCTCATCTATCCCATTCTAAATCTATTTGTCTTGGATGGGATAGCAAACCTCCTGATTGGTTTGAGAAGTTTGGTTTCCAATGGGGTGGCCCATCCAAACTTGTTAAATATCTCGGTATCCCCTTCTCTGTTGAGCCCTCCTTAAAGGAGATGTGGAGCTGGATCAAGGATAAGATCCATAATAAACTTAACAAATGGCACAATAGATCTTTGTCTCTTGCGGGTAGAATACAAGTGTGTCAAAAAATCCTTTCTTCTTACAACATATATTATGCCTCTACCTGGATGTTTAATGATTACCAAGTGTTGGGGATTCAGAAAGCCATTAGAAATTATCTCTGGTCTAATGGAAAAGGGAATAAAAAGACTCACTCTGTCAAGTGGAGTTGGTGTCATGTCGACAAGCTCCTTGGGGGCCTAGGCCTTAAGGACCTTAAGTTAAGTGGTCTCGCTTTGGCCTCTAAATGGATCTTTCATGTTTTGGAGGGAGAGGATCCCTGGAAAGTCCCGATTCGTAGTAATATCGGAAGAGGTTATCCAAAAAAGGCTAAGTTCTGGAAGGACCTTCCCCTTGTTGACCTGATTTGTGGTGATTTTCCTATCATGGTTCAAGGCTCTTCTGTGTTTAAGTCTATTTGGAAAGCTTGGAACCATGTTAGGCATTTCATCAATAACAAGGACTTCTTTGATAATAAGACCCTCCATGGTGAAAGGTCCATTTGGTCGAACCTTAAGTTGGGCAATAAACCCCTTGCGCTTACCCAAGGATGCTCTGCCAAGATATGGGCCAACTACGAGATCAAACAATTCGTTGATATCTTTGAAAAGGACACCCTTATCTAGTGGGAAGAGTTAAAGAATAAATTTAACTTTCCTAATTTTAATAAAAAGACTTATAATATGATTGTTAAGGCTAGTAAGGATATCCCTACTTTATGTCATGTTGAATCTAATAGTTATCTGAATATTAAATGGCCTGGTGGTATCATCATTTCCAAACTCAAAGCTAAGGATATTTACAAAGTTATCAATCATAATGAAGATATTATTAGTCATATTAATAACATTTGGTATACTAATCTGGACACTCCTGCTTGGAAGAAACATTTTGATTATCTCTGGAAAAGTTCTATTGATCCAAAAATTAAATGTTTAAAATGGTTGCTTATTCTTAACAAGCTTCCTATTAGAAACTCTTTCTCTGATACTGATTATTGCAACATTTGTAGAGTCCCGAAAATGGGAAGACATATTCTATTTGATTGCAGTTTTGCTAAAGAGGTTTGGTTAATGTTTGGTATATCTATTCCCTCTACCTTTAATATTTTTGAAATTATTATTGGTTTTATTTCTAATGCAAAAAAACATGTTAACATGTTTTGGGACATTCTCTCAGCTAACATTTTGTGGCAAATTTGGAAGTGCAAAAATGAAGAAAGGTTTCAAAATATACCCAGGTTGCTTACTAAGTCTTTTCGAAGTCTAACTTATTTTAAATTTTTTTCACAAGTCCAAATTACCATGAAAACCAACAATTCAAAGTTTAAAAGGCTTCTTAAAGATGGTCATGCTACGTTCTTTGCTAATGAGGTAAAGAATGGGCACTTATGGAGGCATCACTTGGATATTATTCACATTTTCAATCAAACAGTTAAGCTCATCAGCAAGGAGGTTAAAAGGACTCCCCATAGCTTCACAGGGGAAATGATCTACATGCTAAAACAAATTCAAGATCAAAAGAACATGGTGTGGATGGAAGGCCCAATGGGTTGGACATCGTGGATGGATATGTTTGAAGATGTGCTCCATTAATTGCTCCTTTTGCTCCTCCTCTTTCTCTTATTCTTGGGTTGTTTGTAATTCCTCTTTTTTAATGTGAGGCTTGTCCTTTGATCTTTGATACTTTGTGGATTTATTGTATGATTTTGAACTTCCTATTCTTAATACAAAAAAAATCTATTTAAAAGATTTTAGTAAGTATTATGTTATTTAAATTAAAAATTATTAATAATCTAATTTATTCACATAACATTATATAGTTGTTATCTCCACTTTTAACTATTGTTTTTCTTTTTCTATTTATTAGTTGTGATCTCCACATTAGCTCATTTAATGATTTTATTCATTTAACTTTTGATTTTTAAAAGTGATTTAGATTTTAGTTTTTAAATTATTATTATTATTTTTTATATTACTTTAATTTTTTCTTTAAATATTATTTTTTAGTTTCTATAATTTATTTAGTCAATAGAATATTTGTTAGACATATTATTTTTTTTGAATTTCTCTTATAATTTTTCATAATAGATTTTTTGATGGAGGTTTTTAAATGATTTTTTTTTCACATTTGATAAATTTAATTTAAATAAATAATATTTATTAATCTATTTAAAAGATTTTAGTAAGCATTATGTTATTTAAAATAAAACTATTAATAATCTAATTTATTCACATAAGATTATATTTTAAATATCCACTTTTAACAATTGCTTTTCTTTTCTTATTTATTTTAAAAATAATTACTTGTGATCTCCACATTTTAACTTATGTTGTGATCTATATTTATTTAACTTTTGATTTTTTAAATTGATTTAGGTTTTAGTTTTTAAATTACTTTTTATATTAGTTTAGTTTTTTCTTTAAATATTGCTTTTTCAATTTCTATAATTTATTTAGAGCATGTTCTCATCACGTCTAGAATTTGATTGTTGTATTGGCTATTTTTGCACTTTTGAACCGTATACGACAGGTTAGAAAAATGTAAGACCGTATGGTTTGATGGGCTATTTTTTCAGACAACAGTCAATATGATAAGTAATTTTTTTACGAAACCATCAATATTTGTTATAGGTAAGTTAGTAGTATATTTAATATTATACATAAATGTGATTTTATAATATGTATAATATATATCTATGATAAATATATATTATTTCATATTATAGATATTTCTATTTTTTTTCTTTTTAGTTATGTTTCTATTTTGGTGAATGCATATTTATATTAATTTAAAAACTTGTTGAAATAAAATATAATAAAATTTTAAAACTTGTTTTTAAAAACTTAAATTTTAAAAATCTCTTAAAGTAATCAGAAACTTGCTTTTTTAAGATTTTAGTATATAGTACTAATTAATTATTATAAGTTATTTAGAATTGTACATATATTACTAAATAATATTATTATTTCTAATTTAGAAAATATTTAGATTTAAAATGATCTATTAAATTATTATAAAAAAAAAAAATTGACAATCAATTTTTTTTATGAAAACGTACAATGAAAGGGATGAAATTTTTTTAGCTATCATAAAAAAACCATATGACTAGCAGGGGTTGTATATGAGCAATGTTAGTATGCTAATAGAAACCAAATTGAAATAAAGCTTCTACAAACTAAACAAAATTCATAAACTTCAAGATAGACTAAGATGAGCTCTCAATTGAGAATATGAGTCATTAATGGACTCTCTCAATAAGAAGCTCTCTTGTTGAGTAGCTTTATCTAAATGGATAGGATGTATGCTCAATATGCTTCCAAAGGCTTCAATGGATGATTGTGAATTTTTGGTGTGGATAGATGGCTTTAGTATGGATTTGGCTCTCAAAATAGCATTATAACTTTACTTCATGGATTGTGTTATTTTGCAAAGGGGAAGGATCCAATTTATAGGCAAGAGGCTTGAGGGTTTGACGGCTAAGATGCAAGGATGGGAAAAAGCTTATGGAGGGCTCAGATTGCATGAGAGGAGAGCACATGGATTGTGCTTCCTTATAGCCAATCAAGGAGTGACACATGTCACATGGTGAGAGGATGGAGGAAAGAGGAAGGATGAGTCAACAAAGGAGGCTCAAGGGATAAAATCTTCATAAAGACCCTCATAATGACTTGTAAGAGCAATAAAAGGGCTTGTAAGAGTCATTTATGACCTAGTGGACTTCATAAAGTTTTATGGTTGAGATATTTTGAGGGTGATGAGAGCAATTTCGACTTGGACTTGATTAAGAAGGTTTTAAGCTTGTTTAGGCTTGTGCAAATGATTAGAGGATGGATTATGATGGTTTAGGATTAGCTTAGGGATAGGCAAGTGGATGGCATTTAATGAGGGTGGGTGAAGGAGGAGATATTTGTTAACTTTGGCTTGGGTTAGTAAGTTTTAACCCATGTTTAGGGAATGTGACAAGGTTAGGAGGGGATTAGGATTAGGTTTAAAGACATCTTCTAGAAGAGTCTAGATTTTGGATGAGGATAAAGACTTTCTAGAATAGTCTAGAATTTCCTAGGATGAGGATAAATTAGATTTTTAGAAAATAAATAAAGTTTTATTTATTTCAAGGGTTTGGGTTGAGGAGATATTTATTAAAACTTTTTTAATAAACATGAGGATTAATATTTAATTTTAATTAAATATTTTGAGTTGGGGTTAGGGGTAGGAAATGATGAGATTAGCCTTTAATTGAAATTAAAGAAGGATTAGAAGATTTTGGAAGAGGTTATTGGTCATAAGGAAATTGGCCAAGTTTTGGGCAAAAAATAAATTTTTTATTTATTTTAAGATTTTTGGTCAATTTATTAATTAAATAATTAATAAATAAGGAAATAATGTTTAAATAAGATTTAAACATTTTTGGGAGGGATTCCTTAATTAAATATTTTTAATTAAGATAAAGGGATTTAATGGCATGAAAATTAATTAATTAATTAATTAATTAATTAATAAATAAATGATGATGTCATCAGGACTTTTTCAGAAAATAAAAATACATTATTTTTTAAAGGTTTTTAGGTGTCTACAAGGGTGACTACCAAATTCCAGACTTGGTTCCCATGCCACTGCTTAGCTTATTTTGGCTAGCAGTGGCTGCTCAACTTTTTAAGGAAATAATTGTGGAGCTAGTGGCCCCATGAATATATATTTTGCTGTTTAAAAATAAGCAAGGATTTTGAAATGTAAATTAATTGATTGTATAATAATTTTACAAAAAAAAAATAGAAATAAAATCTTAAAAAATAAGAAGGAAATGAGTTTGTGGAGCCACGTGGCATTTTTGGCAATAAGCAGCTGCTTATTTTCAATCCCTCCTCTTTTCCTCTAGTTTAATTTCAATCGCTAAATAATAGCTGCTCCACCAAAATAGCTAAAGATTCTAAATAATCCTTTTCAGACAATTTAAAATGTACATGGGAACACTTAACTCTTAAATTTAAGCACAAAACCCACTTAATCAGTCACATGGGAACACAAGGTTAGTCAATAGAATATTTGTTAGAATGTTGTTATTCTTTCATATTATTTTGTTGCATTTTTATTATTAATTTTTCGTAATAGATTTTTTGATAGGATTTTTTTTAAATGATTTTTTTTTTCATATTTGATAAATTGAATTTAATTGTAAAATTTTGAAATTATTCAACATGTTTCTTAAGCAATATTCAAATTTTTTAAATATTGTAAATTTTATATCTATGTTTTAATTTTCAACTTTTTTATTTTTTAATTTCTATTTAAAAATAATAATATTTACATTATTGTTCATTCTACATTTTTCTATTAAATCTCATCTTATATTAATGGACCTAGTTTTAATTGTCTAAACAAGAGCTCTTTGTGAGCTGGAGTCCCTACCTTTTGGGGTCATAATGGGTTTGCAGATGTAGAAATTGTATGGAAAATTATTTTTCAGTTTCAATTTTCTGTGTGTCTAAGTGCACTATACCTGTTCGGTAAAGATTTGTATATAGTGTCTTCATTAGTCTGAGACTTTGGTTGCCACAAAAAGGTTAGTAGGAGAAAAAAATCAAATGATATTTTATTATTTTTAGTGTATTTTCATTCCATTAAAATATAAGACATGTAATTTAGGTTCATTTAAGTTAAATTACAATTAAAGTTATTGAGAAAAATTAGAAATATAAAAGAGAATATAAAATCTATAATAATGTATGTTGTTATTTTAGGTCTAATAGTCCTTTTAAGGTATTCACCAGTAGACAAAAATAAAGACATAAATGAACATTAGACAACAATGTTCATTAAGCATTTTCAATGCACAATACTTCTTTATTTTAAATTAGTAATACAAATATTTAGATAAGCTTGAGCTATTGTGGGAAAACTTAATTTGAAATTATTGTTCTTGGAGATTTGGAACTATAGTAAGCATCAACATCATAGTTCTTTTACTTCTGATAATGTCATTTAACAATTCTTTTAAAAAATTGTTGAATTTCTAAAAAATACAAAGAAATTAAGTTTATGAAACAAAATAACTCCTAATACATTTATTATAATGCCTATTAAATTATTATTATAATATTATTAAATTATTAGAATATTTTCTCTTATTTGTTTCAATATTTGATTCAAATTTATTAGAACATTTAATTAATAAATTTATTACAATACCTATTAAATTATTGTTAGAATAACATTATTATATCGGGGAATGGAACAAGGTGAAAAAATATCATAATGTTGAAATTGTTTATTTTTCAACAAACATTTTAAACTTAAACGAGATTATTGATTAATTATTATTTTTCAAATTTCGCAAAAAGAGGGGTAAAAATTTATTAAGATAGAAAGGAATACAACAAGGAGAGCTCAACAAGGAGCTCGATCCTGAGCAACAAGATCATCAAATTCTTGCACCATCTCAAAGGACAGTTGCCCCCTATCCCTAATATTCCAACCCGGATCATGACTAGAAGCCCATTTGGCTAAACAATCAGCAGTTCTATTCCATTCACGAGGAATATACATGAACCTAATGAACTGAAAAGAGGAAGAGAAGAAAAGAATCTGCTTAACAACAGTGGCCAGCTGCCAACTAACATCCTCAATCTCTTGCGAAGAAAGCATGTTCACCACCACTTGGGAATCAGACTCACAAATAATCTTACTCCATCCCCGCAAGCAACACTGTTCCACAGCATATAAAATAGCTTGAGCTTCCATGAGATTGTTAGTATAATCACCCTTATGAACTAAGAAGAAAAATTTAACATTCCCAGAACTACAACGAGCCACTCCGCCAATACCAGCCGGACCAGGATTCCCACGGGAAGAACCATCAGTGTTAATTTTCAGAACTCCACAGGGAGGAGGAGTCCAGTGCCCATCCCGGTTAACCTGACCCTTCCTTTGATGGTGAAGCTGCCTGGACATAGAAGGAAACCTATGAGCTGCAACCCCATCCTGCAGATGAAAATTGAGGCGATTACAGATAGCAAGATCAACCGGATCCATACCCCCATTAAGCTCACACTTCACAAGAATAGTTTCCTGAAGAGAATGTGATATTTTCCACCAAAGATGCAAAACACCAAGCCGAACATCTTGGAATATGCGACGATTCCTCTCCAACCAGATATGCCAAAGCATGAAAGATGGGCCAGCAATCCAAGCAGCATGGAGAGAAGAAGACTTGGAGGGAGCACTACCCAAGCGAGCCCAGAACTCAGGCAAAGAGGAAGCATGCCGACAAGAGCAACCCCAAGCGCTCCACCAAAGGTGCCATATCTGAGTAGAATAGGAGCAATGGAAGAATAGATGGGAGACAGACTCCTCTCCATTACCACACAAAACACAATAAGAGGGGCCCTGAAATCCACGTTTATAAAGATTATCCCAGGTAAGACAACGGTTGTGAGCCACTAGCCACATGAAAAAATTGCACTTGGACCAAGAAACTTTATTCCAAACTTGCTTCCACCAAGGGACCTCAGCATCCCCAAATAATTGTCTAGTTATCTCTTGATACCCAGCAAAGACATGATATTTACCAGACAAGGTACCGCCCCAAGCCAAAACATCTGGAGCAAGCAAAGAAGAACACTCTCTAGAGGCCAGAATTTGAGAAAGCTCCTAACGATCCATGTTTGTACCTCTAGGAGGCCAATCAGAGGAATGCTTCCATCTATAACCAATAACAGGTCCCAATTGATAAGGAGTCTTGTAATGAGCCACTTTATCCCATCCAGCGGCAAGAAAAGAGTCACAAAGAGGCTGAAGATGAGGGTATATGGATAAAATGGAAGGGAATCCATCCCAAGCATCAGACCAAAACAAAGCCTGAGAACCTCCTTTACATATCCAGAACAGACCCCTCTTCACCAACATCGCACCTTTCTTCAAAGTATGCCAAACCATTGAGCCACGACCTTCAAGAGGAAGTGCAGAAACAGAGCAAGGATCATCACCATGAAAATATTTATGAGTGATAATACGAGCCCAAAGTTGATGTTGTCCAGAGCACCATCGCCAATAAAGTTTAGCAGCCAAAGCTTGACTACTCAATAGAGCAAATCGAAGACCAAGACTACCCTCATTTTTAGGCCTACAAACAATTGCCCAATTAACCAAGCTCCATTTAATACTACGCAAATTACCACTCCAAAGGAATTGTCAAGAAAGAGCATCAAACTCCTTAAGAAAGTAAATAGGTGCAGCATGAACCATGCTTCTATAAGTAGGAAGAGCTTGGATAACAGCTTGAAGAAGAGTAACCCGGGCAGCAGTAGAAAGCCATCTATGAGTCCAATGATTTACCTTATCCTGAAGCTTGGTAATCAAATTTTGCCAGAAGAGATGTGGCTGCCTGGAAACAACAATAGGAATGCCAAGATAAGTCAAAGGAAGTGAACCTATCTGAAACCATAGGATACCAACAATCCTGTGCTGAATAGAATCAGGAGTGTTAAAAAAGTAAATGAAAGATTTGTGCTCATTAACTTTCTGGCCTGAAGCTGCCAAATAAACGTCCAAAGCATGTCGAAAGGCTTCAACTTCCTTGATCCTAGCAAGACCGACAAGAGGAGAATCATCAACAAATTGAAGATGGGAAAGAGAAGGTAAGCCATTACCCCACCGCCAGCCTTGAATAGAATTCTGGGACACCTGATGCTTAATGAATCTGCCCAAGCCTTCAGCCATGATGATGAATAGATATGGGGAGAGAGGGTCACCCTAGCGGAGGCCTCTAGAAGCACCAAATAGTTGTGAAGGTTGACCATTACTAAGAACAAAAAAAGAGGCAGAAGTAACACAACTCATAATCCAACTCACCCAGTCAGAGCTAAATCCAAAAGAAAGAAGAATACTCCTTAGGAAGCTCCATTTAACTCTATCATAGGCCTTAGCCATATCCAGCTTAACAAACATGGCTCTCTCCCTTGAAGTAGCCATAGAGTGAATAGCCTCAGTAGCAATAACCACCCCATCCAAAATTTGTTTGCCAGCAACAAAACCACCTTGTTCTTCTGAGATAATAATGGGAAGCCACCTTTTCAGTCTCTCAGCAATCAGCTTAGTAATAACTTTGTAAACCACATTACATAAGGCAATTGGTCTAAAAAACTCCAATTGATTAGCACCCTCTCTCTTAGGAATAAGAGTCAAGAATGTAGAGTTCAAAGCTCGAAGCATCTGCTTGCTAGCATAGGATTCTTTAACCACCTCCAACAAATCATGATTAATGATGTCCCAAAATTCCTGAAAGAATTCAACTGGAAAGCCATCAGGACTAGGAGCCTTCCCCTTAGGCATGCCAAAGACCACCTCCTCCAGCTCTTCCAAAGAGATAGGACGCATGAGATAATCATTCATTTCCTGAGTGATAAGGGAAGGAATACAGGACAGAATAATATTTTCTTCATTATCAGCAGGAGGAGAGTCCTCAGAGAAGAGGGTAGAGAAGTACGAAATAGCCTCTTGGAACAAAGCTGGCAAGGAATTCAGTTGGATACCTTGAGAATTAACCAAAGAAGAGGTAGTGCTCTGATTTCGGCGAGATTGCACTGTTTTATGGAAAAAGGCAGTGTTTCGATCACCTTCCTGGAGCCAATCAACTCAAGCCTTTTGCTTCCAAAAAATTTCCTCTCGAAGTTCCCATTCTTCTAGAGCTCTAGAAGCAAGGGATTCAGCCTGGCCAAGATCCTCTGAGTAACCTCGATCTCTAATCTCCCTTGTGATGACATCAAGATTTTCTTGAGCAAGCCTCTTCATAAAGTGAAGATTCCCAAAGCATTCCCTATTCCATATCTTGAGCTGCCTTTTAACATATTGAAGCCTTTTAGAAAATGAGAACATTGCAGTACCATATGCAGGAGCACCATCTTTCCACCAACAAAAAACAAAATCACGAAGAGAGGAGTCACGAAGCCACATCAACTGGAACTTAAAAGGAGGATGCTTCGGAACATAAGCCCCTATAGTGGAGAATTTGATTGGCCAATGATCTGAACCCCTCCAATCAAGGATTTCTGAAGAGATAGTAAGGGTGCCACTAAGCCAGAAGCAAGAAACAAGAAATCTATCCAGGCGTTCTGAGATAGCAGCAACACCAGTCTTGCGATTATTCCAGGTATAGAGGCCATTAGAAGGCTTAACATCAGAGAGATGCAAAAGAGATATGTGTTGCCGAAGAAGAGCAGAAGAAGGCCCCAATCTAGCCAAACCACCATGCTTCTTTTCCAGACTTAAAACTGAATTGAAGTCCCCTGCTAACACCCAAGGATGATAAGGATGACAATTTCTAACATATTGAATATGTTCCCAAAGTTCCTCCTTTCCCACAAGATCAACAGGTGCATACACATTAGTAACCATGATTACCTCTCCTGAGTCTAGAGCAGAAGCTACCATAGAGAGAGCTGAGCGAGAAGACATCCAGCCAAGAGGAGAAATTTTTTGAGGATCCCAAAATATAGCTAAACCACCAGCACTGCCTGTTGCCCCAACACACTGGCATTGGCCACGAGACCAAATACTAGAGGCATGTTGGACCATAGACTCCACAGAGAGCTTAGTCTCTTGGATACAAAAAACATCAGGACTATGATCAACCACCAAGTTCCGAATAGCCTTTTGTCTAGGGATGCTATTCAACCCCCTTACATTCCATGAGAGAATAATCATCATTGGGTAGAATTGGGAAAATGAGAATCCAAAGGTTTCACTGAACCAGACTCAATCAATATATCTCCTGTGAGTTTAATCTTCTCTTGGTCTATTTTGCGCCCACTCCTTAGAGGGGGAGTAGAAGAAGCCCGCTTAAAGGGTCGAGGCAGCAACCCCAAGGGGAGAGGAGATCCCTTGCCCTTACCTGATGGTAGCACATCCTTAACCAAGTCAGCCAAAACAACATCATCATCTTCCAACACTGCAGGAGTCACCAGAGCCGCTGTCACAGGAGCTACAAGAACCTCACAGTTCTGATATACTACAACTTGAGATGCCCCACAAGCATCATTAGGAACATATCTCTCATTTGGGCAAACTGGATCAGAAGAGATAGGAGGAGGAATACCCTCCTCTAGAACCATACTATCCAGCACCTCAAAGCGGTTAAAACCTGAATCAGATAATCTTTCTTTCAAAGGCCTCTTTTGACCATGTCCCTTAGCTCGAGGGCGAACAGGGGTAAATCCATCCTTATCCTGCATTTGAGCCTTACCCTTACCTGTAGCATCTTGTGGATTCATCCCCTTGGTAGTATTAACCATTTGAGATTGTCCTTTCCTTGTAGTATCTGCCAAACCACCAGCATTGCCAGCTGTAGAACGATCCACTCCTTTGAAAATCAAGTTACGGGGGCACTGCCGCAGTAAATGACCATACTCATGACAAATCCGGCAACGGAACGGGAGGGATTCATAATCTAACTGCTGCACCCAAGAAGAATCCCTCAGACAAATTTCCAAAGAATCTGGTAATGGGTTATTCAAATTAATTTCGACACAAATTCTAGCATAAGAAATAACCTTTTTATCAAGGGATTGATGTGCGATCGTAGCTGGCTTCCCCAAAAAAGCAGCAATTTGTTGAAGGATGTCTTCACGCCAAAATTCCAAGGGAAGACGAGGCAAGCGAACCCAAACTGGCACTGTTGAAGGGAGATCCTCAGCAGAATTAAAACCTGAATGCCAAGGTTTGGCAAATAACCCCACATTGTTGTAGAAATAAGGGCCTCCTTCAAAAACACGATCACGATCATACATGCAAGAGAATACAACAAAAAAATAACTATTCCCTACCAACATAATCTCCATATCGCCTTCCACCTGCCAAGAGTGGCGGATCCATGCCTCAAGAGTGGATAGGGAAATCCGGATTCCAAGAAATTTGCATATCAAAGCATGCTTGGTCCAATAATCAATGTCCTCCATTACAGCCGTTGGAGGAATAACCAGAACAGGGCGATCATGGCTATGCGAAAAACAACCATTAACTTTTTTCAGCTTGGAGCTCTCCCCTGAATAAAACGATTCAGATCGCATTGCATGCATAGTTGGAGAAGAACCATCTGTTCTCACCAACAGAGAAGAAATCCCAGGCCCTGCCATGCAAACAATAAAACCCCAATCCAAAATTGACTGCAGAAGATCTCCAAAAACACTGACGCAAATTATGTCTAGTAGCTAGCAATCCAAACAGAACAGAAAAATAGTAAAGATCAAACACCAAGAACAGGCTAGGGGAAAAACCCTAGCCCAGCCGGCAACCAACGCTTCTCCACATCCTCCAGCCAAAGAAAACTCTACTCACCCACCTCTATATCTGAACATGTATCTTTTCAAATTTCAATTCCACTATATTTATAAATATTTTATTTACACTTACATTTTTAATTGTAATATAAGTTTTAATAATTTAAATCAACAAATATAATTATTATTAGATAACATATAATTTAATAAATTCTATTATTAATACTAAAACTAAAAAAAATCAATAAAATAATGCATTAATAATAATAATAATAAGCTATGTCAGAGACCACGACTAGGATTAAAACATATACTTGTGGATGTGAAAATTGAGATGACAGTAAGAGAAATTAAATGACTACAGAAACTCAGCTCATAAGGCTCCTACTCAGAGGCTCGACACGTTGTCTTCGTTTAGCTCCGCGCTTGGACTTCATATTTGTAATTAAATTCATATAATAAAATAATAGATAATTTCATATACTGCTATTTTATAATTTAATATTACAGTGACAATTTATAATTTTTTTATAAAATATAATTTCTTGAAGCCATTTTTTGACATTAGAAACTTAAAATAAATGTACAATCATGTGGAATAAATGTACAATAGGCAAGTGCCAATTGTCTTTTGATGGAGGACATTCTCCTTACGCTTCCTTATCTCCATTTGTTTCCTGCGTTTTGCTAAACGGTGAAGAACCTTTTGGTAGCAGTCAAGATCAGAGTCGTATTGCAATTAGATTTCTACAAAACGAGCTGAGCAGCATTTTTGCGAAAAAATATGCTTTTTTTGGTTAAATAAATTCGTTCATGGTCACGATAGATAGCTTTTTGCCTCGTGTCTGGAGAAAGCAATTGTTCATTAATTGCACACTTATCTGTTGAATTTTTTCTAAATTTTCCAAATCCAAAAATCGGATTTATGTCCAGGAAATTAAGTTTTAACCAATCAAAAAAAAGAATTTTACTGATCATAAATGATTTAAAAAATAAATAGCTCAAAACTTTATCAAATTGCTTACTTGTTGGAAAAAACAAATTGAGGGGGGGTAAAAGATTACATTAGTTCCCTGCCTCTTTAAAAAAGGCAGGGACTAATAAATGTATATTATTCGAAAATGGAATTGTCCGCTTAGAAAATTAATACATTTTTTGCACACTGAGGGAACCCATTTTAACACCAGAAATTATCAATTATTCACCAAAACAATTGTCTACACTATCTCTATTGTCACATACCAGTGATAGACATTTATCTGTTTCTTTCTTTCTACTGTAAAAATATTAAGCGGTAATCCCAAATATTTTTATGGTAGAGCAGGTCTCAGTTTCAAATCTCACCGTTGTGGTAGTCAAAGTTCTTGAACTGATCGCTATTTAAGCAGAGCGATCAACGTTATGGAGCTTGTTTTATTTTTCAGTGCGACGAATGAGATGCATGTTCTCCATTCGGCTTTGCTTCGCAACCCAAAAAAATTACAATTGACAATCCAACGGTAGAAACTTGGAGTCTGCATAATTCCTGCAAAGCCTTTATGAAATGCTGAGAATAGCAATGTTAGCGTTTTCCGAGTGTTAAATACAGCGAACCTACACAAGAGAGCTAAATTCCTCTTCTGTTACTTCATGTTATAACGCTCAAAAAATATGGTGAAAGCCGCAAAGAACAGTGTCACCGAGAACGCTGGTGTTCTCGAGAGGCAGAGGTTACGTAAGCTGGCTTTTACTAGGAAAATAATTTCTCAGGTGAGAGCAAACCCTGCTCGTCCTTTGCAGCCTTCAAAATCCATAGTTAAATGCGACGGAAGAGATATCGTGAAGAAAGGCCAGAGGAAAAGCAAATATCTATTTGCCTTCCCCTGCCTCGTAGCTCCTGTTTCTGGTGGCAAGATGGGAGAATTGTCGAACTTGGACACTAAAAACCCTATTCTTTATGTTGATTTTCCTCAGGTAAGTTCATGGTTCGATTCCCGCAGCCTTCATAATTATCATTTGGATTTCGTTTTGTTTGATTCGGTGAAAATCGCTTGGCTTTCAGAAGCGTCTATTCTGAAGCTCTATGCAGATAACCTTATTTTCAAGCTTTCAACCATATTTTGATCTTTGGACTTAAACTATCAGTGATCTTCTTTATGTCACTGGCTAGCGTCTGGCCATGGACTCTGATCTAAGGCGAAACGCAATACTACTTTCATTTCTTCAATAAATATATATATATATTTTCTCAATTTGACATGCTTTACATTATTATGACTAGCGTTGTTTGACAGCAGAGGAGTTGTAAGGTTCTCGCACTTTACAAATGCATAATCTTCGAAACCCTAGAATGAGAGTTTTAAATGCAAAATAATAAGAATTGGGATCAAAATATACTAAACAAATGAAATCTGTCTGGCGATCCCTGGACTTAGAAAAGTATCTTCTTCACATCCATTGGATCAGAATATTAGTTTGAAACTTGCATCACATTTCGATGATTATCTCCTAAGTTTAAAACATTATCTTTCAATTATCAATCTCATCTTTGGTAATTTGTGTCAAATATAAGTGCTTTGCGCCTTTGCAACCCTCCACCCTTTTATCTTAAACAAAGTCAATAGAACTTAGCTTTCTGTACTACAAAATGGATTTCTTGTTCTTCTAAGTTAATTTATGCGACAGGCATTTTGCAAGGAAAAGTACCTAGTCCAAAACCATAGAACAAGAATGTTATTTTCAAATTTCCATCGCTTCTTGAAGCTGTGATGATTAGGACTAGATTCCCGAGTAAATTAATTCATGATAGTTTTCTACACTTAATTTTAAATAAATAGATGAGGGTCTATAAAGGGCTCTCAGCCAACCTATAGCAGGGAAACAAAATGATCACATCAACCAAAATGAAAATAGTTGAATGAGCAATCCTTGCAGGGGTGTACAGGCAAGAACAGGCACCAAAGCAAAAAGCCATAAAACAATTGAAACAGACTATGGTCCATATACAGTCACGTTGCAATATTTCCTAAAAGACACAGCAAAGGATAGCAAATAGCTAAAAAATAATAAATATCACATCTATTTCACCCATGAAGTACCATCAAACAAATCAGGAGCATGGACCAACTCCTCCTTTTTACTCAATCTCAGAAACTCCCCAATGAGAAATACCAGCACTGCCAGGGGTTGAATGCTATCTATTGTAGCCCCTGCTAGGGATGCCATTCCTGGAGACTGGAACAACCTTAATCTGCTTGCAGGAATTGCAGACTACTGCAGGCCATTGATTAGAATATCCATGTTTAATTCTGCATGCCTCACTGAGCGAGAATAACAGTCTTTTTCAAAGTGTGACAAAGTAAAGTGCGTATACACTCTTAACACCTCCAGAGCACCCTTATGATGAGAGATAACCTTGTTTTGAATTACCCTCTTTAAATCTTGACATAAAATTCTAATGATGGTCATGTTGCCACTAACAATCTGCATTTCCTCCTGCAAGACTAAACTGCTTCATTCTCTATACCATCATGACCTTGGTCTGAGCTCATCATCTTGCCACTGGTATCATCCAAATCTGCATTGCTGACATGAACCAGCAACTCGATTATCCTCTGTAACTCGATTGTACTCTGTTTCACCTCCTTGTTTGAGATAGTGACACCCAATTTAACTTCAAGATCTTTTAAAATCCTGACAGATGTCTGAAAGACAGCTGTGCCCACAATGCCCTGATACCCAGAACATATATGATCAATTTTAACATGGGGGTATTTGGATAGTTAAATATTTCTCTCTGAGATAACCCCTTTGCACAGGAAATCACAAGAAAGTCCCATACCACATTTCACTGCAAATGAGAACCCCAAAACCAAAAGCAACCAGACACATCTAGTCAGCACACAGAGGAAACTAACAAACCATGTGACTAGATAGAACCAACTAGAGTTATCTATCTTACATGCTTGTATACACCCGCCACACACAGTTCAATATAATGCACAGTGACAAGCTATAACATTAATACCGAAGTCAGGCCAGTAGGAATGCACGGCATAATCTAAGAGTACTCACCACACACTAGAATTGTAACCACTTAAGGTTTCTTCCAGTATTTAAAGGTTGATCCATGCCAACAAGAAGAGCTAATTCCTACCAATCTGAAATCAATAAATTATGCTACTTTCTAATGGAGTGAAACTTGAGAGTTCTATACCATGATTAGCGAACAACTCTGCAACTCTTTCACTTATGATAACTTCTCAAATAGACAAGCACTTCTAGATAAGAACAGAGCAACCAATTGGGGCAGTACTCTTTTCTCAGAGCATTGATTGCAATCTGAGTCCCCTTCAACTGTTATATATCAAATCTAGCAGTGCCAAACATACTAAAACTGCCAAAAGTACCTCCCATTTAGAAAAGTTCGTTTTGATATCAAGGTACTTGGATTTGCCCATCAAAAAATCCCCAGACATATCCCCGATCCCATATCTAGGCCCTGCCAAGCTTGCTGTGCCCTGCAATGTGTTGTGATCTTTTCACGATTTGGATTCCTCGGACAGGTTCAGATATGTGAATCTTAATCGTGGATTCATGATTTTTTTTCCCCACTATGATTCATATGGATTCATGTGTGTGATATATATATATATAGTGTGTGTGTGTGTGTGTGTGTGTGTACTTTCCAAGTTTGGCCCATAGGTCCCTGGGGATCTATGTGGATTCGTCCCGGGTTTG
Source organism: Cupressus sempervirens (assembly GCA_028749045.1). NCBI lineage: Eukaryota > Viridiplantae > Streptophyta > Pinopsida > Cupressales > Cupressaceae > Cupressus > Cupressus sempervirens. The sequence continues at coordinate 614,562,657 of CM053788.1, forward strand.
TGCTGGATTCATGTCGGATTCCCCTAGGTCCACATGGATTTGTGACTGATTTGTGCATATATATATTATAGTGTGTGTGTGTGTGTGTTTACTTTCCAAGTTTGGGCCATAGGTCCTTGGGGATCCATGGGGATTCGTCTCAGGTTTGTGTTGGATTCATGTCGGATTCCCCTAGGTCCACATGGATTTGTGACTGATTTGTGCTGGATTCTGCTCTGGATCTGACCCCGTGGGTCCATTCGAATGCACAGATCTGGACAGACCCACAGGGTTAGTTCTGGACCCTGTGCAATTTATCCGGCACAAATCAGTTCGTGAATCTGGATCCAATTCGAATCCGAATTCGATTCCTGGGCTAGATATGTGAATCTGGTAACTAAGCTTTTCACACATCGCCCAATTGGAAATGGGGACCTCCGTCTTTTGCTTATTGGTTTAGTCGTTTGAGCTTAGTCTTAGTTGTAGTGGTAGTTGTTTTAGCTTCTTAGTCCTCTCTGGAAGAAGTGAGTGAGCCGTCAATCCTTGGTCTTAGATTATTGTGCAAGTGGTAATGGGTTTTTGTGGGAATTCAAGATGTCAAGAAATAGCTGTAAGTGTTGATGCAATGCTGTGAAGGGAGAGAGTTGTTTTACAAATAAAGGATGCCACTTTGTTTTGAAAATCAACATGAAGAGGTTGTGAAGGTAAAAGAGAATGGACAAGAGGAAGCATTTGGGAATACGAGCCATCACAATTCAACTTCAAATTCAAATTGGAAATGTTAGTGGAAGTCAAAGTCCCCAGTCAGAAAATGCAAGAAATTTGATAAAAACCAAGTGAAAAAGAGAGAAGATTCATCCATTTCCAGCTTCTCAATGAATTTCCAACCTCCTCGAGAGTTCGTTTCCAGCTCCATCTCTATAATCCATAAGGTTGACCAGATTTTGGATTACAAGTTGAGATGTAAATGAGGAGAAAAAAGGGAGGTCTTCATGTTTTGAGTCTTGAACTAGGACGTGAAAGCCTTGAAGAGAGAATGTAAGAAATCTGAGTGAATTCTAAATGAAAATTCTAAGTCAATTTCAATTTTGTTTCCTCATTTCCAGCTCCCTCATGAAATTACAACCTTGACAAAATAAGACAGTTTGAGATTAAAAAATGGCCAAGGCAAGTTGAAACCCAATTCAAGATGATAAAGACATTTAAAATGGCAAATTTTAAATGATCAATTTTCAAGAAAGAAAAAGCAAGCTTGAGTCTGAGAAATCTGACATGTAATGATAAACATTTCCAGCTCCTTGTCTAGAACCTGCCTAGGAAGGGCATTCAAAATCTTTGGCAAATGCTGAAGGAAAAAATTGCATTTCCAGCTCCCTAGTGGAAATCCGCCTAAGGAAATCAAAGGTTTTTCAAGACAAATTGCATTTCCAGCTTCAGTCCTTTCTTGGCCTTAGAGTGGGCTTAGAATCACTTCTCAAACGTCTGCAATCAGATCTATTAGTTTTGATGGCAAGGAATGACTCAGAACTTTTAAAAATAAAATCTAACCTTATGGAGGGATTTTCAGACTTTGTTTGAAACTCACATCCGCAGCACCCTCAATGCTTGGAATTGGTCCCAAAAATCAGATTTTGACACTGCAATTGATCTGCAATCAAGTTGGCAATGTTTAAAATGCTTGAGTATTTTCCAAAAAAAATGGTCCCATGTAGAGTAATTGCCAGATTTTGGTCTGAAAACTCACAGTTTCAGCCTCCTCTTGCCTCCAAAACTCAGAAAAAATCCCTCCAATCAACCTGCAATAATCCACGGATGAATTTAATTGCAAATGATTTTCTATAAATGTTCAAAAAAAATGCACCATGTAGGAGTTTTCAGATTTTGGTTTGAAAATACCTTTTTTACTGCCCTTAAATGGCTTCCCAAATCTGAGAAATGTCACTCTCAGCACTTCTTCAAATATTTATCTCCCTTGAACTCTCTATTTTCAGCTTTCGAAGGCCGAGTTAATTTCCAACTTTGCCTCTCGCTTCATATTATAGCTACTTTAGCTTTGTCTTTCATATATTATTCATGTCTTTTACCACAACTGATAGCCCTTCTAAAGGAGTTGAGCTTGCTGATTTACCTTCCACAAGCAATGGGGTATAATACCTATTTAGAATCTTTTCTCGTTACTTGATTAATTTCTCATTATTTACTTAAAATAAAGGCCATAAGAGGGGAAAATGACCCAAGGACTCCCAAAAGTTTGACATCATCCATCTCTTTTCAAACACATCATCCATGGATCAAAGGCCACATCCACACACTAATTCCACCCATGCAAAGTGGGGAAAATCGATTAAGGTATGGATAAACTCATTCCCATTCTTATAAAGGTTCCATTTTTTTGGTCTTCATTAGGGAAACTTGACCCTGGTTTGGACAATTCTGACCCTTAGGGAACAAAAGCAACTTTCTAGCTCTTAAAGGGAAATTCAACCCCAACTTGGGTAGTCCCATACCTAGGAAAAATCTTCACTTCATTACCACCCTTGAGGGAAAAATAGGCCATGCTTGGGCACTTCCAACACAAAATGAATTTACTCTTCAACCTCATCCTTGACAGAGAAACGACCTTGGCTTGGATAGCCTTGATACTCAGGATTTTGTTTACTTTCCATCTCACTTCAAGGGGGACAAATGATGCCTATCTGGACAACCTCCAGACTTACACAAATCTTTGATCTCCCAACTCCTTCTAAGGGGAAAAGCTATCTTGATTTGGACAATCCTAACTCTGCCCTCTGAAATTTGGCTGAGTATAAATTCAAGGGGAAATTTACCTTGTGTTTGGACAACTTCTAGACTTGGAATTTTTTCAAATTCTAAGGTCATCCTTGGAGGAAAATTGACTGTTTTTTGGGTTTTTCAAACATAAAAATTCTAGCAAATATCATTCAATGGTATGGAAATTCATAGTATGTCTAGATTTTAACCCCAACACTATTGAGTTTTTTCAGGAAATGGCCAATTAAAGTAGGGAATCTCATGGTATGTTGGAATTCTGATCCAATTAAGAGGGTAGATTCATTTTAAGTCTGGATTTTGATCAAAATAAGTGGGGGGAATTCATTATAAGTCTGGTCTTTGATCAAAATAAGTGGGGAAAATCATTTTTGTCTGAATTTTTTCTATTTTTATAAAGAAAAACTGTTTTTCCTTTGGAGTTTGACAATATTAAGTGTCGAAAATCATTATCCTTAGGGATTTTAAGGCCCCGATGCATAAAATATGCCTTTATATGGACTTTTGGAGTAATTGACTAGCCAAAATTCAAATACACTTAGGATTTTACATTCAACCTACTATAACTTGATCAAGAGGGACTTTAATTTTAACATTCCCACTTTAAAATCACAACTTGGCCATTTGATCTCTGTGCCACCCCTCAATCTTCTAAAGCCTTGAACTGCTAAACATAAAGCCAGAAATCCAACCTACCTAACAACTATGAGCAAAAAGAGGGGGGGTCCCCATTTGCAACAGGGTGATGGTGTCAATGTTATTGCAAATCAATTTTGTTGTAATTGTATTAAACAAAGGATATGAAAGCTCCTTGTATAGATTTACAAAGTCGATGTTTCTAAAAGAAACAATCATGAACTAAAGATAAAAATTGAAACTACCTAATAAACTAAAGACTAAGTAAGATGCCCATTAAAGAAACATTATAATATTCTAATACCCTCTCTTAATGGACATTGTCTAACTGTTGTCTTTTGGTCACAAATTCTACAAAACATTCTGCTGCAGTTAAAATCCTCCTTGGATCTGCAAAATGTTAATGACCAAGAAGACATAATCCATCCAAAAAAGTATAGAGAAGGGTGCCCCCTTCTTTAGAAAAATTTGCAAAAAGAGTCGAGCTTGCCACTAACTCTGCGCTTGAGATGAGTTTGCCACTAACCCTTCCAAAATCAACAAAACATCTGATCAAAATTATCATAGAACATCCAACTTGATGTTGGACAACAAAGCTGCTCCTCTCTAGAGATAGAGACAAACACTGAGAACACCGAACATGATTTTGAGGAAAAATTGACAAACCCTCCAAACTTTCTAAATGAGCATGATGCCCCAAAATAGACTGCAAAACGTCACAATTTTAAGGAGGAAAATTAGAAAAACAAGACATGATTTTTGAGGTAAAAAATCAATCAAAACCAAACAATAGAATTTGAGACACAGATCAAAGAATACAAAGCTTCATTTTTGAGGAAAAACGGCAAAACCCAACATATGTGGGATTCCTTGTGGGTTTGTAATTTTTTAAGGGAAAAACTCTGAAAACTCATCAGAGAAACCTTCATGTGACAAAATATGAGACTTCATGTGGTAAAAAAGCACATGCAACTCACTAAAAGCACATGCAAGCAACATGCAAGTAACAAAATGCACATGCAAGAACATGCAACTCACATGCAAATACATGCAAGTACATGCAAGTAACAAAATGCACATGCAAGCAACACACAAGAACATGCAATCTTCGAAAATTAGAGACTTTTGGTTGGACCAAGAACTCATGTAATCACAACCCTCAACCAGGCTTGAAATTTTTAACAAAAATCTTTGAAGACAAACCACAAATTTAATAAAATAAATCTAACGCTTTTTATTTAAAAAAATAAAAAATCAAATTTTTGAAAAAAATCCTGATCAAAAGAGGCCTTATTTTTTCTATAAAAAAATCGCCAAACTTTATGAAATCCCATCAACCTGCCCTGATACCATGTTATGGTAAATTGATGTTGTTGTAGTTGTATTAAACAGAGGAGATGAAAGCACCTTATATAGATTTACTGTTAAATTTTTTAATGAGATAATAAGAAGCAAATAGATCAAAAATATATATGCAAGACAAATTCATAACATTATACAATTATCCTGGGAAAAACCCTCCTGAGCGAGGGAAATGACCCAACCCACCAAAACAATGCTCTTTTATTTAAATCTTAAAGCAGTTACAAGTTCTTGAAATTCTCTGTCCTTGATGATTACACATACAATCCGAGATATTGAAGAACATGTTCACAAAACATTAAATTCCATGTTGAGTTTGAAATATCTCTCGTAGAGTCTTTACATGACTCTCCAGAACTATATAACTCACATAATATATATACTGATGTGAACTATTGAGAGAGATAAAAAAGTCTGACACATGTTTAAATAGAGCTACCGATATAAAGAAACTTGAACACCGCCAACTGTCAGAATACAAACAAATATATATCTCAGACATTCCTAACAAACTCTGCGAAAAATACCAATCGCCAAAGCAATCATAAAAGAAGTAGTAAAGTGAATGCCAGTCTGAAGAATGAGAGCTGTAAAGACACATGAATAAAACTAATGACATCCTCTTGAATAAACTTAACAATTTTCTTCATAAAAAGACAAATGAAGAGAGTCTGCCATTGAAAGACAAATTCCACGTAGAGATGACTGGGATGCCAAGTCATATATCAAGATACAAACCAAATGAGATAAAACAAGCATTGCCAGGGGAAGGCAAATTGACATACACTTATTGCAAAAACATTGATGATATACACAGAACTCTCAACAAACAAGATATTGAGCCACTAAAACATAACAACATCATGGGGACAATAACAAATTTAGTAGGTATGCACAAAAGATATCTGTCGCTGCTACCATCTTAAACACTCCCTCTTAGCAAGAGAGAGATCTTCAAAGTACTTTCTCATGGCAAGTGCACAAGACTGCAGCCAACGATAATGTCAACATGATTCTCATAATAATAAATAAAATATTATCTCATCATAACAATAATCAGATTAGTAATTTTGTGCTTCTGGATTTTGATTGTGTGAATCTTTTTGAACCTTCACACAATCAAAATCCAGAAGCACAAAATTACTATGATGGATTGTGGAAATGCATTTACAATTAATAAACAGATTGTTATCTCATCATTAAACAAATTGTTCTCTCATCATAACAATGAATAAGATTTAACTAAAAGAATATTCACCATAGTTATTCTTGGAGGGTGAAAGATAACAATATGATAAAAAGGTCACACAAATGAAGCCCACCATGCCTAGTCGCAGATGGTGGGTTCACCATGCCTCCACGTAGAGGGCAAATTCACCATTCCTACATGCTAAGGGTGAAATGAGGGCTTGCACCTCAGTCTTCTCTTGGAGAAGAATGTACTTCCACCGTGCCTTCTTGTAGAGGGTGGATCCATCATGCCTACTCGTAGAGGATGGAATGAGGACTTACACCTCAAAATTCTCCCAAAGAAGAATGTACTTCCACCATGGCTACTCGCAGAGGGTGGATTCATCATGCCTACATGCAGAGGACAGAGCAAGGGGTTTCACCTCGAACATCTATTATGATGAAATTAATCATTGCAACTGAGACTCTCTCTTAGCAAGAACAACATTCTCAACAATGCCAAACTTATCCCTGAAGTTGCAAAATTTCACTTTTGGAGGTGGCTTGGTGAGAATATCTGCAACCCACTCTTCTGTAGAAATAGACTTAAGCTCGATAGCTCTACTTTGAACCATATCCCTCAAATAATGGTATTTAATTTCTATACATGTTTTGTCTTGTCATGAAAAATTGGATTAATTGAAAGTGTTACACAACTTTGATTATCACATATAATCATAGTAGGCTCAGAAAGCTGTCCAAATAAACCAACAAGTAATTTTGAAATCCACACCAAGCTGCAACATGCTTTGATTTAGTAATGCTTTGAGCCGCTCAAGTTTGTTGCCCGCTGCACTAGGAAACCATTGCTGAAACAACCACCCAAATTACTCTTTCTGTGAGGCACACACCCTGCTCAATCTGAATTAGAGAAGCTTCCTAGAGATAGCTCAACATCTGATGAAAAATTTAATCTAGATCCCACTGTACCACAAACATATCTCAAAATATGTTTGAGTGAAACCAGATGAATCTTTCTTGGTTCACACATAAACTAACTCAATGTATTTACCGCATAACAAATATCAGGTCTTGTGTTAAATAGATTTATTAAGAAACTAATCAGCTGCCTATACATAGTAGGATCAACCAAATCTTAAGACAACTGCATTCTCATGTAATTTTTTCAGATTTGTTTCCATAGGAGTAACCATAGATTTACGATCTAACATTCCAAATCTTTTCAATATATCTATTGCATAATTATCTTGACTTAAAATAATTCCATTTGAACTTTGCTATACCTCATGCCCAAGAAAATAACATAGTAATCTAAGATCTTTCATTTCAAATTCTGAAGTAAGTTCACTCTTACATTTAATGATAAGATCATCATCAGTTATAAATAAATTATCAAGATAGAGCACTAATATCAATAGTTTGTTACCATTAACTTGAAATTACAAATTTAGATCTGCATCATTCTTTTCAAACCCCAAATGTAGGAGATAGTTATCAATTCTTTCATACCATGCTCGAGGAGCTTCCTAGAGACTATACAAGGCCTTTTTCAGCTTACATACATGTGGTTCTCTATCATGATTTACAAATCCTTTCGATTGCTCAAGTAGACTTCCTCTTCAATGACTCCATTTAAAAACGCCGTTTTAACATCCATTTTATGAAGTTTCCAGCTGTTTACTGCTGCAATAGCTATGATTGTTCTAATAGAAGAATAACGAGCAACATGTGCAAAGGTTTTCTCATAATCTATGCCTTCCTTTTTTGAAAAATCTCTAGCAACAAATTTGACCTTATGTTTCTCTGTACTACCATCAACAACATGTTTAATTTTAAATAACGATTTAGAAAAAACCACAAATTTACCTTTTGGTCTTAGAACAATATCCCAAACATCGTCTTTAAGAATATATTGATACACTTTATTATTGCATCCTTCCATACTTGGTGATTAGAAGCTTCTTTAACACGAAGGTTCTGATGCAATAATGTGACTCATTAAATCAACATAACCAACAAACTTTTGAGGTCTCTTACTTTCTCTAAAAGTACCACGAGGAGCTGCATGATTTTCAACTTCTTCCATAATATTTCTATCCCATAAAGGTCTTTTCTTATTCGCTGGAGTAGAACTAGGACCTGTGAAAATATCAACAGGATCAGGAGAATCAGATGGACCAGCGTGAAAATGTGAATCTACAATTTCCCTCTAAATGTCTGAAGGTGATTCTGGATCAACCATAACAAAATCTTGAGAATCCTCAAACATTTTCTCCTTCATTTTCAGAATTAGAATATTTGGATAATTTGCAAGCTACAATTTCATCAAATGTGGCAACCCTGTTGATTTCAATTTGCTTTTGTCCTGCAAAATAAATATTATACGCTTTTGAAGAATCGCTATAGCCAACAAATACCCCTTTCTTTCCTGGAGGTTCTAACTTTGATCTTTTCTCTTTATGGATGTGAATATATACTGGATTCTGAATGTGTACTGATGTCTTGCAAGCTTCAACCCTAAGAATAGGAAGACTTTGATCATGAATCATTGCCTTTGCTACTTCAGCAACTGTCCTATTCTTTCTTTCTGCCACACCCTGTTGTGGAGGATTATAGGTAACATAGAACTCCCTTTTAATCCCAACTTCAACACAAAAATTATGAAAAATTTCAAATACATAGTCCCCCCCATTATTGGATCTTAGAATCTGAATTCTTTTGTTATATAGATTTTCAACCAACGCTTCAAATTCTTTGAAACGAGCTGACACTTCATCTAATTCCTTAGACTTAGCAAAAAAATCCAATGCTTGTGAGAGAAATCATCAATGAAGGAAATATAATACCAATATCCCCTAAGAGATGCAACATACATTGGACCAGCTTGGTTTGATAATTGAAAAAGCTTCTTTTGGAGTCATTTTTTCAAGGATATGATGTGGACAATGATTCTGAATGTGTACTGATGTCCTGCAAGTTTCAACCCAAAGAAAAGTAGGAAGACTTTGATCATGAATCATTGCCTTAGCTACTTCAACAAAAGTCCTATTCTTTCTTTCTGCCACACCCTTTTGTGGAGGATTATAGGTAACATAGAACTCCCTCTTAATTCCAACTTAAACACAAAAATTATGAAAATTTGAAATACATACTCTCCCCCATTATTGGATCTTAGAATCTGGATTCTTTTGTTAGATAGATTTTCAGCCAACGCTTTGAATTCTTTGAGACGAGCTAACACTTCATCAAATTCCTTAGACTAAAGAAAATAGATCCAATGCTTGCGAGAGAAATCATCAATGAAGGAAATATAATACCAATATCCACTAAGAGATGCAACATACAGTGGACCACATAAATCTGAATGTATAAGTTCTAGAGTTTCTTTAGTTCTAGTTTCACTACTATGAAAAGTACTCTTAATATTCTTACCTAGAGTGCATCCCTTGCAAACTCCTTCATGACCCTGATTTAGTTTAGGAAGATCAACAATTGTTTTTTCCATAGAGGCTAAAGTTTTGAAATTTAAATGTTCTGATCTCATGTGCCATAATTTAGTTGATTTGAAAGAATCTAGAGCAAGTGCATCAAGTGGACGAGCTGAAAGTTTGTAGAGCTGTCATGATGAACTCCAATTTTACGCGCTGATTTATAATCAAAATTCTTGTTCCGTGCCAAAGATTTACCATTAGTGAAAGGCACGTGATATCCTTCATCCTCTAAGGTTCATATATAAATCAAAATTTCTTTTTATACCTGGAACAAATAACACATCACTTAAGTGAAGTGGAATACCAATATCCAATTAAAAAGATGTAGAGCTAGTACCTTATACTGAATAACTAGCATCATTAGCGATGTTGACTTGTAAATGAGAATCCTTTTCCTTCAAATCAGAAAGGTGTTCTTTGTATCCATTAATGTGACGAGATGTGCCACTGTTAATCAACTATGTATCACTGTTTGTAGGAATATTACTGGAAGGTGCAAAAATAAAAATAAAACCTTTAAAATTAATGCTAGGCTCCTTTTGAGGAGAAGAATTCTCCATATCTGCAACAACTCCATGATGTGTTTTTGGTCGCATATTGCAATCTCTTGCAAAATGACCAAATTTATCACACCTAAAACACATAACTGTAGAGAAATCTCTTTTTTCTTGAATTCAGGAGCTGATTCAGAACTGTTATCTCTGAATCTTCTGAAGTTTTCTTTCTTCCCTGTGCCTTTCGAAGTATGAGTTGCAAGAACATGATCATCTTCATGAAGACTTCTTCAACTACTTCCTCTTGCTTCTAACCTACATTCTTTTTAAATGCAATTTTCCTTGATCCCATTAAACTTTGGAAGTTCATCTCTTTCACTAATGCTATGAATGAATGACTCCAAGGAGTGTGGAAGACAATTCATTGCCATATAACAAGATCTTTGCCACCAAAAGTTTCACCAATAGCAGCAAGTTGATCTTTGAGAAGCAAATAAATAAAAAATGTATGCAAGACAAATTCACAACACTATACAATTATCCTGGGAAAAGCCCTCCTCAGTGAAGGAAACAACTCAAGTCACCAAAAGGATGCTCCTTTATTGAAATCTTCAAATCAGTTACAGATTCTCAAAAGTTTCTGTCCTTGATGATCATACATATAATCAGAGACATTTGAAGAATATGTTCAGAATATATATTAAATTCCACACACCGAGCTTGAAATATCTAACTCATAGAGTCTTTATATGACACTCCAAAATTATATAGCTCACATAATATATATACTGACCTGAACTATTGAGAGAGATCAAAAAGTCTGACGTAGGTTTAAATAGAGCTACTGATATTAAAAAACTGAACACCGTCGACTCTCAAAATACAAACAAATATATATCTCAGACATTCCTGACAAACTCTGCAAAAAATACCAATCACCAAAGCGATCATAAAAAGTAGTAGTAAAGTGAACACCAGTATGAAGAATGAGAGCTCTAAAGACACAAAAGGCACATGAATAAAACTAACAACATCCTCTTGAATAAACTGGATAATCTTCTTCATAAATGGACAAATGAAGAGAGTCTACTGTTTAAACACAAATGCCACGTAGAGCTGACTGGTATGCCAAGTCATATATCAAGACACAAACCAAATGAGATACAAGCCAAATGAAATAAAATAAGCATTGCCAAGGGAAGGCAAAACGACGCACACTTATTGTAAAAAATTTCACGATATACACAAAACTGTAGATAAACAAGTATACTAAGCAGCGAGCCATGAAAGCAATAATTTGCACATAACAAAGGCCACAAAAACATAACAACATCATGGGAACAAGCAAAATGTAACAGGTACACACAAAATATCTTTGTCGCTGCTACCATTTTCAACATTTATAAAGACAATGTTTCTAAAAGAAAAAATCGTGAACCAAAGATAAAATAAGAAACTACATATAAACTAAAGACTAAGCAAGATGACCATTAAAGAAACATTATAATATTCTAGGAGTGAAAAGGTCACAACAAGATGGATTGCTGAGTACCAAGAGATATTATTTGAAATGTAAAGGAAGATTTCATGGCAAAAAATATGTTGTGGCATTGACAAATTTTCTATAAATCAAATGATTCCACATCATCAACTTGTCAAGATGCATCAAATTTTTCATCAAGGAAGGGGACAAGGGAAACGTTCTTCTAGAAGAAGATTTCTCATGATCCCATGTGGCAAGGTATTTTCCATAGTTACACTGCCCTGGGGGACGAAGGGACGAGGGAATGGGGGGACAAGTTTTCGGGATGGGGGGACAGAGGGGCCTTAATTTGGGGACGGTAGAGGAATGGCGGGGGGGTTTATATACTATACATATGGCACTTAAAATGCTAGTTATGAAAAGATGTATTGCAATATAAGATATAAAGATGTAAAGGAGTAAATACTTGAACATTGCATTGAATTAGAACATAAAACATTGAACATAAATAGTCAAATCAACAAATAGTTAACACCGGGACGTCCCCCCATCCTTGGTGGAGGTGGTGGAATCTAGTGGCACAGCTAGGGACGGGGGAACGAAGTCCCCAAGTCCCTGGTGCATGGGGCAAAAAGGGGGGGGACGCGTCCCTGTGTTACTATGGTATTTTCCTATTTGTCTATAGAGGATACTCAAATTTTCATTAGCCAACATTTAATATTCGTTGTTAGTAGTTATAAGAAACCCTAAATAGGGTTACTTGAAATTATCTTGGTTGTTGATCTCAAATCAATTTGAGCCATTGGTTGTAATTGAGAGCCCTAAATAAAGGCTTTCTTTTTTCATTAGTAAGGGGGACTTTTGTGAAATTAATGCTGAAATACTTCCAAAATAATTGCAAACTCATTAAAGCTTGGTGAAGACATGTTATTTTGGGTGTTAGCATGAATTCTATTTCTAACTTAGGAATCATAGTTCCGAGACTCGCCAAGATTCGACAAGTTTGATAGGCTCGGACTCAAACTCGGACTTGGCTGAGTCTTGGGTGAGAGTTGCCAACCTTGTCGAGTCTAAGCGAGTTTGGATGCTCAATCTTGGCAAAAATTGATTTTTTTTCCTTTGTAAGGCGCAAAATTTTAACGTTTATCCGGTTATTTTTCTCCAAAATATACATGAAACATAACATTTAACTCCCCATCTTTGTCTTCAAGTCAGTCTTATTCTCTTTAGTTCAGTAAAATATATATGTGAAATTTAACATTTTAGTATGTCACATCTCAATATGTGTTTTACCTTTCTTACACTTCAAGTTATATTTCATGTATATACTGTCAAGATGCTTGAGAGTTGTTTCAGATTTCTAGGAGTTACAAGGCTAATTCTAGGTTTTAGAAGATTTATAACATTTAAGATAGTCAAATTTCCGTAATCAGTAGGCTCCTATCAACATTCTCTTGCTCACTCTATTGGACTCTCTTTATTTGCCTTGAACTCTTGACCTTTCTCTCTTCCTATCCATTTTCCTATTCCCTTTCTTCCTTTCATTATCTCGTTTTCTCCTCTCTCCTCCAAGACCTAAACCTATCTCTCTACCTCTCTTTCGCACCCTCAAACCCATGCAAGGGCTGCTATCCTCAACCATGTTTTGGTGTTCCCCTAAACTTGCATCAAACTTTAAGTCTACGAAAGCAAAAGGTCATTATGTATCATGATTATAAAAATCTACATATTACATATCCCTTGTTGCAAATCTTTCCATATTTACACTTTAAAAAATATTATGGCTGCTATATTATCTAGAGCCTTCGTTAGATGCCTTTTTAGGAAGGATTCTTGCTCCTGCAAACGGCTAAGGCATAAACCTATATTTTTTGTTTTGATATTTTAATGTAACATTTGATGCCATGGATTTCATAGTCCACGAGTTGTGTAATGTTATTTATGGAAGCTACAATTTGTGTTTATAGTTTACACTCATGTGATTGATGTTAACTTGTGCATGTGATCAAATTAGTTTCTATTTGATAACATTATCGTGTTCTTAAATTTTATTAAATAAAGAATGCATGAACAAGTTTCAAATCCTTAAAATCCTTTTTTTCCACTGTTTTGAGTCTTGTGGAGTTTTTGGGGAGTTATTTTGCCAAGACTTGAGTTAGGTTAGCCATGTAGAGTCTATACCAAGTTTGAGTCTAGGAGCTATGATTAGAATTTGTTTATGTTGAATAATTGAATGTAAGATATTATTGCTGATTAATGGTGAAACCTCTCATGTCATGTAGGTTAGATGTCATGAGCCCGAAATTAATATATGTACAATACAAATATATTTAAGTACAAATATAATCATTTTCAACATATGTTCAGATGTCTTACTCTTATCTCAAATATAATGTACCCAATAATGAATAACCTTATTTAATAAATACATAAATATATAACCATGTTATTAAAAATTAAATACATATCAACCAAACATTGAATTACTAATATTCAAATAAATAATATTATAATTCTTTCTAACATAAACATTTCATATTTAGCCCAATCTTCATATTGCATAATTCTACTATCATATTACATTTAATATAATTTTCATACTTGCATATCGGTATTATTAATAAACTGATAACAATCAAGGGTTGTGACCCATGATCTATAAATAAAAAATATATAAATCCCCAAAGGAATCGGGGGTAGAGGGGATTCATATATTTTTTCTGTACATAAAGACTATGGTGGAAATCCTACGCTGAAACACGGAGAAAAGCCGGAGAATATATAGCGGCAAGAGGTCAGACCAATCATCAATGGGAGGGACATCCACGAAAGTAAATATATAGGCGACATAAGTGGTGGAGAGGGAAGTATTATAATGGTGTCTAAAATAGCGAATAAAGACCTTTGCAAATTTGAAGGTGCCCACATAGAAAGTCATACAAAAGAAACTAAGGACACATCAATTAAGAATCCTTCCAAAGTATTTAATTTGATATTCCAAGCGGACATCTCCCAAAAGAGCAAAAGACCCGAAATTATAGGGATTTAATCATTTAAGGTATGTGATATTAATGTAAGAGGTTTTGTGAATTAGAAAAACTACTTTTTTTTGTTAAGTAAGTTCATTACATAAATTTCCTCTTTATATATATAGGAACATACACATATATAGAATTTTATAGAAGATATTTAAGATTTGATATTTAAATAAGGAAATAATGTATTGGAAGTATAAATTAAAATATAGATATTGGATATATGTATATTTGGATTAGATGTTTATTTAATCTTATATTATTATGTGGAATTGTTATTCTTATTGAAAATAAGATTATTTTGCAATATCACTATTATTTAATAAAATAAATTGCTTATGCATGTATAATGGAATAAATGATTGAATGGATACTATATCATGATCCAAGTATAACCTGGTGGAGGACATTCATTGTGAATGTCATGATACAATCCAAGTATAACTCAAGTATAACTTAGTGAAGGGCATTCATTGTGAATGTCATGATACGATCCAAGTATAACTCAAGTATAACTTAGTGAAGGGCATTCATTGTGAATGTCATGATATGATCCAAGTATAACTGAAGTATAACTTGGCGGAGGGCATTCATTGTGAATGTCAAGATATGATCATTATGATTGTCATGATATGATCCAAGTGCACTTGGTGGAGAATGATCCAAGTATAGCTTGGTGGAGGGCATTCAGTGCGAATGCCATAAAACGATCCAAGTATAACTTGGTGGGGGGCATTCTTGTGAATGTCATGGTATGATCGAATAACTTGATAGAGAATATTCATTATGAATGTTAATCATATGAAATTAGACAACCTATTAAAGATATGAAATATTCAATTAGATTTATTATGAACTTACCAATTTCTTTGCAATCATTATGGTCCCAAACTAACCCTAATAGTGGGGACATTACAGTGATATTAGAGCATAATCCTACCATCATGTGGAATTTTGGTTAGTTTACACATTTAAGAAACAATGGCCAAACAATTAGCCCAAGAATTAAGAAGCTTTATGGAACAAACCAGTGTTACTTGAGTGCATGCACCCATGGTAAAACCCTGGCGCATACATCCCGGGTGTGGGTGCACACCCATGCTCCACCATTGCTGTTGGAGCGATGCTGCACCACAACCGCACCAGTGGGTGCGCAGGTGCATGTAGTGTACTTCCAGGGGATGCACGGGGTGCGTCCAACACCCATGTTGAATAGTCAATTTTTTAATTTATTATCTTACCAATGAGGAGTCTAATAGTTGTAATGATGAGGACTTCGGTTTAGGGGATGATTAGAGAGCTTCTACCCTTACATTCTAATTATTGACATGTTGTAGATTGTACTCAATTTGATATGGCCATGTTACATTATTTCATTTCACTGTATCATGTTACTCATGAGCATCTTGATCTTTATGATATATCATATTTATAATTTGAACAATGAATTTTGAATCTTTCATCTTTGTCATTTGATAGTTAGTGGTTGACTTACATGGTACTATGTATGCTTTATATATTTTATTTATCATTATCATTATGTATAAAACTTTAATGTTACAACTTACTATAAGTATATTACTAAGTTCAATGGTAATTGCTTATGAAGTTTCAAGTTTGAAGTTTGAACTTATGGTTCGTGAATCGCATTTCAATTTTCTTTATTTATTGTTCAACTATATTTGGTATGTTATATTGAAGTATCATTTCATAATTAGCATTCCAAGTCATAAATGTGTACTATGCAACCTCCCCGCCTTCCTCGCTACCGCACCCCGACCGTCCCCAAATTGAGGCCCTTTTTTTCCTGCACTTGAAACTTGTCCCGACGTCCCCATGCAACCCTGCACCACCAAGTCAATGTAACACTGGAACAAACTAATGAAAGAATTGAAAGCTTCGATAAAATACTACTTGAAGCTATACAATAATTAAGCAACAATAATAATCAGAGTAAAATGCCTAACCCACAGAGAAATTGTCATTCTAATCATGGGGAAAATGAGTCCTCATCACAAAGTTCAGTCCCACAAGATACCTTTCCTTTGTTCATTCCAAGAGAACTTGTGGTAGAAGAAGAAACAACCACAAATAGGGTGGAAGAAATTGCACAAATGTATGTGAACTTGGATCCAAACATTCGATGACTTATTTCTTTTGAAGAATACTGCAAAACCAAGATCATGGAAAATAAAAAGAAAAATCATGTAGATGAAGACGTTCCGGAGAAACTAAATAAAGTTAAACTACCATGCTCTGATGGGTCATGACAGGAAATTGCTCAATCATGGGGTGCAAAAGCTAGATACGTATCTATCATACAATCCTATGATGAAAGGTTCTGTTAAGTTCGCCATACTTCATTTAAGGGTGTTAGCCCACAGATGGTGACACTACGGCCAAATTTTTTTAGGGCTCAAAATCATGATCACCTATAATGAGTTTACTCAAAGGCTAATGAGTAGGTTTGACCAAAGAGACTCTGAATGGTACTTCCAAGAGCTAACTCACCTCAAACAATCAAGGATAGTGGAAGGATTTGCAAATCAATTTCAAGACCTATCGCTAATGGTTCCGAATCTATCCCAAGGACAACTCACTCATCTATTTGTAGAAGGACTTAGATGCCATCAAAATCCATGTAAAACCCCTTGAGCCACAAAGTTTATAAGAAGCCATTAGGAAAGTAAAGAATATTGAATCTAATCGGGTAGATAAAAGACCCAAGAATTGCAAAACATCTTTTGAATATAATGAATCTAGAAAGGAAAACTAAGAAAAGAAATGTTGCCTATGCCATGAATCATGGAATGTTAGTCATAGGTACCTAAAGAGAGATGATCTACTAAAAAAAGGATTATGCTTCAAATGTAAAGAACCGTGGGAGGATAATTATCAATGTAAGAGAGGACAAATGAATAAAATAACATATAATGAAGAAAGCCCTAACAAAAGGCGAGACTCGATGAACAAAATCATGTGACGTTAGCAGAATGGAGATAATCCTTTTCAAATCAAGGGTTCACTTCAAGATTATTAAGACCTACATTAGGAGAATTTATATTGCTCGAGGACAAGCAATTTCGAGAGGGGCGGATTGTCATGAGCTCGAAATTAATATATGTACAATACAAACATATTTCATAAATACAAATATAATCATTTTCAACATATGTTCTGATGTCTTACTCTTATTTCAAATATAATGTACCCAATAATAAATAACCTTATACAATAAATATGTTAATGTTTGGTAGCTTTAGTTGGATAAAATCAAGAGACTAAACTGAAGTTATATATATATGTGTGTGTGTGTGTAGTAAAATTATAAATTGTTATATTAATTAAATATTAATGAAGGGACATGCCTATCCATGTCCTATCCACAATATCAAGAGAGGTGGCTGCCATTTGGAAAGCACATACCATACAAGTAGTGTCATTACTTGTGCAACGATCCTCTAAAGCTAACATGGTATCAGAGCCAAGTTTCAAAGCCTGATAACCTTGCATTCAATAACTTATGATTGGAGTGAGCAATGGATGAAAATGTTACTAGCAATTTATGACAATGAAATTACAAATATACACAACACATGCTTCATGTTCTAGATAGACTATGTACATCAAGTTTATAGTTATCAAATACGATACATCAGCTATTTATCTTAACTTGGTTGTAAAGATTGGAACTCGATAAGCTCATTGAACCATCCAGATAAATAGAGGAGACTTGCCAAGAAAGAAGAGACTTTTTCTTGTGTTTAATATCAGAGGCAACGATTAGAGAAGAATAAATTTCAATGAAAGAAGAAATGGAGACGAGTTCTAAAATATGGGGAAGGATACTAAAATAATTACTAATAATTATTTTAGCCAAGCTGCCCACTTTGCTGATTGACAAATTTAGAGCAGTTTATAGACAATGGAAAGTAATTCTCTCACCATCTTACAACGAGAGGAGTGTGTCCACTATGAAGGAACCAAACGACCAAGAAGAAAAGTAGGGGTAGAAGAGGATTACCTTTCCCGCTGGGCAAATCATATTTCAAGGAATGGATTTCATATTCAGCAGGCCATATATAAATGACACATGTGACAAGTGGTGTCAGTACCTCCATAACAACAGCGGGTAAGTTGTACAGGGTCATACATCATCCATGGGCTATGAGTATGAACAGCGATCTGTATATAAATTTTAGAGCCCCGATGCACCCTGTAAGGTGGGTGTTATAGGGTCTGCATCAAACTTGGAACAAGAGGGCATTAATACCCTTGCCAGTCCCCCTTTTAACCTTGGTAAGGTCAAAATAAAATGATTAAATGGAAGGCGTTCGAACACTCATTGATAATGTCAGCTAACAGATTAGGTGGAAGCATTAAATACAAAGAATTACCACTATATTGTTAATATGAGTATTATAAATAATTATGGAATATTAAAGGTCATAAGTAGAGAGGACACATGACATACATGCAATTGATAAAGGAGAGGAGTCTTTTATTAAAGATAGCAGTAGGAGGAAATATAATGACCCCAAGTGGAAGATAATACAATTCCATGGTTATTGTATTTCATCGAAGTATACGACTTAAGTCAACCATTGATTGTAATCTTGGAGGTCTAAGTACAAGAATTAAATAGACATATGGACCCTCACTGGAGCAACTTGTATCAAAGATGTTGATGTGCAAGATAAGTATCTCTATTCATTGTAATCTCTCTCTTATTTGTATATCTATATGTACTATAAGAGCTATTTGCCTTGATTTTTTCCTTTGAAAATGTTACTGCAGGAAAAGGGAGATTGATTTTAGACTCAAAGGGAGTTTGACACCTCTTTAAAGGTAACATTGGGTGAGCAGTTATGAAGATTGATATTCAGAGGGAGTTTGAAAGTCTGTGTGTAGTCTGCATGGTTTTAATGGGTCTGTCCCTTGTGTACATCATGAGGAAGTGACGACTTCCAAATGATTATCACTTGTATTTGCAGAAGTTATTTAAAGGTGGTGATCTTACAATAACTTAATTTTCTACTATGATGGATATCTTACAATGTGTATGTAGATCATGATAGATTATACTTTGCATGGTGGATGTTCATATAGTAAGCATTATGAGAATGTGTGTGCACATACCTTATGAACATTTTGAGTACATGGTGAATGTTACACAAATTGATGTTCAAGAGGCCATTACACAAAGGACTTGGTGAATGCCAAATGAGTTGACATTTAGGAGGCCATTACTCATAGTACTTGGTGAATATCTTGCAACTCAACATTCAGGAGGCTATTTCTCAAAGAGTACGTGGTGAATGTCAAATGAGTTGACATTTAGGAGGCCATTACTCCCAATATCCTTATATTAAAATGAGGTAATATATGGTCATGTGTTTATCCTCCCTACCTAAGAGGGAGTGTTAATGTTTGGTAGCTTCAGTTGGATAAACTCAAGAGACTAAACTGAAGTTATATATATATGTGTGTGTGTGTGTGTGTGTGTGCGCGCGCGCGTGTGTATATGTGTAGTTAAATCATAAATTGTTATATTAATTAAATATTAATGAATAGACATGTCCCATGAAGGGACATGTCTATGCATATTCTATCCACAATATAAAGAGAGATGGCTGCCATTTGGAAATCACATAGCATTCAGGTAGTGTCATTACTTGTGCAGCGATCCTCTAAAACTAACAAAATACATAAATAAATAACCATGTTATTAAAAAATAATACATATCAACTAAATATTGAATTACTTATATTCAAGTAAAGAACATTATAGTTCCTTCTAACATAAATAATTCATATTTAACCCAATCTTCATATTAAATAATCCTAGTACCGTATTACATTTAATATAATCTTCATACTTGCATATTGACATTACTAATAAACTGATAACAATCAAGGGCTGTGACCCATGATCTATAATTGATAAGATATATAAATCCCCAAAGGAATCAGGTTCTGATGTCTTACTCTTATTTAAAATATAACATACCCAATAATAAATAACCTTATTT
Organism: Cupressus sempervirens; assembly: GCA_028749045.1. NCBI lineage: Eukaryota > Viridiplantae > Streptophyta > Pinopsida > Cupressales > Cupressaceae > Cupressus > Cupressus sempervirens. Next base: position 614,583,150 of record CM053788.1, read on the forward strand.
ACTAAATACATAAATAAATAACCATGTTATAAAAAACTAAATACATATCAACTAAGCATTGAATTACTAATATTCAAATTAAGAACATTATAATTCCTTCTAACATAAAGAATTCATATTTAGCCCAATCTTCATATTACATGATCCTACTACTGTATTACATTTAATATAATCTTTATACTTGCATATCAGCATTACCAATAAACTGATAACAATCAAGAGTCATGACCCATGATCTATAAATAATAAGATATATAAATCCCCAAAGGAATTGGGGGTAGAGGGGATTCATATATTTTTTCTATCCACGGAGAGTAAGGTGAAAACCCTACATTGAGACAGAGAAAAGCGGGAGAATATATAGCGGCAAGAGATCAAACCAATCGTCAATGGGAGGGACATCCATGAAAGCAAATATATAGGCGACATAAGTGGTGGAGAGGGAAGTATTATAATGGTATCCAAAGTAGCAAATAAAGACCATTGCAAATTTGAAGATGCCCACATAGAAAGTCACACAAGAAACTAAAGGACAAATCAATTTAGAATCATATAAGCCACTCATTACTTGAAAGGGACTTCCAAAATATTTAATCTAATATTCCCAACAAACACCTCCCAAAAGAGAAAAAGACCCAAAATTATAGGGATTAAATCATTTAAGGTAATATTTAATCTAATATTTCCTCTAACATTACATATATAGGAACATACACATATATAGAATTTTATAGAAGATATTTAAGATTTGATATTAATATAAGGAATTTATATATTGAAAGTACAAATTTAAAATATACATATTGAATATATGTATATTTGAATTAGATGTTTATTTAATTTTATGTTATTATGTGGAATTGTTATTATTATTGAAAATAAGATTACTTTTCAATATTACTATCATTTAATAAAATAAATTACTTATGCATGCATAATGGAATATATGATTGAATGGATACTATATCATGATACAAGTATAACTTGGTGGAGGGCATTCATTGTGAATGTCATGATACGATCCAAGTATAACTTGGTGGAGGTCATTCATTGTGAATGTCAAGATACGATCCAAGCATAGCTTGGCGGAAGACATTCAATATGAATGTCATGAGATGGTCCAAGTGCACTTGGTGGAGAATGATCCAAGTATAACTTGGTGGAGGGCATTCATTGTGATTGTCATAGTACGATCCAGTAACTTGATAGAGAATATTCATTATGAATGCTAATCATTTCAAAATAGACGACTTAATAAAGATATGAAATATTCAATTAGATTTATTACGAACTTACCAATTTCTTTGTAGTCATTATGGTCCCAAACTAACCCTAATAGTGGGGACATTACATTAGATTTCTAAATCCAATCCCTTTGTGCATTTTATTTGAAAACCATTGCAAGGATTAGTTGAAGAGCTTACATTGCAAATTCATTCGCCATTTGAAGAAAGTTGATATATTAATGAAATAATAGCTTAAGTCCCCTCATGAGTACCGGCAATATTACATGATTGGATTGAGGTGTGTCCAACATAAAGTTGGTAGTTTGCATTAGAAGCATTGGGATTGCTTCTTGATCACACATTTGTTACATTGGTTAGCATTTGAAGTATCCTTTTTCAAGAGAGGATAGGATACTTAGAATTTTATTTTGCACGTTGGAGTGGTAACAAAACTCACATCAACAGGATGCTCATTTGAAGTGTTTTCTAGCATTATTCCTATTTGCTACTCACTCATATACAGGTGGTAATAGTTTTCTACTCTTTTCTTTGTAGGAGTTATGCAATCATTAAGTGTGCTGATTTACATTATTATGGCAGAGAATGTTGATGTTGCTTTTAATTTGAAGTGTTTTCTAGCATTATTCCTATTTGCTACTCACTCATATACAGGCGGTAATAGTTTTCTACTCTTTTCTTTGTAGGAGTTATACAATCATTAAGTGTGCTGATTTACATTATTATGGCAGAGAATGTTGATGTTGCTTTTAAAAGTATCTTTTTCGAAACTCTCTTATAAACAAATCATTCTCAAATTTATATTGCATCTTGATGCTTGTAAAACAATGTTGTGATTACTTTGTTCAAAATATTTACATTCTGACTATTCATTTTGAGCAAAGATAAACAGCTCAAAGCTTGTTTTCTGTTTTTTATTCTTAGCTTTCACATGATTGTCTTTTATATGTTTCCTTCTCATACAAGCCCTTTGCTTGATAAAGCATTTTCCTCAGGAAAATTAGGGATCACCTACCTTTTAAAAGTTATATTAGTTCCTGCCATAGGTCGGATACTATAGCATTCATGGAATGTCAATTTATTTTTTCCTTTAACCAATCAAATCATAGAATTTTTACAAATTTTGGTAACTTTATAATGTTTCTAATTTCTATTTCTTATATAAAAATTTATTATCAATCTTTTATTTCATTCCTTATTGGTTAGTACAATGAACAGTCATGAGTCCAACACTTTCTAATAATTAATTTGAAATAAAAGTCAAATATATGTCCTCAACTTTTGCCTTTTCCTACTAAGCTTAAGAAAAAATCAAGCAATGATAGGTGGTTCAAATTAAATGCATAAAGTAAAAAATTTGTCCTTGTCTATTTAGAGATAAATTCAATACAAAATTTTCATTACTATTTCCCAAATTTATGTCTTAAAACATTTATTATTCTAATTTCATTTTTAATTAATAATAGTCGTTTTGAGAGGACATTTGTTTTTATTCTTAAATTAATAAACCATATTAATATTACTTTTTCCTAGTGTATTTTAAACAACAAAATTACTAATGGCAGGAACTAGATGCAATGCGTCCTTGTTATATTTTGATTATTTACATTAAATAACACAGATTGCTTTTGTGTGTAGCAATGTTATGTCTTTTAATCTTAATTATCGAATTGATATAAACTAAAACTTTTTTGCATGATAGAATCAGTATTGTTTCCATTTAGTTTTTATGTTTGTTTCTATGGTAATCTCTTTTCTTTGTAGAGTGTCCTGTAATTCTCAAATAATTTTTATTTTCAAGATTTTCATCATATCTTTTAGCAGTCTGCCTAAAAAGCTTTCTATAGTACACGTTTTATCTTTTTCTCTATCTTAAATGATCCGCGTTGTAGTGACTAGTACTGGCTTGTATTAGTATGACAGAGAAGGCCAAAGAGGGTTTAGAACCTTATTATCAGGCTTCCTATTATATCTTGTTAATTTTGATTAAAATCTTTTGTAAACTTCTTTGTGCTAGTGGCAGTAGTTTTCCTTTGACATTGAACATTGAATTTAGATAAAAAGAATTTTTTTTGGTGCTATAGAATAGTTTTATCGTTATGCTCTATAATTGAAGAAACTGTTTTACTATGATTGATATTGCTTTGTGCTATTATGGCAGGGGCGGTTGAAATTTTTTGGAACAATCATGTATCCAAAAAACAAATATATATCATTGCATTTCCCAAAAGGAGCGGGAGATATTGTCTGTGAGGATTCTTTTGATAGTCTAGTAAGTATGAATTCTTTTGAGCAGCTTTGTTCTTGAAAGAATATATTTTTTGTATTATATATGAACAATACATACAAATTAAGAAAACAAGATGTCTCCAAACTATTAAACATCCAAGCAAGAAACAATAGTCAAAATATATGAATTACACAGTGTTAGATCAGCAAGTCTGGGATCAATTAATTCAGAATGTTATTACAGTCAGTTGATGCCCATGTGGGCTTGGCAATAGGCATTCTAATGATATGTATTAGCTGATATAGAATTCACAATTCTAATATTTGACTCCAAATGTCAATCAAGTATCCATAGTTACGTCTGCTATGAAATCGAATATATGAATCACCAAGATGAAGAGTATTGCCGGTGTTGTATACATCCTTTGTTATGAATTTGATGCTCTGTGTGTGGGTTGATGGCCACTCGCAGGTGTACGGCTTGCTGCAACAGAGAAAGGAACTGCTAGTGATGGATCTCAGACTGAATGCAATATGTGTGTTGACAATGTGTGATATGTCGCTGGAACTTCAGATTGGTTCACCGACAATATTAATAATGCTGAGAGTGGCAAGCGCCAAAGGGTGCCACCTTGATCGGGTGCTTAGGGATATTTCTGTGCAATACTAGCAATGGGAGATGCCTGTTGCTGAGATAACAATTCCTTGATGAATCATAAGTGCTGATAAATAACCCGATCTTGAATGGACACGGCTTGGAGGAATGTTATTTGCAAGGTTGCATGAGGAAGGGGTACTTGGGTACTTAGGGATGGGTACGGGTATGGGTATGGCTAGTTTTCAAAATAGGGGACGAGAGTACTTGGCTACATCAATTTTTTAGTTTTATATAATTTGATATTTATAGAAAATCTGAAAATATGAGTCATGACAATGGTTTTTCAAAACAAGAACAGTGATAAAGTTTGCAAATGTAATGTATTGTTTTCAGTTTCAGATTCGCAATATGTTTGTGTTTATGATATATGCTAAATGTTTAGATGCACAACAAAAACGGTAGACTTAAACATGAACAATAATATCATAAATCATATGACAATGACATATTGCAAATGATAACAGGGAAGGCAGACTTTGAATATTGATAAAATTTACTGTTAATCAATATTGTATCAAAGTTATGAACTGATTACATATTGAATTGAGCTTGATAAACAACAAGATGATATGCAAACAAAAAACTGATACAAAAATCAGAAATCTTAGTCAAGGTCCTTAGCTATGATGCTCCCCACCGAGTACTTGGTACTTGGGTATGTGTACCCAATACTTGGGTACACGTCTCAGGCTGTGGGTACGCATACCCATGCAACATAGGTTATTTGCCTTAGGAAGTGGATGTGATCACATTTATGATATCACCGAATGGTTGCAAGCCTAGGTTCATCCAAGGAGAGATCTCTGTTCTTGATTTGAAGATGTTGCTAATTTGCAAAGAAGACAAATTGATGGTATATGTCCAATTAGGTCACAAAGTGACTTCACCTTATTGGAGAAATAGTAGAGTAGGGAGGATATCTCACCTTCAAAATTGCACTGCAATTCAAATTTACAAATAGAAATCACAAACTCGAGAAGATGTAATGCTGAACGGTGAGAATGATCCAAAAACAAGTGCGGATAAATATGAGTCTATAACACCTACAATTCAAAGGGTTATCTAACCCACAAATGGTTGCCACAAACACTTTTTAATTTTGAAATATGTCCTATTAATCCAAGGCAGCAGACAAGTGTGCCCTCTTGAAAGGCTAATTAGTTCTCAAAGGACCAAAAGAGCTAATAGCAATATTAAACTAGGTCCGACAAAAGAGGGGAAACAAAAATATTTCCTTCTTAGAAATGCTTGCTCACAAGCAAATTTAGACTAGGATGCTCCAAAATATGTTCACTCTCCCACATGTCAACTAGGCAAGTCCTTCCACCTAACAAGATACTCCCTGATTGTGTGTGACCTGGGCCTCCTGTCCTTGAAATCAATAACCTTAAGCAGGTTGCAACATGAGTTTTCCCCCCTCATCAAGTGGTGGAAGCTCATATGAAATTGTGAAATGGTACCCAAGAGCCTTTTTGAGGCAAGCGACATGGAACACATCATAAATCTAGCTGCCCTTCAGAAGCTGCAAGTCATATGCAACTTCTATCCTCCAAATCACTTTTTAAGGTCCATAGAAGCGAGGCTTAAGCTTCTTGGCTCCACTGCTCTTCAAAGAAAATTGTTTGCAAGGCTGCAATCAAAGATAGATCAAATCTTTGGCTTGAAAACTATGCTCAATTTGTTGGAGATCTGCATACATCTTCTACTGATTTTATATTTCCAGTTCGATCAAATCTTTACGTTGACGAGATCTCTAGGTCTGCAAATTTTCTTTAATTGGAGTCATAATTGTGTATTGTGATATTGGAAGGCAATACTTTGTTTGCATTCATAAAACTCTGATCATTGTGTGATTATGAAGCTTTGAAGATTTAGCAGTGACAAGTTTATTGTAATTTTGTTTTCAGAAACTTAATAAAAGGACTGTCTTTTGGTTGTTTCCCTTGAGATTTTAGTATTTATGTTCTCATATATTTCTGCCTTCTTGGATTTTACATCAATGATGATTTGGCATCATCTTCGTTGCACCTGCATGGAAGACTATGTGAAAGAGATAAGCATTTTATGACTTAATAACTGGAAATAGTGTTTACTTTTTAGCATTGATCTCTATATATCTCTTTATGATAGGTTGATTTTATTAATCTCTCTTGGTTGCAGGATGCAGCAAAAAGCAATGAGGTGAGATTATGAACACGAGGATGTTGCTTTGATGACACATATTTTAAAGATCTTATACGAGAAATGATATTTAGAGGGAGATGTTTCAGCTTCAGAGGGCGTTTACACCAACTATCCTATTGCAGTGATCAAAGCTATCCATGTTGAGAGGGAGCCTTTGTAGAATATTAACCATTCTTATGCATGTTAATGAGTTCTTCTCTGTGAAATCCCCTGTTAATGAGTTCTTTGCAAGAGACACTCAAGGGGATTTCCTTTTTATGAGTTCTTTTCTGTGAGAGAAGTTCGAGGTGAAATCCCTTGTTCCACCCTCTGTGAAGAGTCATGGCGGGAATGCATTCTTCTCAGGGAGAAGTTTGAGGTGAAATCCCTTGTTCCACTCTCTGCGATGAGGTATGGTAGAAATGCATTATTCTCAAGGCGAAGTTTTGAGGTGAAAACGATCATTCCATCCTTTGCGAGTAGGTTTGGTAGGTCCACCCTCTATGATGACACTGCTACAAGCTAGGGTTGTCATTGCACCAAAAGATCGACCTTTTAATGCCCAATACAACCACTAGACTTAGAGAACACAGAAGGAAGTTAAGCCATTTCACGAATCCCAAGAGGGAATGTTGGTGTTTAGTCCAACAATGCCCCTGCTGCATTAGCCAAAGAGATATGAATCTGTGACAAAGCTTAGATACCACTGTTACAAGCTAGGTTTGTTGCACCAAAAGATCAACCTTTTAATGCTTGATACAACCACTAGACTTATAGAACATAGGAGGCGGTTAAGCCATGTCACGATTCCCAAAAGGGAATGTTGGTGGTTAGTTCAATAGAGACATGGTGGAAATGCATTCTTCTCAAGGAGTAGTCTGAGGTGAAAGCTCTCATTCGGCCCTTTACGAGTAGGCATGGTGAAAGTCATTTGTGTGACTCCATGACTAATTTTATGCTACTAGGATGAATTGTGTTATGCCGAGATAACATGTTTTAATGAGAACCTATGTGATGGGATTTTATCATTGACATCTTTTGGTTGCAGCTATGTATGCCTGCCATACTAAAGATCTCTCTCTCTGTCTCTCTCTCTCTCTCTCTAAGGAGTGTTAAAGATTGTAGCTGTGGTAGAGATCTTTATCTCTGATTTTGCTATACATTGAAACTGAGATGATAACTATGTATTATGTATTATGATAATATTTGAGATTTATATGAATAGACATGTTTCATGCGAAGAGGCATGTGTTTGGAAATATGAAGAGAGTTGTTTTTGGAAATTGAAGGGACCTTCTGTTTTGATATGAAGAGTCTCTCAAATCTATATATACACGAGTTTGCTTTGTGTAGACACAATTGTATTAAGTGAAAATCATTGTATTCAAACATTTATGATATTAATAAAAGGGGTTTTTTCTGGCGTGGTTAGGTTTTTCCCAGCATAAATTCTTGTGCCCATTTTTGATTCTATCTTTATTGATGTTTGTCTTTATTTTTGGGCATTACTTTAACAAGTGTTGTGGCAGTACTCTCCAAAGGTGTAGTTGACGAACCCATGCTTTCGACTAGTTTACAAGATACAATGTAGTTCCTCAAGCAGTCTCAAATCCATTTGTTCGCAAACTTTATTTGTCCATTTGTTTGGGTAAGGTAGCTAGGACATATAGTTAGCTCAGTTCTTGCCAACCTAAAAAGCCCCATCTAGAAGGCACTATGGAAACAATTATCTCTATTATTGATTATATTCCTTAAAAGGCCATGCAATTTGAATATCTCTCGAAAGAACAACTCCGGCACTTGAATTGCTCAAACTCCGTAGGTATACTGAAGAAGTAAGCATATGTAGTCAAACAATCAATCACCATAGAAATGCAATTCCCACCCTGCACATTGAGTCTAGTAATGTAGTACATCAAAGTGCTCTTCCTCTTTTGATTGGGAATATGTAATGGTTGAAGGAGTCCGGTTGGGAAAGTATGCTTGGCTTAATTTTGTTGGCATGTGATACCCTCCTTGACGAACCTCATCATATCATCCTTGAGGCCTTTCTATGAGAACCTCCCACAAATTTGTCTATATGTCTTGAGGTATCTAGGATGTCATATTGCTAGGAACTTATGAATCTCCCTCACGATCTCCTTGAATTTCGATTCCTAGAACCAAGAAAATCCCATCCTTGTAGTAGATGACACCATCCACCACCTTTTATCGATCATCTTGAATTTGTCCATCCAACACAAGACAGGTGAAGGTGTTCTTGGAGTATTCCACCAACAAATGAGCTCTCTAGTTAGTTGACACCTCGAACAATGAGCATATGATGAGTCTCTTGGATAGTGCATTGACAACCACATTTTGCTTCCCCTTCATATACTCAATGTCAAATTCATAATCTTGAATCTTGCTTACTTTTGTTGCCTTCCATTCAAATCCTTTTGCTTCGAGAAATTTGAAAGCTATTGTGGTTGTCTTCACCACCAATTTCGCTTCAACCAAATATTCCCTAAATTTGGCCAATGGATGCATGATGGTGACCATCTCCTTATCGTAGATCTAGTAAAATCTCTTGAACCCTTCGAGCTTCTCACTCATAAATGCAATAGGATGGGGATTCTCCATTAAAACCGTTGCATGCCTTTCAGGCACGTATTACAATCGAGAATAAAAGGTTAAGATAAATCGAGAAATGCTAAAATTAGGCATGTACTCATAGGCACCATCAAATTGTTGAAGGCTTGTTGTGTCACTTCCTTCAAATGGAAAACTTCCTTCTTTGTGAGGTTAGTCAATAGGGCTCCAAGCTTTGAGAACACCTTCATGAACATCTTGTAATAATTGCAAAGGCCAAAGAGTCCTCGTGGCTTCGTGAGTGTCCTAGGAGTGGGCCAATAAAAAAATGCTTGAATCTTCTCTTGGTGCGCCTAAACTCCTTGTGCATTGATTATATGGCCCAAGTATAAAATCTTGTAAAATCCCAAGGAATTCCTTTAAAGATTCTAGTCTTTATTAGACAATATCATTACTAGAATGAACTAATAGTTTCCTTTGCAATCTAATTAGATAGTAATGATTGATTTATTGTGTGAAATTAATATATTATTAATTAATTTATATTAGTTTTTAAATTGAAAATTGAAACTAATATAAAATAATTAATATATCTATATATATGTTTTATTCAACTCCATATGAATAGTCCTCCTGGAGGGCAATTCCTCTGATACTGAAACGTGTTTACCTAATGCCTTCTTGAGGCAAGAAACATGAAAGACATTATGTAGACGGCTTCCTACTGGTAAATATAATTCATAAGCGATTGTTCTAGAAGAGACACCGCTAAGATTCAAAAACCGTTGTGGGGTCATATATATTACGATAATAGATAAGCTTCTATTATTAGTTAATGGTTATCTATTTGTAATTTATTGTAAATATTAGAATGTTTCTAATATTTAGTTAGTTTGTAGATAACTGTTAGTTTTCTTTTAGCTAGAATAGAAAGTTTCTATTCTTTATGATCGTTTCATAAGGAAACATCGTTTCATTCTTTTGTATATAAGCAGATATTTACCAATTACTTTGTAATATGGTATCAGAGCCAATATTTTAATTTTTTTTGAAAATCATAATTTCTTTTCTGAAATTATCAAATCCTATTTTTGAAATTATTTTTATGTGATACTTGTTCATAATATCAGCACCCTGAGATTTTCAAACTAGGGTTTTGTCTGAGGATTCACATTTTTTTGGCAAAAGTCGTGTCCATATACAAATCTGTTTTTTTTTCCTGGCTTTTTTTCCAAAAAATATTGTGTCTCATATTTGCTTGTGTCTGATATTTTCTGGAAGACCACGAGTTCTTTGCCAGCAAATCATGTGCCATTGTTGTTTTCTGTCTATGTTTTTATTTCCAGGCATTTTTTGCTGGTCGCGGGTCTGCAAAAATCATGCTTTTTGGGGTGAATAATCTCCATTTTTGGTGTCTTTGTTTTATCTTCTGTGCCGTCTAAGCACAAATGCCGCTATTCTTGGAAAAATCGGCAACATTTCTGCCCGAAATTGTCTTTTTTCTGCAATTTTTTGCCTTCATTGCTGTCAACCCTAATTTTTTGGGCTTGTAAATTTTTTTCTGATTACAGACGCTTGGTGGGTTTTTCAAAAGCTCAATTGGGTTTTCATTCAATTTTTCTGGGTGCCTCAATTTTCGAGCCCGTGGATATCGAAACCAACAACATATTCTTTCTGAGTTTTTCAAGCTCTCTTCTAGGTACCCCTTCAAATTTTTTGGTTCTTTCATTTTTTTGCCTCGAAGAATGTGCCTTCACATAATTTGCACGTTTTTTCTTTGATCTTTAAGATGTCTTTCAGAGCCCACTAGACTAAAGGCTACATTAGATGTCACCATAATGAATTTCATTGGCACTCATATTATGTTTCTGGGATATGTGAACTAATGGATGACAAGAGTTTATACATGTAATTTTTAATTAGTTTAAATGAAATCATTTATGGCTTTTATAAATTGGAGTTTGCTAGATGATCTGTACGGATTGATAAAGGTGTAATTTTTTCTTTTATTAGGTTGTATTTTCTGATGTATGGTGGATTGGAACGAAGGAGCAAAATCCTGAAGAGTCACAATTAGATTTTCCAAAAGAACTAAATCAGGTTTGATAATCACATTGTTAGTGTTATACAAAAATTAAAAACAGGTTTTCTCTACTGAGTTAGCTGTTGCTTGCTTTTACGTTCAGAAGAAGCATGCAGAATTTGACTTTAAAGGTGGCGCTGGCCTTGTATCTGAACATAAAGATATTTCTGGGACACAGCTTCCTTTGAAGGAAGGTGTTGAACAGCTAAGTCATGATACCGACTCTGATCCTGAAGACAAGCCCACGATAAATATTGTAAAAGAAGAATCGAAAACACCAGTGCAAGAAGAATCAAAGACACCCGTACGTAGTTCTTCACGGACAGTGGGGAAGACATACAAGTATGAACTGCTTGTAGTGTTTCATTTTATCATTTTCTATGTTGGTATCTGAAATTTTATATATATATATAGACATACACACACATTATTAGAGATTGTGTAGTAGAAGGATTAAAATCTGTAAAAAGTCAATTATTTATTGCTATTGTGCTGATCTAGGTTTGTAGATTCTCCTTCTGAAGATGAACTTGAAAGTACAGGAAGTGATTCTGGCTCATTGGACATAGAAGCAAGCCACACGGAAAGGAAACAGCAAGTGAATCGTAATCTCTTCGATCTGCATGGTATTATGTTGCTCAGTGCTTTGTAATGCAGAGTTAACATATCTGCATTTGTGACGGCTGCAATATCATCAGGATTGGTCAAAGAATATTTTGTAGCGTGTGTTTAGTTCAGGCTTGGGAGTAGTTCATGATTATCTTGTCTAAGAATATTTGAAGCTTTTCTTTTGTCATGAATCATAATGTTCAAATGGACAAGTGCTTTAACCAGGAGAAGCAACAACAGGAGATTCTGCCCCTATTTTGGCCGAGCTTGGAAATGATGAAAAGAAGAAAGCATCTACCATAGATATCCAGAATGCTTCTTCTTCTGCTCTGAAGACTTCAACACGGAAAAAACCCAAGGAAAGTGTAAACATATCACCAACTTCGACAATTCCAAAGGGACTTGTACAATCCAGCTTGTCTTCCTTCTTGCTCAAACCTGAGGAAAAGGTAATGAGTTATTACACAAATGCTTACTTGTGAATGTATTATTCATACATGTCAAATTTCACTACCATTTTCTTGTTGGATATTGTGTATATTTAAGTCATTTCTTTCTTGAATAAAATCATATTTAAATACTTGTATATGGAGAAATAGGAGCTCATGAATATTTTACTTCATTGTATATCAGTCTTGGTAACATTTATAATGGACACAAATACTTACCAGTTTCACTGATCTCCCCTTTTCCAATATTAGAATGGAGAGTTTAACCTTTGACCATGTTAGCCCCATTTTAAACTCTTTAGTTTTTAAACTTGCTTCTAAACCATTGTGTTCATTATGTCCTGGTTAAAAAGGTCCCCTATCATCCTCAAGTGTTGAATCTCTTGACAAATGAGGTGAAAATCTAGGGATCTTTTCTGTTTTAGTGTTTTTGGTCAAAATCTGGTGGTTTTGAAATTCTTTCAGTGATTTTAAGTAGCTATTGGATTTTTTTTGCTGAAGGTTTCCTTGGGCTTGTGGTCTTGTCAAGCTCTAGCCTCTCATTACTCATACCAAGGGGCTTGAGGTTCCAATCACCACATGCGGGTGGTGTGACAGGTTATGGCTGAGTGCATCATTAAAGGTTTCAATGAAAAAACCACATCTTTGTTGTTCCTTTGGAGACTTCAGCTCCTTTGCTACATAGAAGCTGCACCACGAGTCCCCAACTGTCACCACCAATGGGTTGCTTACTTGCTGTTGCTATAATGCCTAGTAGCACCATTTTGTTTCTTTGGTCTTAATAGAGCACTTTGTTTCCTTTTTGCATATCTTGGGCATATGATTTTTGATTTTCAAAAACAAAGTCAATTAGAAATGGCTCTAAGAACTTTCTAGTGGAGGGGCACCTGGCTTATTTTGCTAATATGGTCAATTTTAGTCTTTTCATAGATTTCAGGGTGTGTGAGTCTTTTGTTGTGTCAATAAGGTTGTAATAGACGAGATATAATGTAATGTGAATCATTTGGTCAGTTTGAGGTCTTTCGTTACGAATGATAGAAACTTGTCAAATGTTGTTAACATGCAAAAATTGCAAAAACACACTATGTGGAAGACCAAAGGTTATTAAGTTCAAAAGTCAGTTGGGATTGGTTGTAACTTGTGAGCAATGATGTAAAAGGCCCTTGGAAGGTTTAGTGGATGGTTGGTGGTGGATTGTGAACATTGTTCATAAAGACAATCAATGAAACTTTTGACTGTTTCCAGAAATTTACTGTCATCTTTCTGTTATTGTGCTTCATATGGCCATACACGGCCTGGTAATGATATAAAAGGTTAAAACCATATGCATATTAAAGGCCTTTGAATCTTCTTTCTTCTGCAACTGGTTTGAGTGAATTTCATGGAGTAGTGGCTGAGTTCTGCTCATTTTTCTGAAAACAGTCAGTAGATGGAGGGTTTGAAGATTAAATCAGAGATTTATTCCTATGCCATCAGTGAAAACCCTTAAAAGTTGGTTGATTGAAGGTTTGACAAGTGTATGCAGTGATTCTCTAGTTTTCAGGTGTGAAGGATAGCATTTGTGGGCAATATGATGATGCCCTAGTCTGTGAGCCCTGTGATTTTGGTCTAGATAATAGGACAATGATGAGCGTTTTTAAAAATAATGATAAAATGGCCCTTCCAAATGATTTATCTTCTATTTTCAACCTTTATGAGACCTATTTCAGCCTTTGGTATCCATTTTAGAGGTTTGGAGTCAACTATTCATTGTGTTGCTTTGAAAAGGAGGCTTAATTAGGCCTAGGCTGTATGAAATCAATTCATTTTTGAATCAAACGTTTTAAAGGAGTCATATGATCAAACCAGATATTTGATAAAATTGCCAAAAGGGTCTCCATAAACGTTTTCTTTTTGTCTTGAAACTGTCTTTACAGAGAGTTATGTGAAACCCTCGGAACAAGGCTACTAGAGTTTGGGTTTGGTTTATGTGAAGGGCATATCAGTTGAAATGATCGGTGTCCATGACAGTTTCCAAGGGTGTTTATATGTTGTATTTGACGTATCTAAGATGGTCTCAAGGTCAGTGGAGTTTTGTGAGAGATTGTGCTGGCAATTGGTGTTTGTAGGTAAGGAAGCATAGCATCGTTATGAAGAGTATCTTGGAGTTGGTGAAGAGTGGAAGTGAAGTGTTGGTTGGGAACCATTCTTTGACTAATCCTTATCCATTTTGTAATCTTGAAATGACAATGGCCTGCCCTTGAGGGAGAGTTGGTCCATAGTTCGTTTGGGGTGTAAGGAAATGATATGAGCCCATTGTAGTGAAATATGGTATCAGTTGCCATTTTCCCACCTACCTCTGCATCACTTTCAAGGGTGTTGATTTTCTTCACATTTTGTTGTTTTTGAATTTTATTGCTAGTTGAAATTGTTAAATCTGTAACTTGTTAAGCATACTGATCTGATAACAGATTGATCAGATCCAATATAGCATGATAAGTAGAGGACCAAGTCTTTGCATTATTCCTTCTTCAAGATCGGCATCTATCCTTAGGAGATTGTATTAGTATTACTCTAACAACATTTGTTTGTGTTTGTAATTAATATTTAATTACCCTTAGAAAGTCGCCGACTTCTAGAGGTTAGGCAAATGATTTTTGGAAGAGACTCCTATACTTATAGAGGGTAAGGATGAAGTCTAAGAGCACACAAGATCAAAAACAAGTCTGCTCCTTAGTCATTACTGCCCTCATTCGAATTGTAGAAATAGAAGACAGAATTCTGAGTTATATCTCTAATTCAATTAAAATCTGAAGTTATTCTCAACAAGCTATAAGGAGATAAAGAAGGTAGATTCCAGTCTATATTCAGTCCAAGGATATTTCCAGAAACTTTACATGGTATCAGAGCTCTGGTAGTCGAACCTAGGCTCTGCAAAATTCAGTAATCAGACTTTATATATCTAGCAACTATCTTCTATCTTCAATGGCATTCACAATCAGACCCGAGGACAGGTTTGATGGGAAAGAACACTTTGATGCCTAGAAATTCAGAATCATGATGATTCTTGAAGAAAATGATGTAAAAAAATTCGTTGATAAAGCATCCAAACAACCGCTAGTTGAACCTAATAAATCTATCTGGAGCAAAGGTAATAGGAAAGCAATTCAAATCATATTAGATGGATTAAAAAATGATATCGTACCCATGCTTACAAAACATCAAATTGAATTTGATATGATGAATGCATTACAAAATGCATATGAGGTCAACAATGCAACAAGAGTTCTTGCCCTAAAAAGGCAACTAAAAAAAATTACATTCAGATAAAGAAAGGAGAATCAATGAATTCTTACTTTCTAAGGGTTGTTGGCACTAGAGATGAACTGTCAAGTATAGGAACCATTATTAGTGACACACAATTAACACTAATGGCTATAGATGGATTACCAGATTCATGGGAGACTTTTACACAAGGAATAAGTGCTAGAGATAATCTTCCTGACTTCAATAGACTTCTTGTGAGGTTTTCACACCATCGCCCCAAAATTTTTGGGGACCCCCTTTTTGGGCAAGCCTTGGCAAATTTGGTGGATTTTTGAAATTTTTTCGGTTGCCTTAGCAAGTTTTTTAGAGTTGTCCAAAAGTTTTCGATTTGAAAATTTTACACTTTGGACACCTTCGAGTCAGGAGGGATGCGGTTGGATTTATTTTTTCACCCGGTGTTAACTTGATTTTTTCCGGAACATGTAATTTTATCCTTAGGCCAAACAAATTTCAAAAACAACATTTTTTGATGGTTAGAACAATATTTGTGTTGATGTTTCTCAGATCGTTGCAAATGTACTTGCATTGCCTGTATTGGTCTATGTTTTCCATATGCAACATCCTCTCATTTATATTGACCACAGGTTATTGAATAGACATGTCTATTCAATAATCAAATAATTAATTTATATAAATTTAATTATTGTTATATATAATATAATATAAATAAATAAATAAATAAATAAATAAATAAATTGTTAAGAAAATAACCTGAATATTCTACAGGTCTATGGGTACAGAATCGTACCTCACTCTTCTTGCTAAATATTCTCTAAAGAATGACATTGCATTTTATTTATAGTCTCTATAGAGGTGCCGGCAATCAGGTTGGAATTTGTTAGTTTGACTTGTAATTAATTATTAGTTAAGCCTTATTACTAGTCCAAAGTCGCTGACTTAGAGACTCTTAATAATGGATGCATTTCAAAGGGTCATGTCTCTTAAGAACATACCCTTCAATAAGGATATTTAGACAGGTAATATATGTAGTTTTAGGACACACAACAACATACACTCTGAACTAAAAGCATATATATCCTATCGGGTTCCTCGTATCAATTTCACACTCCAGTTTAAGATTATCTCAATATTACAGTCATCTTAGAATTCACATATTCAGACCTGCACATTAGTATTTGAATCAGGGTTGATGTTCACCTAGTTTTATCTTAAACTCAGAATTTTTGACATCTAAATCTGCAGATCTTCACATAAATGAATAAATAAATAAATAAATAAATAAATAAATAAATATATATATATATATATATATATATTTCTCACATATAATAATTTTATATCTCACATAGAATTATATCTCATATATAATTACATGTATATCCATATAGTTATCCGACAAAAGCTACCAAACATTAACACTCCCTCTTAGCAAGGGAGGATAAACACAAGACAAATATTACACCATTGGTAATATTAAGGATATCTTAGAAGTTTTCCACCATTTAATATGGCATACGATATCAAGAGTATTGACCTCTAAAATATCAACATATAATAGTCATCAATTTCTCAAACTAGGGTACGCTATCACATTTGATATCAAGAGTCTTGATCTCCCAGAATATTGACATCCGATATTCATCAAGTATTCAAAAACAAGGTTTGATATCACATTTGATATCAAGAGTATTGGTCTTCCAAAAAATCGACATCCGATATTCACCAAGTACTCAAAAAAGGTTTGATATCAAGAGTATTGGCCTCCCTGAATATTAATCATATTCACCACTTCCTCAAAACGTTTAGATATCACATTTGATATCAAAAGTATAGGCCTCCCAGAATATCAATGATATTCACCACTTACTCAAAACGTTTAGATATCACATTTGATATCAAGAGTATTGGCCTCCCAGAATATCAATGATATTCACTAAGTACTCTAAGAGTAATGGCCTCTCAGAATGTTGAGATACAAGACATTCACCATTTACTCAATTAATTTTATCTCATAATACAAGTTTATTGTAAGATTGTCACCTTACAACAACTTCTCTAAATACAAGTGATGATCATTTGGAAGTCGTCACTTCCTCATGATGTACACAGGGGATAGGCCCATATAAAAGTCACATGGTCACAATCCTCTTGATTGTGACAACTTATAGATCATTATAGAAACCATCTCAGCATGGTTTACTCCCTCTTGATTAATAAAATTGGGTTCACTAAAGGTTAATCAAATAGCATCCTCAGTTTTCTCCCTTTGAATCTTAATCTCCCTCTTTTTTCTGCAAGAACATTCTTGGAGGAAAAGATCAAGGCAAATAGAGATATAAAATAAGAATGATAACATTAGTTTGATGTTTAGTAATTTAACTCATGCATATTACTAACAACAACATAAATGATTATAACATAACTCTTTATTTTATATTATCAAAAATTAAGATAACATAATACTTAATTTTATTCATAATATAATACTTAATAATAACCAATTCATTTGATATCACATATCAAATATATATATTATGAATTAATTCATAACATATAGCTAAATAGCCATACTAATTTAAAGAGGAATGTTATTTCATAACGTATATGAAATCCTTATTTCCCATTTTATTCCCTTTAATTTAGATACATGACATAACTTTTATTTTCTTACCATAATATTATAAGATTATTGATTTCCTTACTACTCCATATAATAATTCATTATTATTATTTTAACATTTGAATATATACGTACCCCATGTTACTTGAATTATTTCAAACCTTTGTGTTGCATGTGGTGTCTTTTGAATTATCTCATTTGTGTACCATGTTCAGCGGCAATCCTCTTTAATCATTTTATGTCCTTAATTGATCAACATCTTCTGCAATTGTTGATATATTTCCATTCCCTCTAATGGATTGATGTCCATCTTAGTACAATATTTTGTCCATAAAATATTGACGACCCTCTTGGAGAGCCTCAGCAATAAATTCATTCCTATTCATGAGTGTCTTTATCAACAAAATGCTTCAATACATTTGGGTTTATATCACATCAGAAGAGTAATCCGTTATTGATTTAAATTCATAATTTATATACTATCACTTTTACCGTAGTGATCTTATCCTTGTTTATTGTCATGTTCAAAGCTCTACATAGTCCTCCTTGCATCTTCCAACATTAGTTATGCCGCTTTTTGCGACGTCCTTTGGGGATGCCAAGATGGATGTTTAACATTCATTTGTCTATGCTGCTCATGAACACAACACTTAGTTGCTACCTCCAATCGCTATCCTATCTCAAAAAATCTCTCCTATGTGACATCAAAGATGATTTGCTCCAACATATTGTGCACTAGCTATCTCCAAGTTGTAGACTTCGATCAGATCCTTGGAACAACATGCAGATCATCGAGTATTCACTGCTTTGGCTTGCCTAATGGATATCTTGTATTGACCAGAACAAGACCGCCTTTTCAGCTTAGCGATTTGAATTTAGTTGGAGACTTCTGATCTACATCACTCTTATCTTACATTTGCAGTCTGGCTCGGATACCATGTTGATGTTTCTCAGATCGCTGCAAATGTACTTGCATTGCCTGTATTGGTATATGTTTTCCATATGCAACATCCTCTCATTTATATTGAGCATAGGTTATTGAATAGACATTTCTATTCAATAATCAAATAATTAATTTATATAAACTTAATTATTGTTATATATATATATATATATATATATATATATATATATATATATTTCTCACATATAATAAGTTTATATCTCATATAGAATTATATCTCATATATAATTACATGTATATCCATATAGTTATCCGACAAAAGCTACCAAACATTAACAATTCGGTAGGATAAATTTGCAAATTTTTGGACTTAAACGATTTTATTTTGAAAATTGGATTTAATTATATAATCTTGAGCATTTTCAAAATGAATTTTTTTAGATTTAATTGTTTCAAAATTTTTTTTTTTTGGTGAAAAAGAAAATTTTGTGATGGTGAAATGAAATTGGAGAAATCGATTTTGAATGCTAGAAAAATGATTTATTTTTGGTAAAAAATTGAAAATGCATTGCAAAATCGAAAATGGACTTAATTGCAAAATTTTGCATTAAATTGGTTAAAATTGCCTTGAAAATTTTAAAAATATAAAAAAAAGATTGGTAAATTAAAGTTGAAAATCGATTTTAGCTTGCTAAATCAGATTTTAAATGATATTTTAATTACCAAAACGTCATTAAATGAAATTTTTTTAACATCTCCAAGGCTTTCTTAATTTTATTTTGCAATTTTTGGTCCTAACTAGCAATTAAATATGCAAATTTCACTATAGGCAAAATTAATTTTGGCTTGGCATTTAAATTGGGACCATTAATGAGACACTAATTTAATTTTCTTCTCCTATAGGGCTAGTTGGCCAGCTTGGAGGATTGAAGGGAGTGTGGTATAAGAGGGCTCCTCCTCTCCCATTTTTTCATTCCATCACAGCCTTCCTCTCTTGTTTGGCGATTTTGCAAGCAACAACCTTCTACTTGGCGATTTTGCAAGGAGCAGCTCTATGTGCTTAGCTATTTTTGGAGTAGGTCCCTTCTTTATGTTTGGCAATTTTCTCTTGGAGGGCAATTTCTTGCTTGGCGATTTGTTTTGAAGAGGCTTTCAGACCTTGGCGATTTTGTTGACGCTTATTTCTTGATGCTTGGCACCATTTTTTTTCTCCTCTTCCAACTAGGTCTACGATTTCTGCCTTAGACGATGTAAGGAGCAGATCAGAATATTTTCCTCTTGCTTGTTGATTAGAAGGGAATCTGATTTTTCTTGCTAAGGACTGGGATTTCACTTTCAGATCTGGGCAATTTTATTTGGCGGAGGACACATGATTGGAGGTTTGATTTTTGGGCAAATGTGGGCACTTTCATTGAGATCGAAATTCTGATTTTTTGCAAGGAGGCTTGATTTTTTTTAAGGTCTGATCCGAATTCAAAGAGGGACCGGCTATTGTTAAAGGTAAAATTAAGGTAAAATTCAATTCATTTTAGAGCTAAAGGTTGGTTTAAAAGCGGATTTTACTCCTCGTTCTTGCTTGGTTTTGTTTCCTTTATATTCTTCTTGTATTCATCATCGACCACTTCATCATCCCATTACTAGGTTGAAGTTTGGAGAGATAAGTGTAGATTTCATGATAGGACATTTGGCGAGGTAGAAATAAGCTAGACCACCCTAGGTTGAAGTTGGGAGATATAAGTGTAGTCCATCCTAAGGTAACGAAGAGGCAGAAATAAGTGGTAGTCCCACCCCTAGGTTGAAGTTTGAAGATTGATAAGTGTAGAGGTAGGATTTGGTGAGGCAGAAATAAGTTAGATTCCATCGATAGAAAGAAGGTTGGAGATCGATAAGTGTAGTCCATATTACTTACAACGAAGGGGCAGAAATAAGTGTTTAGGATGGTAGATGTTAGTGCAAGCAAGAACCCAAAGGGAATGAACACCAAAAAAGACAAGGAAGACATGATGCTTAAGACCACCTTCTTCTCGAAACTGAGGCGAATAAGTGATACCAATTTTGGCACAGTAAACATGATACACTTAAAGGACAGACTGAAGGAAGGACAATCCCCCATGGAAAAGAAGTTTTAAAGAAGTAGAATTGTACACGCAGCGGTCTTCCCTCCTGCCTTGCCTTGCCTAGAGTTGGTAATGGAGTGTGTATCTCGGTTTGATTTGGTTAGTAAGTCCATCATTTTTGATGAAGGGAAGAGAGTGTTGGCCAACATCGGTGGACAAGTGATTGAAGAAGCATTTAATATCCCCCAGTACAAAGGCATGATAGTGGTAATGATGGATCAGGCGGCTAAGTTATTCCAGGATAACTAGGAGGCTTATTTCATTCATCTAAAGCAGGATTGGCTACACGAAGGCAAGAAGGGAGTCATCAGGTCATCAAGACTCATCGTGTTAGATTTCAAATCAGAGTATGGCAATCTCATTGTGCTTCACAGCCAGATCATGGGCCTAGCTCAAGGTATGCAATTCAAAAACTGGATGTACTTCTTTATTGATGAAATTGAAAAAGGAAAAAGAAGATTTGATTGGGCTAGGATCATAAGCGAGAATCTAGAATTGCAACTTAGGATCATACAAAATCAAAAGCAATTCTATATGGGGACCTATCTATTCTATTTGATTTCGAGATTGTACGAAGATCTGGGACCTAAGGCCTTAGGAGTAATTGGCAATGGGCCGAGGCAGTGTTTGGTGCATGAGTGCTATCCACAGCTTCATTTGCACAGCACCAAAGACTATAAGATGTTTTGTGATGCCTTTGCCATGAAAACGGTAAGGATATTGCAATGGACACCTGCTAAGAGACTCTCATCAGAAGCAGAAGCAAAAATCAAGAAGTATGGGAGTTGGTTCATCCAATTTCCATAATTCACTTATATTAGAGTAGCAGGAAGCACAGCTTGTCCCAAGAGATTTCTAAGGTACCCACCCGATAAGGTAGTTTTGATGGAATTGGCTAGGCAACTTGAGCATTATGATAGAATAATGAAACTTAAGGGTGAGACGGGGATTACCTTCTCATTTGGAATTGGCAATGATAGTTGCCCCAATCCTGTCGCCTTTGTAGCTGCGGAGAAAGAATTAGAATGGTATCATTTAGGATGGTATAGAGCAAGGCAAGGATTTGATCCTAATGGTCTTATCAAGGCATCTCACAGAAATACATTTAAACATGTTCCAACTATAGAGGATTTCTGGGTCATTGCATGAGATGACTTTCATGTGAGAACGCTAGCTTTCTCAAGATTGTCAGTGAACATGATGAGGGCAATTAGATGGAGAGGCCTTGATATTTCTGATCAACTGGAAGATGATGAAAATGTGTTGAGAGAAGATTATGATACAATAGATGGAACGAAGTTGAATCCAGTGGATTGGGATGATCACTAGGATCCTTCCTTGGAGGCAGTTACAAGGACAGTTGATTTGTACACCGCGTCGTGGTACAATGAGAAGTTGAGGAAATTACAGAGTCAGAGGGTACACCTTACCTATGAGAAAATGAAACCAAAGGAAGGTCCAACAAAATCAGTTGGACAGAAAAGTGAAGGAAGTAGCTAGCAGCAAAGAATGGTTAAGAGCAAGAAGAGAACTTTGGAGGTTGAGAAAAGTAAAGAACATCAGGAACCTCCAGCAAAGAGACAAAATGCAACACCGTCAAGGGAAAGCATAATTGAGGTTGGAGGGCAAGAAGATAATACAAGTGGACAAGGGGCTGCAGTAGAGGTGAGCTTTGATTCAGAATCAAGTGGTTACAGTGATCGTACCGAGTACTCCCCTCTCTAGAGAATCAACATGGAGATGACATGGCAGTCACTAGTGAAGAAGAGGATAGGCCAATTGATATTGAGGAAATGAGCTAGGTGCCCGAGGCCATTGGCGATGCTTTTCTAATTGAACTAAATCCGGATTTGGGGAGATGCACTGCACCACTATGGTTAAGGCAAATGCTTATGCCAAGAGGCAAGCTAGTGACTGCTCGAACAATTGAAGACATCCAAGGATTAGTGGAAAAGGATGATAGCAAGAACCAGACACAAATTGCAAAAACGGTGGCAAAGGTAATCAAAAGTGACAATGATGGTCATTGAAAGGTTTAGATTGCTATACCAACGGTTAACAAGGCATTGGATGAGATTGTGGCTCAAGAATATGAGATAGTAAAACATAACTTGGAAAGAATCACGGATGACATGGAATGTGAGGAGATCCAGGAAGGCATCATTTCAATTAGAGAAAGGTTGAGGAAGGCAAACAAAAGGATCGTAAAGTTGGAGGCCGAGAACAAGTATTGGAGAGATTGCCAACCTATCCAACAATTGCACCAGGGAACCCTTCCTCAAGACCGCGGGAGCAACATAGAAGAGATATTGGCTTAGCTACATGAAGTCAAGGATTGGATCCCTGATACAATCCAAGATGGGCAAAATTTCTTGCCTTCCTTTGTCTCGACATTCAGGTCATTGGTGGCTATTAAAGATAAATTCAGAATCTTTGAAGGTGAATGGAAGGATTTCCTTCCAGTCAAGGACTTAGCCATTCCTAGGCTACAGGCATTCATTGAGCTACCAGAGAAATATTTGGAAAGAGCTAAGTTGATAGATGAAGGAGGATTGAGTATGATAGAGTCTTGGTTTGTTGCCTTGACTATCAGATTGAGAATACTTGAAGAGGTACAGAACAAGATCGCATAGCACAGCCCAGGCATTGACACTTCCATTTCAATCATGTTGAGCGATGTTGGCGCTGCGCTTGATTTTGAAGATATCAATGAGGAGAACATCAATGAGACAGAATTTGGGTGGAGATTGGATGAGTTGGGGAAGGTTGCCATCAAGAAGAAACATTTGGTGTAATGTCCTCTTTTTTTGGGACATTATAATTCTTTGTGGCCAGCTCACTTCTCCTAGGCTTTAGGGGCGAAAAGGTTTTGTACGAGGTTCAGTTTGAGATTTGGCCTAGACATTTCCAGTTCCAGACCCATGAGAGCAGTTCTAACAGGTTGTCCAGATGCTTACTATTTTTAGTAAGTAAATAGAGCTCAGCATTCTTGATATCCCAGTGTTGATTTGGAAGCGTCTTGTCGAGAGCTTTCCAACGAGCTATTGCACGTGCTTATCCGAGTTTGTTTGATCAGTTATTTCAATGCCTGATGATTATGTGGGTTTTGACTAAGTGACTATTAAAGTTCATTTAATGTGTCACTTTATTTTTAAAAAGGTACTATGTCACTTAAGTGACTATAGGACAAAAAAAGTGTTTTATCCCACATTGCCTACAAGAGCGTGCATCGCATTGAGAAAAGTGATGAAAGGTACAACAAGCTTCACATGAGGGATATGAAGATTATATTATTGAAAACAAATATCAATCTGGGAGCTGGAAACAGTTGTTGGTTATTTCTTTGAGGACGCAAACTCTTGAAGAAACCTTGAAGGTTGGACGCAAACCTAGCCTTCTTTCAAGTTCTATTTATATTGCCAATCTGAATGTTATTTCTGTTTGTAAGATTGGTTATTTTGAATTGTTGCACGTTATTGTATTGCTGTTGTATAATACAGTAACGCATTTTGGGTTTTTTGTATTAATTTGCTGGTTTATGTATAAGTCTGGATATTGGAGGAAATAAACACTTTTTTTTTGGGTTTTCTCGTTTGTATTTCTACTGGTTATATATCGGTTTAAGTTCTGAAATTTGCATCAAATACTGGATTACTGTTCGGATTTAAAATTTGTAAGTTTTAATCAAGGTTTTTAGTGAATATCCGGAAAGGGATATTACAGTGGTATCAGAGCCATAAAATCCTGCCATCCTGTAGGGTTATATCAAGTATCAAGGTGTTTACAGCTCTGAAAAAAGTTTTCATCTAGTGGAGAAGCCAAATATATTTTATTCAGAGACTTTGATAAACACATTCAATATAGAGATTACAGAATCTCTACTCAAAGCTTGAAATATTTCAGAAGGGTTTGATACTGCTCATTCTGATACAGCAGAATTACCTGAGGAAATCGGGTTCTGATGATCTTTTATCTATAGAAGAAAAAGAATATTTGTCTGGGAAACAGATACTTGGTGTTCAAAATATTTATCTTGCAGGTCCATTGTTTCTGAGAATTATTGCAAAGAAAATTCTATCGGGTGGCCTGTGATATCGATCAATATTGTGATTAAGCATTTTACTGAGCAGATTCGAAGGGTTTTAATGGGTATTTAAAATTAGTGTATTTTTAAAGTTGTGGCATCTGAGTAAACGTCTGTGTTTAGAGGCAAAGCCAGTTCCTTCAAGAGTCGACTCTTATCCCTCAACAAAACCCATTCTTGGCCGCGAGCAGTGTGTGGCTTCAGACGTCAGGAACCGGAATAGCTTAGATGGTTTCCAGCTCCTGTGACCAGACCTTCATCCCGGGACTAGTCCATTCGTAGCTACAGGTTGGGGGTCAAGTCGCATTTACTGGCGGAGTTGGGAGTTTGCTGAGGTCGACGTGGGATTGTGCAGGAGGATGTAATAGAAGACACCAACCAGCTTCAGTGTTACCCATTCAAGATTACTGCATATTGCGATCACGTTTGTGGATACTATTATACGGGCCAGTAGTAAACTCTTTTGCAACTTTGGAAATCATTGACTTCGACATTGATATCAGGTTTATATTCGCGGCAGTGTGAGATGGACGCCAGCGAAAACAGTGTTTGGCAAGAGATTTTGGAGTCGTGGGTTACTGAGGATAACCACCAGTAGATTCCAGTCGCCAAGAGATAGCAGGGGTTCACGAGTTACTTCCAGCGGGAAGGACGACTTTCCAACTTCTAGCAAGGTATCGGCAGTGGAGTGAAGGCAGTCGAGGAAGTCTGGAAGGGTCTTTGAAGATGTGTTACACCCCATTATAAACCCAAACTCACATACCCAACGGCAACCTCTTTGAGGAGGTTTGGGAGGAGAACTCGAGTAGTGAGAGCATTAATCTTCAGTTATATTTGCCTGAAATAGTTGCTGTACTTTGTGATGGAATGCTATCATCATCATGGACAAACGAGAAAAAGTCTGCAAAAGCAATGATAAAACTGGCAGAAGTTCTACGTGAAACATTGGTACCCTTGTTCAAGACTTGTTGAATTTCCTTGTGAAAGAAATTCCTGGACGTATATGGGAGGGGAAGGAGGTTGTTTTGGATGCAACTGCTGCTATTTGTAAAGCATGCCATAATGCAATATCTCCAAATTACTCCATTGGTTAAGATGCCACTGTCACTGCTGTATCTTCTGTATGCACCAAGAAAAATAATTTGTACCGTGATGCAGCATTTATTTGCTTAGAAAAGATAATTAAGGTTTGACGGGAATATATGTCAGTTTGTAGCTTCCTACGAATTACTGAGTTTCTCATTTGAGTAGTGTTGTGAGTTTAAGTTGGTACATTCTACTCCTATAACTGCATCTAATCAATATTGGTTCAAGCAATTACGGATGGCTTTCCCAATTGCCAACTGTTTTACAAACTGTCCATGAAATCTAGCACTGAAACAACAACATATCTTTGCTTACTGTTGGGTATCTTAGTTCTATCAGGAGAAGTAAAGACGGGTTTTGTAAGAGTGGCAGTTCAAGTAATAAATGTCTAAGAACTGATTGACAAAATGCCTATTAGTAACCTCTAACATTTTGAACACCAAATCTACACACAGGGTATCACAGCGATTCTTGTATTCTGCATTGTGACATATTCAAATATCCATTTCAGGTGAGTTACATATTCAGTTTGGTGGCAGTGACAGGATTCAGACATTTTCTTGTACTTGTTATACAGAGCTCCATTTGGCAGTGTCAATGAGATTTTCAAACATTTAGATTATCCTACCTGCTACGATCTTTGGTTTCCAGAGTACCTTTCAGTTATACATTTTGACATGAGTTTCTGTCTGCTCTAAGTGATCTTGTATGCCTTCAAATTGCATGCCTTAAGCTGTTGAAATTCGGGGCAGTTATTAAAGAGGGTCGAGCTGCATATGGAAAGATTGTGAATCAGAAATCTGGCCTCAATTCCTCCTGCTGTGAGTGTGAAGGGAAGAAATCCAGATTGTTATGAAGCCCCCTAGTAAATTTACACACTACAGATCCAAACTTCTTGAATAGTGAGACGACAGTGAAGAAGGACAATTGCAAGGCATTAACCCAATTATTGATGGCTCGTTGTTATTAAATGAGGCAAAGACATTGTGGAGAATTCGTTAAAGTATAAGTTCAGACTGCAGATAGCAAATATCAATTTCACTGCAGAGGCGCCTTCTAGAGTTGTGCAGAATACTTGATCAGTCAGCGGTTCGTGAATCATATCCTGTCTGATAAGTTCACACTAAACTGGAAGGATATGTGTACTTTACATTTTGGGTTGTTAACAAGGACAATCTTTTGAAGTCAGTAAGTACTGATATTGTAGCCAAAACAAAGTAGAGTAATCCGAGTGCAACCATTATCAGCTATGGGAAAAGTCAATAAGGATATTGACAAATGGCAGCATCAGTTAGCCAGAGACTTCCAACTCGATATTAAAACTGAAGTAAAAAGATTGTACGATGAGTATAACAAATTTCCGTCAAAGCTTCAAAAAGACTTGCCTTTCATGGACTATGTGGACTTTCAGCTAGAACTGCAAAACAAGACAGATATGATAAGAAACAAATACTATGATCTGGCTCGAAATCTCCTTGCAAAGGACAATTACAAGAATTTGCATGAGGAAGGCACTAATGAACTTGATAGTAGTACTGAAAAAGAAGAGCAATCTTTGCATGATAATATACAAAACAATAATAATGGCACCGGTATACTAGTAGGTAATTGGGAGACAGAAGTATCCCTTGGAGCTGTTTACACTAGTCTTTTTGATGAGCAGGTTAATGGCCTATGCAGTAGAGTTGACCAAACCGCCAATGTTGGCAACTCCAGCATCTTATTTGGTGACATGGAAGTTAACTTGGATGAATTTTATGATGATACCAGGCTGGAAATTATGTCAAAAATTGAGGAGAAGAAAATGGGCCTCTATGTTGGCAAGATAGATGATCTAGCACACGCGGAGTTAGAGGATATATCTGAAATTGTTGTTCCCCTAAATCATGAAAAATCAGAAAATTCTATGGAGAACAACCCACTTGCGTTCGAAGGAGATGGTCAAAAACCATTATCTCTCCTGGACTTATTAGATATGCTTTTGGTCAAAGATGACAAACTTGCCCAAGTTTTGACAAGGATGGATGAAGCTTCTAATTTGGTTGAGGATCTCATACGAAAGATTTTGATAGAAGAGAGACATGGAAATGTATGTGGCATCACAAGTCCTCTTTTACATATTATCTTTGAAACGTTGAAAATAATAAAATATGAGTACTTGCAGCTATTAATGGATAGAGATCTAGCAATAAAATTTGGAAGGGACAAGGAGAGTGAGGTAGATGAGCTATGCCTCCAATTGAGCTTAACTCATTATTCCATCCACCAAGTTGAAAATCAAATAAGTGAGGCAGCCACTTATGAAAAAGATGATAGTGGTTCAAGGGCACAAGAAATCACACAAATCATTGAAGGAATTCATAAAGTGGGTAGATTTGAAGGCAAACAATGTGATTCAATCACGTGTTCCCCATTTGAGACTTCCTATGGTGAAAAAAACTCTATGGATCAGCAAGTTGATGAGTTTGAAAATTTTGATTTTTATGACAGCAGCTATACATCTTCACATGAGCACATGGCTAGTAATAACAAAAGTGAGGACTATTTAGAAATTTCAAGTAATGATGAACTTTCCTTTTATGAAGACCTTGACATGAGCAAGAGTACTTATGATGGAGTACGAAGTTCAGATTTATCCTTAGCATGCTCGGAGGGATTTTTCAGCTTACCCAGAGTTTTATCACCTAACTCTTATGAGATGGTCACGGGCTACTTGTTGATTGGTGATTTTACTTGTTGGTATATTCCAGCTATCAGTGGTTTGCCTATGTATGATGGTAGTATATTCGCTGATTCTATTTGGCCTTCAGGGGTCAATGAGTTATTTGCAGGTGAGTGGGGAGATCACACATTACCCTACGTTCCACATGAGGTGTCTACATTTTTATTTCAGCAGGGTATTGAAGACAGTGTTAGCACTCATGATGTTGGTGATTCACCAAACGCTTTTTCATTTACCTAGGATCATGTTGATTGGGTGGTCGGGAATCTAGGTGGTACTAGTATCTTACTTCTGGCGGATTATGTAGTGTTGCTACACAGTCGCATGATTATGATCTATGTGTTTTAGCCTTCTGACACATCAGAGCTCCAGAGATTTGGATTACTCCATTTCCACCAGGGTGATATAGGGGTGGAGTCAGTTTGGCCGGATCTATCATTAACATTGGTACAGATGTTACAGGAATTGGTCAATGGGTTTTCAGATAGCACACGAGTTCTCGCTTGGAATCCAGGTGGAGCATCCCTATGTATTACTCTTTATCAGGGAGCTTGTTGGAGAGTTTGGTTGCTATCATTTTGGGGTGGATATTGGTATATTGTTGAGCTCCCATCTTCACTTGACAGTAGAGACTCGTAGGCTCACTCATGGAGTGAGACATTCATTTTGTGCAGCAGATGGCAGTTGGTGACCCTTAATGGTGAGCCTTGGGATCCTGGCATTCAGTTATTTGGCACATTGATTCCTCTTGTATTGTTTCACCATTTTAGATTTGGGATGATGCATACTGGGGTACATCGACTGAGGAGTAGAACCTCATTCTTGAGGTGAGTATGGGATCCTGGCATCTGATTTCTGCAGGTATGAGCGGATTGCTTGGGGGCAAGCAATCTTTGAGAAGGGAGGCTTTGTAATGTCCCCTTTTTCTGGGACATTATAATTCTTTGTGGCCAGCTCACTTCGCCTAGGCTTTAGGGGTGAAAAGGTTCTGTACGGGGTTCAGTTCGAGATTTGGCCTAGACATTTCCAGTTCCAGACCCATCAGAGCAGTTTTGACAGGTTGTCTAGATGTTTACTATTTTTAGTAAGTAAATAGAGCTCAGTATTCTTGATATCCCAGTGTTGATTTGGAAGCGTCTCGCCGAGAGCTTTCCAACGAGCTATTGCACGTGCTTATCCGAGTTCGTTTGATCAGTTATTTTAATGCCTGATGATTATGTGGGTTTTGACTAAGTGACTATTAAAGTTCATTTAATGTGTCAATTTATTTTTAAAAAGGTACTATGTCACTTAAATGACTATAGGACAAAAAAAGTGTTTTATCCCACATTGCCTACAAGAGTGTGCATCACATTGGGAAATGTGATAAAAGGTACAACAAGCTTCACATGAGGGATATGAAGATTATATTATTGAAAACAAATATTAATCTGGGAGCTGGAAACAGTTGCTGGTTATTTCTTTGAGGACGCAAACCCTTGAAGAAACCTTGAAGGTTGGACGCAAACCTAGCCTTCTTTTAGGTTCTATCTATATTGCCAATCTGACTGTTATTTCTGTTTGTAAGATTGGTTATTCTGAATTGTTGCATATTATTGTATTGCTGTTGTATAATACAGTAATGCATTTTGGGTTATTTGTATTAATCTGCTGGTTTATGTATAAGTCTAGATATTGGAGGAAATAAACACTTTTTTCTAGGTTTTCTCGTTTGTATTTCTGCTGGTTATATATTGGTTTAAGTTCTGAAATTTGCATCAAATACTGGATTACTGTTTGGATTTAAAATTTGTAAATTTTAATCGAGGGTTTTAGTGAATATCCGGAAAGGGATATTACATTTGGGCACTCTTGCCTCCCTTAATACTTTCATCGGATACACGAAAGAAAATGAGAAGGATCATGAGAAAACATTGCAAGCAGCAAGCAACATGATGAATTCAGCTGAGTTCAAGATGAAGCATACACCTTGCCCTCCCATGAAGGAAGTCAATGACAAGCTAGCCAAGTTCATTGCTTTGGCTAAAAAGATGAAAGAAAGGGGTATTACTATATTAGAAGATCATTTGATGTAAGCCCAAGTGGCAAATTCTCCTTCTTCTTGGGTAGAATAGGTGTCTGATTCTGGTTGGCTACCATTTTAGTGCCTTCTCATTGGTTGCCACTTTTCCTTTTTTTTTATTGGTTCATTGATGATGTGGCATCTTCTCATTGGCCGATGGGGTGGCAACCCTAATTAGGGTTTCTAGGATCCAATCTAGATCGTTGGTTTTGCCTCTTTATCTCTACCGTCGGTTGTAATTTTCAGCCTCTATATAAGGCCATTTGCTCTCATTTGTAAAGGGTCAGAGAAAATTGTTGCTAAGATAATACCAAAATTGCTTCTTTGTCATTGTTGTGACTTGCATGGTGATTAAGAACATTTGGTGTTATTGCATGGTTTCTACTTCCAATAGTTAGAATTAGATTTCCTTTGAAGTTGTTAAAGTGGATTTTGTTTCAAGAGGTTGTTAAGTAAGAGTAGATGGATAGTTGCATGGTGATATTAGTGGATGTTTGATAGAGATCTATAACTAGGCCACTAGCATCCTAGTGGCTTGTTGGGAAGCCTTGCGTGGTAAACTAGTCTTTTCCCTTGAATCAATACATCTATGGAGGTAGAGCTACTGGTAAACTTTCATCAGATTCGATCTTCGTCCATTTGCTAATCTTTCCATTCATAGGAGTAAGAGTAGAGTAGCAAGTAGTTGAGTAGTCGGATCTCATTCTAAAAAAGTAAGGAAGGTAAAAGTCATTAGAGCCTTATTGCCCCATCATCGCAGCCCTCAACATTATTTGGCGCTACACCCTCCACCATCACTGCCACCATCAACATCATTTGGCACTCATACAATATCATCACCATCATCCCAAAACCCAAGTCATCCTTGAATGAACAATGTAAGGCCACCTACGTGATTACTAGCAAATCACATCGATAACTGAGTTAGTATCCATAAGTGTAAGAAACATTGGAGTTTTTCTCATGTCTTCATGAGTATTAACTTTTCAATAGAGGAATTGAGTGTTTGATATCCCATATCAAGCGTTCAATTGCTATATGTTATGTAGTGGTACAAAACTGACATCAACAAGACTTGAGAATGATTGTCTACAAGAAGAATCCAGAAAACTAAAGAAAGGAGGGAAACTAAAAATAGAAGATGAAGAACTTCATGTTCTTAATGCAAACTCCTATAATGGAAAGAAGAAGCATTTCAAGAAAGAAAAGGGAAATCAAGAGAATGGAAAACCCAAGAAAGATCTATCCAAGATAAAATGTTTCAGATGTGAAAAGTTTGGACATTACAGATCTAATTGTCTTGAGAATTCTAAACAGCAAGTAAACTGTACAAATGTTACTAGGGAAGAAGATACCTATGATTTTGAGAATCGTGTATTGTATTCATCACTATCAAATGAAATTTCAAGTAAAGCATGGGTAATTGATAGTGGATCTTCTAGACATATAACATGATACAAAGAAGCACTAGACTCTATTTCAGAAAAAGTCAACAACGAAGTTACCATTGGAGATAATTCAGCACATCCCGTCGAAGGAATTGGAAATTGTACCTTAAAACTAAAATCTGGAAATTCTCTTCTTCTCAAAGGTGTACTCTACGTACTAGGAATTATAAGAAATCTAATTTCAATAACAACACTTGAAGATGATGAGCATACTGTTGAATTTGTGGACGACAAAGTTATAACTTGGGCAAAGAACTCCTCAATCAAGAGAGAAAAGTTGATTGGTCAGAGAAAAGGATATTTGTATGAATTGAATTCAGAATCTAGTTGACCTATTCAAGCCTTAATTCATGAAGCTGAAGACATAAATGAAATTTGGCACAGAAGATTAGGGCATCTAAACTTCAAAACTTTATCAACTATGGAGAAGATGGTTACTGGTTTACCTAAACTCAATAAAGACCACTCAAGCATATGCAAAGGGTAAGAACACCAGAAGTCCATTTCATAATAGCACTAGAAAAACAAATAATGTTCTAGAATTAATTCATTCAGATTTATGTGGACCTATGTCCGTTCCTTCTCTTGGAGGATTTTGTTACTATATTTTGTTCATAGATGACTTCTCTAGGAAAACATGGATTTACTTCTTAAAATACAAAGAATCAGAAGAAACCCTAAAGAGATTTAAAGAATTCAAAACATTAATTGAGAACTTATTACGACATAAAATTAAAACTCTTAGAACTGATAATGGGGGGAATACACCTCAGATTTGTTTAAAAGGTTTTGTAAAGAATCAGGAATTAAGAGGGAGTACACCGTTCCTTATAATCGAAAACAAAATGGGGTAGTAGAAAGAAAGAATAGAACAATTATAGAAGCTGGTAGAGCTATGATATTTGATCAAAATCTAAAATATTATCTTTGGGCAGAAGCCTTTTATACTGCCGTCTATATTCAAAACAGAAGCTCGCATTCTTACCTTAGAGATGAAACTCCTGAAGAAGTATATACTAAGGTCAAACCTAATATAAGTCATCTTAGGATTTTTGGGTGTCTCGTATATATCCATGTTCCAAAAGAAAAGAGAACTAAACTAGAACCCTTTGGGAAGAAAGGTATTTTTGTAGGGTATAGTGAAATATTTAATGCATATAGTATTTTCATACTTGGACAGAAAAGTATTGAACTTAGCAGGGATGCAATTTTTGAAGAAAATCTAGCATTCAAAAAAGCAGTAAGTTCTAAATAACCTTCTCCTTTGTGAGCCTGAGTCTCAGAGGGAGAACTTAGAAGAAATTGAAGACGAAATTCAAAATCTAAATCTTGAAGAAACTCAAAATTCAAAGAAAAGACCACTTTGGGCCATTAAAACAATAAAAGAAGTACAAGACTTTATTCCACCTTCTGGAACAGTCAGAGAAAGCAAAAGACCTAAAAGGTTCTCTAGTTATATAACAAACATGAGTGATTTATCTAAAATAGAACCAACCAATATTTCTGATGCTATTAAACATATAGCTTTGAAAGAAGCAATGACAGAAGAATATCAATCTATCATGAAGAATGATGTTTGGGAAATTGTTCCAAGACCTAAAGGAAAATCTTTTGTTTCTTTCAAGTGGATATTTAAAATAAAGCATGCTGCTGACGGTAGCATTGAAAAGTATAAAGCTAGATTTGTAGCTAGAGGATTTTCTCAGGAGGAAGGGATTGATTATGAAGAAACCTTTGCTCTTGTTGCCAGATATACCTCTGCAAGAGTAGTCTTAGCAATTGCAGCATTGAAGGGATGGAAAGTACATCAGATGGATGTAAAAACAACATTCCTAAATGGAAAGATTACAAAAGAAGTATATCTAGAGCAACCTGAAGGATTTGAAACTTATGATCCTAACACTTTTGTTTGCAGGCTCAAGAAAGCTCTCTATGGGCTTAAATAGGCTCCCAGGGCCTGGTATGAAAGAATTGATAAGTATCTCACCGGTTTAGGATTCTCCAAGAATGAAGCCGATCCAAATTTATATTATAAAAGAGATAAAGATGATATGGTAATTCTGATACTGTATGTTGATGATTTACTAATAACAGGTGATGATCATCTTATAGATTAGTGCAAGAAAGATCTAACTAGAGAATTCAAGATGAAAGACTTGGGACTCCTTCATTACTTCCTAGGACTAGAAGTACGACAGAATTTTGACAGTATCATACTTAATCAAGGGAAGTATACATTAGACATTTTGAAGAGATTTGGAATGTGGAATTGCAAGTCTATGTCTTCTCCAATGGAGACTAATCTACATAGACTTAAGGAAGCAACAACAAAATCACCTTAGATTCTACTCTCTATAGACAGATGATTGGGTCCCTTATGTACTTAGTAAATACAAGACCAAATATTTGCTATGTTGTTAATCCCTTAAGCCAGTTCATGTGTGAGCCAAAGGAGATTTACTTA
The DNA here is from genome assembly GCA_028749045.1 of Cupressus sempervirens. Taxonomy (NCBI): domain Eukaryota; kingdom Viridiplantae; phylum Streptophyta; class Pinopsida; order Cupressales; family Cupressaceae; genus Cupressus; species Cupressus sempervirens. The sequence goes on from CM053788.1 coordinate 614,617,930, forward strand.
GTTGCAATTAAACACATTATGAGATACTTACAAGGCACTCTTAATTTTGGACTCAAATACGAGAAGGCTGGCTTAGATTTACATGGATTCACTGACTCAGATTGGGTGGAAGTGTTAAAGATAAGAAAAGTATTTTAGGATGTTGTTTCAATTTAGGATTAGCAATGATATCTTGGATATGCAGAAATCAGTCTTTAGTAGCTCAAAGCTCCACAGAAGTCGAATACATTGCCGCAGCAATGGCCTCTCGAGAAGCAATTTGGCTAAGGAAGTTACTTGTGGGATTATTTGGGCAAGCCATGAATCCTACGATTATTTATTGTGATAATCAGAGTTCCATCAAGCTTTCAGTGAATCCAGTTTTTCATGACAGGTCTAAGCATATTGAAATTCCTTACGATTACGTAAGAGATATGGTAGACAAGGATTCTGTAAAATTAGAATACATTTGCACTGCAGATCAGACAGCAGACATACTCACCAAACCTCTATCTAGAGTAAAGATAGACCACTTCAGGAGAAGACTTGGTATGGTTGAGTTGTAATCCATTTGTACTCTTTAAATTATTAATAAAATAATTTTATTTGTTAGGCTATTGATTGTTATGGGCTCCACCATTTGTATTCATTATTTAAGAGGTGACGATCTCTAATATAATGAACACTTATATAAAAGACATTATGAGAGATGACGATCTCTTAGAATGTGCTAAACAATAGAGTTCTACTGTAAGATCTAGATGAGTTTAAGATCGTATTGTGATGTTAGACATTGCTATGTCAATAAGTCACAATTTGGATAAAGGAAGAATTTTATTATTTTCTAGGTTTATCTTGTATTCTGGTAAGTCTTAAACTTAGGATCTTGTTGTGATATACAAATACCAATATCTATGAGTCACAACTTGGATAAATGAAGAAATTATATTACTCTTAAGATTTATCCTGTACATTATATTCTTTGCAATACTGTTATCACTAGTAGCAGTGATTTGTCATACTACAGGTTTAGTAATATGACATTGTATCATGTGTTCTATGATACCAAATGCTAAGTTGATTTAGATAGATATAGAGTATCAATTTTTGCTTGTTTATCTTTATTGATGTTGCTAGATATGATATCTCTCAGTATGATTATCAAGTTAAGAGGGAGTGTTAAATCTGTAACTTGTTAAGCATACTGATCTGATAATAGATTGATCAGATCTGATATAGCATGATAAGTAGAGGACCAAGTCTTTGCATTATTCCTTCTTTAAGATTGGCATCTATCCTTAGGAGATTGTATTAGTATTAATCTAACAACATTTGTTTGTGTTTGTAATTAATATTTAATTACCCTTAGAAAGTTGCTGACTTCTAGAGGTTAGGCAAATGATTTTTGGAAGATACATATCCTTTCCAAGGACATGTCCCTTGACTCCTATACTTATAGAGGGTAAGGATGAAGTCTAAGAGCACACAAGATCAAATACAAGTCTGCTCCTTAGTCATTACTGCCTTCATTTGAATTGCAGAAATAGAAGACAGAATTCTGAGTTATATCTCTAATGTAATTAAAGGCTATAATCTGAAGTTAGTCTCAGCAAGCTATAAGGAGATAAAGAAGGTAGATTCCAGTCTATATTCAGTCCAAGGATATTTGCAGAAACTTTACAGAAATATGTTCATCCTTTCTGGCTTTGGAGCTCATAACCTTTTGCTGCTTAATCTAATTATTTTGATGCTTGTAGTACTGGGAAGGTATTGATTGACTCCATTAACTATGTGTGCGATTTTTCAAGATTCAACATGTAGTATTCTATATTCAGTTTTTCATGATATGACTTAATTTGTTTCTATTGATATGTATTATGGAATCTTTTCGTCTTTTTGTAGTAATTTGTAGAAAGGCTAATCATCAGTCTTTGCAAAATGACATCATGACACATCTTAGGTGGTTTAATCTTTTGTGTTCAGGAGGAAATTATATGGAGATAAATATTGATAATTTTGTAGGATGAATTTGTTCTAATATTGATCATGACACTATGTTACATTGGACATTGATTGCTCACTTTCACTTTGGACCAAGTCTTGGGAGATCTATGGAGACCCACATAACTCTCCATTCCAAGATGATTTTGCTAAACTTTGTCTCCCACAACTTGATAATGTGGATGCTATATACATTCGTTGATAATGATACCTTGGAGAGTTGTAATATATTGTGGATCTTGTATGTTTTGATGACATATGGGCTTTTCTTGCTTCTTGTCCTATCAAAAATATCCCCTCGTACTATCATGATGACACTCTATATACATGAATGATATTCATAACCATGCATTCATAGGTGCGATAAAAAACAGATATTAGTCTAAGCTAGCTAACAAACTAGGCAAACAAATAACAAATTAAATCAAATATGGGTAAAAGGACGGAATATGCCAACATTACCCCATACTACATCATTATTTAAAAAGTACTAATATTATAATAGTATTATATTATTTAGCTTATAATGGTCATTGAAGTCTTTTAAGTTGTCTAGTTAGTTTAGTTAGCAACTTTCTAATTTCTGTGTGTCAGTTTAGCATCTTTCCTTGTTTGCTTTTAGTTTATCATTGTTTTTTTTAGAAACATCATCCATGTAATTCCTTTGTAAGGAGCAATCTCCTTTGTAATTACCTCATTTTCAATCTATCAGTTATCATTTCATGGTATAGACTCTAGAGCCCATAGGATTTTTTGCAATTTTTTATATTCGCATTTTTATACTTGGAATATATTTGTAGAACTTTTTAACAGCTTTTTATGTAAAATTGTATAGGTATCCTAGAAATTTTTTAGAAGAATTTTTTTTTGAAGTTTTTTCTGAGGTTTTTTTGTGTTTGAGCTAAGTTGCCAAATGTGGCTACGAAACGCTGGTATGGCAGATATTTCATAGGGGGTTGGGTATGTTTTGGTACAATGTATATGTATGTATGTATGTATGTTTATGTTTATGTGTGTGTATGTATGTATCTATATATACAGCTTAAAAATAGAATCACGTTTAGAATATAATATACCTATACATATGCTAAACAAAGCCATTACAAATTTCAAATTTTGAAACATATCCTTCTAATTTAAATTCAGCTTTCTATATCAAGGAGATCAAGCCTCATGGTAGATAAGTTCAAGAGTTCGCTAATCAGCAGTCTAGTCTTAAAAATATCTAAGAGATCAAACTAGAATCACTAAACATTTCAGCAATTAAAAAACACAAATCCCAGATGTGTGGCCACAGAAGGTTCATTTCAGAATCAGATTCTGGTATGTTTCGTGTTAAATTTTATAACGTCATGTGAAATTCTAAGTATTGCTGGTTTTATTTATTTAAGATTTCCAATTATCACTAACGTTCTATTGGCTTTGAACTCTGCATTCTTGAATGGCAACAATGCCATAATTTATTGACAGGTGTCAGCTAGATTCACTTAGAATAAAGTCTTCTTTGCCACTGCTACTCTGGCATTCCTCTCTAACGTTTCTGTCCAGGAAAGACCTTTTGCTGGAAAGTTATTGTAATCATTTTGTAACTGCCAAGAAGACCTTATGCTAGTAGTGACCTGTTCAACAACATGGAGAGCATAGTCATGCATGTTGATCCTAGAGATAAAAAGGCTATTGTAATTATTATAATGTGGCATGATTGATTCGCTCATATTTCAATGGTGCATGATCAATTCACTCATTCTCTTCTAATGGTGCATGATCGGGATGCACATATGCAATAGTACATGATTGAGACATATACACAGACATGGTATATGATCAAAGCAAGCAATAATGACAGTTTAGCTGGAAGGCGTGATCATATTTTTTGGTCGATGTCTGTTCACCTGAAGGCTTTTATGTCAAGTCTTCTGTCATATCTTCAAGTTCTTATGTAGAACGATTGGTGATCAACCTATGTCTTGATCATATGAATCAATCATAAGCTTATCATGGTGTTATTATTCAGTTCATGTACATTTAGCCTCTCTGTGGGTTCCAATCAGTTCTAGTTGTTATTTTTTGATTAGAGAGGATCATATTGATTAATTTGAGAGCTCTGTCGATATCCATAAGTTAGTCTCTGTATATCCTGAGAAGTTTGGTTGAAGCTCTGATCATGGAGCATTGTAAATATTTGATTTATCAATAAAAATTGCAGGTCTTGTGGGCTGGGTTGTTTCCGTCTGTGAAGAGGGTTTTTCTCAGGGCAATTCCTTGTTTAGTGTTTGTGATTTGCTATATTTGGTTCTATTTTTAACATGTTATCAGAGCCGGGGTCGTGAATTGAAGCTTGAACCATAACCTTTCTCTTGCGCTTTATTGTCAGCTATCAATCTTCATCATGGTGCTTGGTCTGAAGGTTGAAGATAGGTTGGAAGGAGCCTCAAATTTCATATCCTAGAAGTCTTGAATCTTACTGGTTCTTGAGGACAATGATCTTCTCAATTATGTGGAATCTACAGTTTTAGAGTCAGCTGACATTGTAGAGAAAACAACTTGGAAGAAGAATAAAATCTTGGCAAAAGGGATTATCATTGATTCCATGAAAGACCATCTAGTTCCAACAATTTCTAAGCTGAAGTTTGCTGAGGAGAGTATGATTATCTTCACAACATGTATGAGACCAACAATACTAGTAGAGCTTTGGTCATTCGCATGCAACTTCATAACAAAATGAGTAAAGGTGATTCCATTGTCTCATTTTTCCTAAAAATTTCAGAATTAAAGGATCGGTTAAGTGTTATTGGAGAGTCCATAAATGACAAAGAGCTTGTCATGCTTGCCATGAATGGTCTCCCACATTCTTGGGAATCATTCATACAAGGCATTAGTGGCAAAAACGAGCTACCGAACTTTGATAGATTAAGATCAAATTGCATTCAAGAGGGATGTAGGCTGAAGGCTAGAGGAACTTCTTGTAATCTCATAATGTGGAGGATCAAGTTCTTGCTACTCACACTTTCAGTAGAAGAGGGACGAAAGGGAATTTTAAGAAGTTTGATAATAAGAATCCTTTCTCCGCATCTTCTGTTATAAAAGGAAAAGAGATTTTTCCAAGATAAAATGCTTCAGACGCGAAAAGTTTGGTCACTTTGCAAGAAATTTCAGTGACACTACCCTATCAAGTGGCTGCCGCAGATGTGAAAAATCCATCTCCATCCAATGACTCTAGCAATCAATCAAAAGGTTTCCTATTTACTTCAGCCTTGTTTAGTAATGTTCCAACTGATTGCAACTACTGTTGATAGATAGTGGCGCTTCTCGTCACATTTCATATAAGCAACACCTCTCAAATCTGGTAGAAAAGGATTCCCACCTCCAAGTTATCATTGGTGATGATGCATCTTATTCTGTAAAAGGGGCTTGTAACTCTTCTTTCAAGTTAAACTTTGGTATGCCTCTTCATCTTAGCAATGTTTTATTTGTCCCTGGAATCAAGAAGAATTTAATTTCCATTTCAGCCTTAGAGGATAAAGGTTTTAATGTTGCTTTCACTGATGGGAAAGTGGTTGCTTGGAAGAAAAAATGTAACTTTAGTTCAGCTCGAGTGATTGGAGTTCATCATGAAAGGTTGTATAAACTTTTGGCTAATCAAGTACAAGTTTTAAATCATGATGCTTCCAATAATAATTTGTTATGGCATAAGGTTTGGTCATCGCAACTTCAAATCTCTTTCTTCTACAAGTGGGAGGGTATGTTACATCCCAATTATTGGCTCAATTTTAAAATGACCATATAGCTGTTGAGGTTTAATGTGAAGTCAGTTGACATGTAAAATTAGTTATGATCATGTGAAATGGTAAGATGGCTAATCGTTATAATTTCATATGAAGTTGACATGCTAGTTAATCGTCATGATGATATTTTAATGTTATCTTGGAAAGTTGGTTATTCATCTTGAATTCATGAGAAGTGAAATGGTGGTTAGCCATTATGATGGTTATGAATAATAACTTGTTATAGTAATTGTGATTATATTGAGGAATATGATAATATTATGGAGAATTTCTTCCATAGAAGAGCATTTTGAAGGGTTTGGGAAGCATTGCTAGAAAAGAATTGAGCATGGGGGCACCACCTACCATTGAACCAACGGGTATGAGCCTTGACCATCTGGACCAAGGATGAAACGACTAGACAAGCAACAAGTACGAAGGATGACCATGAGCTAACCAGTTAAATTAAAAACATTATAAACTCAATAAGAAATATTACCTTCATTATATGGATGAGTCTTAGTAAACTTGTTATTCGATTATGTCTTAGTATAGTAGTATTGTGCCTATACTCATACTTGTGTGGGTACAAAATGGTTATGTACATATACACATATATATGTGTGTGAATCTCAATATTTGGAGTATATATATATATATATATATATATATATATGTATCGAGAGAGAGAGAGAGAGAGAGAGAGAGAGAGAGAGAGAGATGTACGTAAGTATATACACACATATGAAAGTTACCTAGACAAGCATGAATGTAAGAACGCTATTAATATACTAGGGCATGGGTATAGAGGATGTTGCCACCTTTATTTTTATATTTTCGATCTTATTTATGGTCATTTATTTAATTGTTGGGCGACCACCTATATTGCCATGACCCTTTTAGGCATCGAGCTTTATGTTAATCATTATTCATAATAAAATTGGAGACCGTGTGTTCTCTTGCCATCTCAATCTTTATTCATAACTGAGCATGTTGGGATGGTCTTTTCTTTTCTTGGTCGCCCTTATTTGAAATATATGCTCTTTGTTTTAGAGTTGGGCGTTGACTTATTTTCTCACATTTCCGCACCACAGAAATATATATCTTTGAGTACTACTTCCTATCCCATCGGGAATCAATGTTGTGTCCTATTCGGGCTCAATATTCTACATAACAAGTTGCCTAGAACTACTATTAACCCATCCAGGATAGCTCCCAAATCTTGACCACAAAATATCACAAGGGTTTTCTATCCCAAATTGTTCCTTAGGTACCTCAATTAACTTTGCCAAGGCTGTTATTTCAGATTGTCTAGAAAACTCCACCAAAACTCCATGAATGGGGATCTTTAAGATGTGATATATATCCTCCAAGGTCATTGTAGCCTCGCTAGTGGGTAAGTGAAAGGTGCATGTGTCTTAATGCCACCTCTCAAGTAGGGTTGAGATCAGACTACAGTTGGTTGTGATCTCTAGCATATAAGTAATCCAATAAAGACTTGGCTATCTCAATATCTATTTCCCAACCTTAGATAGTTGACACCTCAATGTCTACCCTATGGTATAGCTTCTTGACATAGGAAAACTTGATAGATACAATGTAAAACAGAAAAAAATGCATTAGAACCAAGACATGAAATCTGACAAGAAAACTTAAAAACATGCAAAACTGAACAATTATGATACTTTTACAGCATTTGCGGTATGTTTAGTTGATTAAGGTACTAGTAGGGTGAATGCATCTTTCTTTTTGTGTATGTGGTATTAAAACAAGCAAAGTAGTAGTTTTAACAATTGTGGCCTTTTATTGGCAAGTGTGATGCACTTTCTGCAGTTGTGGCAAAATCGTGGGTCAAATGTGATACTCTTAATTTTATATAGCAAAAATAAAAATGAAATATCATAAATGCAAGCATTAAATAGACAAAGTACAATGACTTATCGCGGGTCCATTGCCCTCTGGTCAATGAAATGCATGAACTTGGTTTGATAAGTGCTGCACGCCAAAAGGACCCACCATTGCTCAATGGATGCAAGAAAACACTAGAAAATCTTATCCATTTGACCTAAACCTTAATTTTGAGTCATCATCTTGTTTGATCTCCATGGACCTTGAAGACTTTAAACTATTATATCTTGCCACCCGTTTATACTTAATACTTATTAGTTAGATGGGGTAGGTAGTTTGAATGGTTCTGACGCTTGGAGTTGCGACCCTTCGACTCTTATCTATTTACATTAGATCGTATCATACAAGAGTAGATGTTGGCAATGTGGTAATTGCTGTCATATTTGGTGTGGACATTGTAAAGCATTTGACGAATCAACACAGAAGCTTTTGAGTTCTCCGAAGCATTATTTTCAGTGTTCTTCTCTTACATTAATAGTTATTCTCATATGCATTAATTGATTACTTAGTAGTGTGGCACTTGCTGAACCATCTGTTCTCTATCAGAGATATTTGGACTTGGGTGGTGCGTAAACAATACAAAGGAGAAAGCACCAGGTGATATCAAAAGTTGAGTCAGAGGACGATGGCGACAGTGATTGGGAGGACTCCAATGAGGCTTATGGAGCAAGTGGAGGCAAGCCCCAAGTGTTTGGTGGAGATAGCTAGGCGGCTGAGGGAGAGAAAGTAGATTTAGCGATAGATATAGGAGAGGCCACACCTACACCTTTGAGGGGTGGTTCAACACAAGTTCTGTTTAGGTTGCCGCTACTCTTGAGAGTAGCCTCATTGACGCTGCTTATATCAGTTAGGACCATAATGCTAGTAGTGCAAGTACATTGGTTTGGGTAGAAAATGGGTTAGGAGGCACTGTCGGATGGTGTGGTGGAGATGTCGGTCAATGCTAGTACGAAGGTAGATCAGTCGATAGGGACAAAGATGTTGGCAAGTGGACCTACTACCCTCTCATCGCGACGAGAGATACCAGTTGACACCTATGGCATCGGTTGGCCCCACTACCTTCTCACTGCAACAAGAGATACCCCTCACTAGATAGTTGATTTGGAGGGAGAGTTCCCTCGTCATTAGTGAGTTGGAGAGGAAGAGTTCACCAATCAAGCAACTAGCGGTGACTTCTCATTATGTAGACATTTTAGAGCCTTCGAGGTAACTGAATGACTCAAAGTAGTATATCACAGAGATGGTCGTAGGAGCCAAGAAGATAATGGTCACTGACTAGTCCCAAGGTCACATGGTGGTAGAGCGACAGGCGGAGCAGATGTTGGAGTTTATGAGTGAGGGCTATACTTGAGAGTTTCACTGATGCTTTGAGTCTTGAGGTTGGCCAAAGACAAAGACTTTGGTTATGTTGGAGAGTTGGGGCCTTTCGTAGAGCTTGGAGGAGAGTCGGATCCCGACATTATTGGGGAGGATCAAGTTGACTTTTCATGATGATTACTATGAGTGGAGGAGCCAACTTGTGGCATCCAGTGATGAGGCCCAATAGTTGGCAGTAGTGATCGCCCATGAGGAGTTGTCGACTTGACTCTAGGCAGTCAGCATATTACTTAGCAAAGGGATGAGGTTGCTTTAGAGAGGGCTGCATGTGCAGTTGAGAAGGCAACTATGATAGCGCACATGCAGGCAGAACAAGCAGGGAAGGCAGCTATGGCAACACAACTGGAGGAGGAGCATGTAGAGGTGCAAAGTAGACCATGGTCGAGGCTTTCCTGACCAGTGCCATGGAGAAAGCCGACAAAAATGACAAGGAGATTTTAGAAGCTGCTTGTATGGTCAAAACAACTATGGAATGGCATCCACATCTCTACTGTGATGATCCTAGTTGGAATAAAAATGTACTAAATAAATATCAACAAAAATATCAATGAAAAGACCAATTACTAATAGATAAGTAAATCAATTAACATATATATATATATACACACACACATTCATTAAATAGTTAAAATTACTAAAATCTAGTTAGAAAATGTTTATGAATAAATAAGATCCAATATAAAAAATTCTAAAAGATAAATAAATCAATATCAAATATTGATAACTAAACTAAAACCAAAATACTCTAAACACACTAAGCAAATATTTCTAATAATTCTAATTCACTAAGTCAATACTTTTAAAACCATAATATGACAAATCATGAATGGTCATGACCGTTGTGAAGGTATGCAATCAATCCACCAATAAAACACATTATAAATGTGAGTTCATTCCACAACATTTGATACATGGGAAGAAAGAAAATGACAAAAAATATAAAGGAAAGTGCATTGTCGGGCATAAGAGAAATCAGATCTACTAGAGGAAGAAGAAAATATACCAATATATACAAGGGAGTTCCAAAGTGGGTGTTAAGGGAGGCAATATAAATAAACCAATCATCACTACATGGAGGATATCAAACAATCTAGGACCAAGGGACAATTACAAAAGTATGGAAAATAATGTTTAATATAGAAGGGAGAGTTAAATCTGATTTCTTACCCACCAAATAGCAAGGAGTGCTAGACCCTAAATTATAGGAAGCAAATTATATAAGGTATGTAATATTATAGTAATATCTATTTATTAATAAGAAAAAGCTATTTTAAAGGTATATGATATTAAAATAATAATATGTTCATTAATAAGCCAAAGTTATCCTTATTAAGAGCCTTATTATGTAATTTTCCTCTCACAATTATTAATTAGGATATATATATATATATATAGTTTTTGCATTTGTATATGCATAATTGTACTTGAAATATATTCATTCAAAATAATATTTAATAATCGATATTTATATATTGAATATTTATATATTTCTTTATGAATCTAAGTAATTGATCAAACTTTCATAGTGCCAATGTAGAGTCCACAATCATTTCTAGATAGATGACTAGATGAGTAATAAATGGAGCCTCATTGTGCCAGTGTAGGTAGGGAGATCTTCGTATGAATGACTATCGTGCTAGTGTGAGAGATGAGTAACCCTATATGAATGGCTAGATGAGCAATGGATAATATTGTGTTAGTCCATTGGACTACACCATGGAGATTAAGGGAATCTTTATTATGGGGTATGTGAGGTGTTGAGATCTCCATTCAACCACTATGACCAGGATTAATGGACAATCTCCATGTGCCAGAATATTTTGATGATGTCAAGATATGCATATGTGATTGGCCTTGGATAGAGGATGTCGTGTCCAAGAAGAATCTTAATGGGAACACTCCATGATTAGATAACGAAATAGCTAAGGGTTCAGAAGCCCGATCTGGAGATGTTAAGGTTGGGGTTAAATTAGAGGGTAAAATAGTGTAGTTGGATTTCTTATTATTATGACATTAACAATTGATTGCAGATTTACTCAATTCTTTGCTAACCCTAATAGTGGAGACATTACAGTGGTATCAGAGCTATAATCTTCCCATCTTGTAGGATAAAAAGATAAAAGTGAAAAAGTATTGTAAAAATTATTAATTTATCAATCAAAATATAATTATAAGAATAAAACAATCATATAACAACCCTTGATCATACAAACATGGTTTTCGAGTGAATTCAAAAAAGAAGCATTAGGCAACAATTTAAAATATGTGAGAGAAATTTTCTTAAACTAAATGTTGGCAAAAAATTATATGAAATTGAAAGTCAGTAGCAATATCACAAATCAGATTGTGGAGAATAAATCCTACTTAACATTGAAATAGTACAACTGATTATAATAAATAGGTCTCTATGATCGTTTAATAATCTATAGGGACAAGCAAACTTGAGAGGGTTGGTTTGTCATGAGCTATGAATTGTCATATATTGTGCAAAAACACGATAATTAATGGACAACGTATTTATGAGAAAGTATCCATTTTCTTCTACATATGGTTAAACTCTCAAACCATATCTTTCGATGATAAAGTTATCACCCAAATCATGCTTGGAATTAATTGGGCAACTCACCTAAGTGGCTACCATATAGATAATCAAAGTTGAATTACTTGTAACATGCACACATAAGTTTATTCTAACTGTTGGTTATATCATTCAAACAAGGGAAATTAAACAAAGTTGTCTATCAAGGTCTAAGGGTTCATTGAGATCTAATGACTCAAATAAAAATCATAATTGCTTGAGGATAAGCAATTTTGAGAGGGTAGGACTATGATGATCCTAGTTGTAATAAAAATCTACTAAATAAATATCAACGAAAAGACCAATTAGTAATAGATAAGTAAATCAATTAACATATAGATACATTAATGAAATAGTTAGAATTGCCAAAATTTAGTTAGAAAATATTTATGAATAAATAAGATCCAATATAGAAAATGCTAAAAGATGAATAAATCAATATCAAATATTGATAACTAAACTATAACCAAAATATTCTAAATACACTAAGCAAATTTTTCTAATAATCCCAATTCACAAGTAAATACTTTTAAAACCATAATATGACAAATCATGAACGGTCACGACTGTTGTGAAGGTGTGTGATTGATCCATCGATAAAACACATTATAAATGTGAGTTCATACCACAACATTCGATACATAGGAAGAAAGAAAACGACAGAGAAACAATATAAAGGAAAGTGCATTGTTGGACATAACAGAAATCAGATCTATTAGAAGAAGAAAAAAAAATACCAAGTTATAAATATAAATATAACAGAAATCACATCTATTAGAGGAAGAAAAAAATGTACCAAGTTATACAAGGGAGTTCCAAAGCGGGTTTTAAGGGAGGCAATATAAATAAACCAATCATCACTACGTGGAGGGTATCAAACAATCTAGGACCAAGGGATAATTGCAAAAGTATGGAAAACAATGTTTAATATGGAAGGGACAGTTAAATTTGATTTCTTACCCACCAAATAGCAAGGAGAACTAGACCCGAAATTATAGGAAGTAATATATATATATATATATATTTGTATTTAATATTAAAGAAATATCTTTTATTAATTAGAAAAAGCTATTTTTAAGGTATATGATATTAAAATAATAATATGTTTCATTGATAAGGAAAATATGCTTATCAAGAGCTTTATTATGTAATTCTCCTCTCACAATTATTAATTAGGATATACATATATACATACATACATACATATATATATATACATACATACATACATACATACATATATATATATATATAGTTTTTGCATTTGTATATGCATAATTGTACTTGAAATATATTCATTCAAATAATATTTAATAATTGATATGTATATATTTAATATTTATATAATTCTTTATGAATCTAAGTAATTGATCAAACTTTCATAGTGCCAATGTTGAGTTCAAAATTCTCTCTATAAAAATGGCTAGATGTATAATAAATGGATCCTCATAGTGCCGGTATAGGAAGTGTGTTCCTTGTATGAATGGCCATCATGCCAATGCGAGAGATGAGTAACCTTGTATGAATGGGTAGATGAGAATTGGATAATATTGTGTCAGTCCGTTGGACTCACACCATGGAGATTAAGGGGATCTTTATCATAGGGTATGTGAGGCGTTAAGATCTCCATCTAACCACCATGACTAGGATTAATAGACAATTTCCATGTGCTAGAATATTCTGATGATGTCAACACTGCATATGTGATTGGCCTTGGATAGAGGATGTCCTGTCCAAGAAGAACCTTAATGGGAGCACTCCATGAGAAGATGACGAAATAGCTAAGGGTTAGGAAGCCCGATTTGGAGACCTCGTCAAGGTTGGGGTTAAATTAGAGGGTAAAATAGTATAGTTAGATTTGTAAAATAGTATTCTAACAATTGATTGCAGATTTACTCAATTCCTTGCTAACCCTAATAATGGGGACATTACATCTGCTGACACCTTCTTCATTAGGGATGCCCTCTTAGCTTCCTCAATCCTGATTTCTTTTGTATAGTTGGGTTAGTTGTGCTCATTTTGTTGTGTGTCGTTTGGAGGACAACTTTCTTTTTGTGGGGATGATGTTGTCAAGTAGTTACGAATTGTTAATATTTGTTAGTTAGTTGAAGGGGTGGGTAGCTGGGATGGTTGTGATGGTTGGGGTTGTAACCCTTCGATCCTTATATATGTTATGTATTTACATTACATCATATTATATGAGACTAGATGTTGGCATCGTTGTAATTGTTGTCATATTTGGTGTGGACATTGTAACCATTTGATGAATCAAAAAAGAAACCTGCGAGTTCTTTTAAGCGTTGTGTTCTTTGTTCTTCTGTTACATTACTAGTTATTCTCTTATGCATTAACTGAGTCCCTATGAGTTCAAAATCAACAAATTAATTCTCATCCGGTTCATTTTCGCTTAATTTTTTGAGGGGGCATAAATCTGAAAAAACTCAAAAAGCAAGACTCAAAAAACACAAAAAGACAAAAAGCAAAAAATATTAAAAAAAAAAACTAAATACACAAGAATTATTATCCTGATTTTCTGTTAAAGACTTTCCTTGTCAAACACACATCAGCATTTATGTCAAGTGTCCAGTTGGGCTTCGAGAACTTTCAGTTCTTTCAGTTCGTGTCATGTCCCCTCACTAGATTGCCTAGCAGCTTTTAGGAGGTTGGCCTATTACTGGAGTTCCTGTAGTTCAACAGAACGGTTAGTGGACTCACCAGAGAGCTTTGGGAGCCAATTTTGAGCTCTAGTCTATATTTTATTAATTAATAAGGAAATAATTAAATATTTCTTGGGTAGGTTATAAATAAATTATCTTAATTATATTCACTTTATTAAATAATTATAATAAGTGAATAATATAAATTCACTTTGATAAATAAACTATTATGAAGGGCCACGGACCCATCCTCTAGCAAATAACTTGTAAGTTGGGGATTAAATAAAGGCCTTCAAAATCAATATTAAAATGAAAAGGCCTATGCGAATTGATTGTTGACAAATTAAAGGTTTCACTAGTTTTCACATAAAAGGAGAGAGCGTGTGTCGAATTTTATTTAGGCTCCATTCTATATTGAGAAATTATTTCCTGCTGTGAATCGAGCTTGCATGCGAATGAGGAGATTTGGGCATTTTGGTGGCAACCTGCAACTGGAGCAATTAAAGGGAAGAGTCGGCCTTTAGGGGAGGGATTTAAAGATCATTGTTTTGGACAAAAAATGAAGAAATCGCTGCATAAGGAATTGGCAGTGAGTCTAGGGCTGGAGGAGGATCATCCTTGAGCTCAGGTAGGTTGGACGTAGCCCTGGCATACCACGATTTTGTGCTTGCATATTGTAAGGAAAAATAGAGAAAAAATAGCTGAAACGGCTTGGTATTTTTTTTAACAGACTCAGAAGCAATAAGGGAATTGCAGGTCACGCAGTTTGTGGGGACTACTGTCAACGTGATTGTACCCGGGAGGCTAATTCCTAATTGCGTACCTTCAGATCGCAGATCAGACTTGACAAAGCTGGGAAATCATTCACAGGGGTGCAGATCGGATTGTTACTGCTAATTGCAGCCTTTGGTACTTGTAGATTTTGAACTCGTAATCATTTATGGGCAGATTGGGATTCTGTCTGGGCATCTGAAGATCTCCAGCCAGGTGACATCTGGCCCAAACAGAACCCCTATCTGCTACAGCAGGTGATTTCTGGCCTAAAGTCAGAATTTTGCCACTGAATATGCAGTGTCCAGCCCAGAAATAATTATGAAATTAAAATCTATTTAAAATCTATAAGTATGGAAGGCTGCAATTAGCAGTAACAATCCAATCTGCACCCCTATGAATGGTTTGCCAGCTTTGTCAAGTCTGATCTGCAATCTGAAGGTATGCAATTAGGAATTAGACTCCCAGGTACAACCACATTGGCTGGAGGTGTTTACTGAGCATCACGTTGGTTGAAGGTGTTTACTGAGCATCTGAACATCTCCAACCAAGATGTACACTTGTAGACAGGCATATGTAGTCTCCAGATTGGGCGAATAAGATAGTTATTAGAAGAGAATGACAAACAGCACATTGTCTTTAGGTGTCAGCAGTAGATCTGGACAAGCCAGTGCAATTTTGTAGCTCAACAATATCAACAAAGGCGTCTACTCTCTGATACCTCTGGTATAGCTCTGTAATAACTTGGAAGACTCAAATAAAAATAAAAATTTCCAGCGCTTCATAATATGCTACTGAAATTTAGAGTTAGATTAAAGTTGCATTGTTCATTGGAAAGAATTGCATTGTCATTTGAAAAATTTGCATCTAGATTCTGATTAGGTTCCATTAAAACATAAAGAAAAAACTACAAACACAAAAAATAAAATTATTATTACGCTGAAGGTGTTTCCTATCTGAGATGAATGACCTGATTTTGAAAATCAATGGCAGCTACTGCATTATTTTGGTGGATAACCATTGAATTGATCACGTCTGTAGGTTGTTCTTTAATCACTGTACTGACAAATACAGTCTTCTTTCCGTTTGTACCACTTATGTTTGAGAGGTTAAAACGTCTTCCTATTTGCTGCACGTGGAAAGTTGTAGGTCACCCACTCACCTCTACTGTCACATATCATGCATTAATGTTCCAAAAAAATGAATTGATTTTTATCACATGTGATATTTTCTGATGTCAATTCCAGTTCAACCAGCTGTTTAACTCTGCAATCACAATGCATTAGAGCTGGGAAACAACCGTGGGAGAGATTTATAGCAGAAAAGAAACTTTCTGGCCTAATTTTTGTTGCATGTGTCATAAATTGCTCTTGATTTTGACACAGCTATATTTCGTTGCAGAAAAACAAACTAGTTAAACATCTCTTATAAACCAAGCGCTTGTAGTTAATTTGTCTGCATTATATATGTACAGCATAGAGAATGTCGGTGATGATGCGCTGGAGCCATTGACGATGTGCTGAAGCCCTTGCTAAAGGTTTAAGGGTTCCCTGATATGATATAGTCACTTGAGTATCAAATAAAATAATGATAGTAAAACTGGTGCTTAAATATTTGATCTCATATTTAACATGCCATTTTAAACTAAGATAAAGAATATGGAGTCTGGACGCATCAAAGTTTCTTTTTGATGCAAGTGACACATTAAATTTCAGCAAGTCATAAGCATAGTGTGCAGAGAAATCAAAGCTACTTACACTAGAATTTGCTTATATTGATAAAATTAACTAATTGCAACATGCAGTATACATAGCACAAACATGCATATTTGTATAGAAATCTCAATATCATATTTACTCTGTCATATGTTGGTTGACACATGAATTCCACCACTATTCATTCCATGCTTGTTGATTCTACAACCTCCCAGAAACAGTAAGCGTATCAATAGAGTAAGGTGTTGAATAGGACGGAGCGGGAGGCTGACAATTCTAATAAATGGCACCACATAAAGGAAATAAATGGCCATTATGAGCAGTGGTGTTGGATGCTGAGTGGTTTTTTTTTCCGTTACCTGCCTGCTCTTTGAACTGACCTAGGTGCCCTACAAATACTTTTTGACCTCTTTGTATCTTATATCGAATCTCTTTTACAGCTCCTTCCAGCTTTACAACAGTTAATTTCCATTACTCTTAAATTCTGCAAATTTTCATTAAACATAATTCCTAAGTTACTTTAATGTCCTTGCTTCCTTTCTGTTGTTTACAGTATGTTTCCTTTTACCAGTTTGCAGTTTGCTTCCTCTCGCCTGTTCCAAGGGGATTGTAAGAACTACATGACTTTCTGAAATGATAGAACAGGCTGACATTTTTCTTTAAATAATTAGTTTCAGTTTAGAGCTGCTGTTTAATGAAACCTGTAACACCTTCTCTTTTCTGCTTTTTTTCTTCTGTTGTTCATGGGAGTCGAATCCTGATCTACCTCCTTCGCTAAATAATTAGTTAGTCGTACACAGTGCCAGTGGTTAAACAAACAAAGATGTAAATAATCTTTCATAAAGAAAAATTATCACTCGGTCCCAAGTGCCGATCGATGTACCTGGCAGGCATGCAGCTCCACAGATGGTAGGAACTACAGTTAAGCGATGCAGTGATCAATAGTAATAGATATTTGTCCTACATCCGTAAACTACAAGAGGAAATTTATATGTGTAATATATCTTTCTATTCAACTTTTAGGAAATGAAATATATTTTTAAAATTTCAGTTTTAAGTTGTAAAATATAATTATTTATTAGTCATAAAGAGTAACTTTTCAAATTTAAAAATATTAGAGTGTTATTTTTTTTAAGTAGTCTTGACTTCAGCGATCCAGAAAAAGAGATACTTTAAATATCATTTAAGAATTGAAAAAAATGTTATGCAAGAAATTATTTTTAAAAATAATGATAATGGATTTGAACATTGAGTTAATAAATGAATATGTACTAGATTAGATGTGCACGTCCAAAATCGATTCTCTTGTCAACTGTAAAAAGATAAATAATATTTTCACAATTATTTAAAAAATATAAAATTATATGTTTAATGAATGGTCGTTCAAAGTTTGGGAAATAACTTATTTAAAATTAAACATAAATACAGAGAAACTGATAAATCTAAATGTTTTAAATTAATAGATGTAAATTTTAATTTAACTTGTTAAATAGTTTACTCAAAACCTTTCATATTTTCTCAATTTCATCTTTTTAATTAAACATATATATTATATTTATTACTTAATTATGTTATATATATAATATTTAATGTAATTGTATTTATTAATAAAATGTTACGTATGTTTAAAATAGACTGTCACATTTTTTATATATAGTGTGAATTAATTATGTGTTTAATATTATATATAAAAGATTGATTTTAGTTGTATATATATTTTTAATATAATCTAAAACTGTTATAAGATTCAATTAATTTATATAATATATATTATTTCATATAAAGATAGAGAGGGGAACGATGGACAACCAGAAAGAGTTTGGTAAAGAAATTGAGATAGAAAGGAGAGGCAAAAAAGAGAGAGGACGAGATGGAAGGATAGAAAATAGATATTTATACCTGTTCTGTCTCTCTCTATATATTTAAAGGTATTGTTGCATTTTAAATTTATGCAAAAGAAAGGCCAAGATCTTGCTTAGTTCACCTTCCATACGTCTCTGACATACCCATTACACATAAAGTGCGATTGCTAGTCCTTATTCGCTGTGAAAGACTTCCTGGTCGAACACCCATCAGCAATTGTGTCAAGTAGCTAGTTGGGATCTTTCATATTTATACATGAAAGAAATTCATAACCCTGCATTCATGGGTGCAACAAACAATAACTAATAGCCTAAGCTAGCTAACAAACAAAACAAATGAATAAAACAGAATAAAAAATCAGCAAGTGATGGAATTTGCCAACAAATATCTTTTTCTGTGTGGACTACAACATTGTAGATCTTGAAGACACATTAGGGGATTTGCATTACCTCTTTGATGGTCTAATGTCATTTTATGTTCAGTGTTTCCAGATACAGTTCAGTGCAGTGCACCATTACATTTCATCATACTCACTAAGTTGCAGTCAAGAGGAGTGTTGATCTTAAAAAAACTAAATCATCTAGTTAATTCTTAGTAGGCCCTATTTGTACAAGCATAAATAAGCTTGCTTAATTCATGTGATTTTATGTCTCATCATAGGATTAACATACATCTTGTGGTCTAATTTAATCTTATCTAGTCATTCTCATCTTTATAACAATGGTTTATCATTGTATATTTTGATAATAACCAATCATTATTAAATTTCCATCTAATGATTTTAGCCATCATACCAAATCAGTTGCTTCTCTTTTCTGTGAAGGATGTTTTTATTTCAAGTGATGTTTGGGCAGCTGTTGGAATTTAGTCATCAATTCCAATTGTAGAAAATATGTATATTTTCTTAAATAAATGTGTTCATGTTGTATTGTGGTAAATCTGGTATAGACTAACATAATATCTGTATAAGCTATCTTAAAGATCATTGACATGACAGAGGAGTGTTTGTTCGCTTAATATTACAGTATGCTATCTGACATCGTTATAAGTTTAATCTCAGTTTATGCTATCCTTTTCTGTTAAGGCTCATTACTTAGTTCAAGTTCATGATCAATCTGTTTTGCAAATTGAACATTGAACATTAAATATTGACCATATAAGGCAGTTTAATTGCTGAAGAAACTTAATACTCTATCATTGTTTTTTAATATTCATCATAATTTTATATTGATATTCTTTTGGTGAGATATAAGCAGGAAAGAAATATGATTACTAATGTAATATTTGTTTATTCTCTTGTTGTTTGTGCAGAAATTACAAAGTGAAAATACCCCAGCGGCCAAAGGTTCTTTGTTCTTTACTGGCCAACCTCTACTTAACTTAATTAATTTCTCCATAAACTTTTTATATAAATATCTACTTGTTCCTTTTCTATACCGTGGTATTTTTGCAATATTCTATCTTTGTCTCTAAAGAATTGATTGTGTTGTTAGGCTCGGTTAAAAAGAGGCAGCAGCCAACTGATAGCAAGGGAAAATCAAAAAAGAAAAATGTAGGAAAACAAAGTTCTAGTGTTATGTTACCTTGAAATACTGTTTTGATTCTATATTTCCTCTTTATAGCAATGAATTGTGATGATGCTCTTGTTTTGCATATTTGCTTTTTTTGTTCCTTCTATCCAGAGTTCAGAGGAGAAATTAAGTCAGGAAGAAGTAAGTATTATAGACATTCTATAATTTTTTTTGACTTACTATTGTAATAAGATATCTGTAATGACTTTTAAGCAAGTTGCAATTAAAGATTCTGATTATAGATTCTGCAGGAAGTGAACACAGCATCCAGGCAAGCTGGACGGCGCATATCTGGTTTGTGTTGATCAGAAACTGTGTTTTTGTTTATTTTGTTGTGTGATATATTTTAACCTGACTTATTAGTAGTTGCAATTCAATTTTGAATGTTGATGTGTATGGTGATTGAATGATTTTTTAACTATATTCTAGTTAGCAAAAATACTTGAAGATTATTAACTCAAGAAAGAATTTTTCTTTGGATCGGTTAAAGGAAAGAGCCCGTTTTATATGATATCTCAAAATTAATTTTATAATATTTTTGCCCCATTCAAAGTGCAGCTGCTGGGTGAAAAGAACGGGAAAGAAAACCACCAGTATTGCACAGGACAATAACATCCTGTCTTCATTATAATACATTTGCCTCTGATTCTTGACAGAGGACTTTGAGAGGGCATACCCTGCCTTGCATATATGTCAGCTATATTACATTTTACATTATTTCATCATTTACAAGATTTCAAGAGGGCATTCCTTCTCTTACATTTGTCCATGTCTTGTTTGTAGTGACATTTTGTTTGTTTGTGAAGGTATAACATTAGTTTGAGGATTCATTTCCTCTATAATTAACATTTTTTTATAGAACATCTTTCATATATCCTTGGTTGATATCCAAATCCCTTTATCGACCTTTCAAGATTATTGGCCATTTTTCAAGATTACGAACCTTTGAGTCATGGATAAGTTCTTCATATTCTGCCCCTTTACCTTCAATATTCTTCTTCTACTGGTATGTTGCACCTCATCATGAATTAGAGAAATGCCTGCATATACTCGTTCTTGGCAAAGATCGTTCTTAGATTCATGTTATATTAATATAAAACTAATTTATAAATTCATTCCTCTTTATTTTAATCAGAAGTAGTAAATGCCAGATTTCATATTTCGAATTTAATCACCAGTGATTAGAATTTAACTAAAATCTCTATCTTATTAAAGTGAGACATAGCAGATATGAATAGATACTGTTTTAATAAAGAAAATTTCTTCTTAGGGTTGTATGACATTGGATTTTATTTACATTTGTTTGAGCTTCAACCTGCTTAGTGGTTTATAGTTTGTCACAGAAGACAATGCCAATTATTTTAACCTTATTTTGAGCCTCCCAAACCCAAAGCATGTTTTATTGGAAGAAAATTACATGGCAATTTTTTCTCGTCTTACTAATGTTCTAATCTTTACTAGTGTCCTGTGTATAATTGGAAGCATCTGCTAAAAGTAAAATTAGTGTCTCGATGTTTTTTATTAAGGAGTTTGGGGCCTAAAGGATTTTATCTTCAGTAAATTTGTGGCATAATTGTACATATATAAAACCAATCATTTTAAAAGGTTCCAGCACCTTACCTGATGCCCATTCCTCAACTTTCTAGAGTTATACTCGGAAAGCATAGAAGATCTCAATTGAATCTACTTGCATAAATGTTCTCCATTTTTATCTGCTACAATTAATTGTTTTTTTTCATCATATGCTAGCCTGTATGTGATTTTGAAGCATGGAGCTCTGGTCTTTAGCTTTTGGCTTTATACAGCAATATGGAGTTGAATGGCCAGGAGTCTCTATTGTTTCCATTATTTTGTACAACAAGTCTTAGGAACCTTTCTTTCGGAGGCTTTATTTGCACTTGATTCATATGGCTTTAGCCTTTCCAACATGTATACTCATTTTTGGTGCAGCCCATTAATTCTGTTTTCATTGTTTCAATGACACTGAAACGTTTTTCAACTTCTTTTACAACCTTCTTGTTACTGTCATTGAGTTACCTTACTATTCAATCGAATCATGATGATCAAGATAATTCGTGGATACTGTCTAGACTCTAAATAGTTTTCACTTTTTCCTTCTTATGTAAACTTTTATTGCGAGGATTAGTTTCAACAAATTAAACTAAGTAAATATTGTGAGACTTAAGTTTTGAGATATGTAGAGTTATTAAGGTGATGTATGTTAAGTGTCTATGTTGCATGCTTATGAAGCCATATCTGTATTTGACTTAAACAAAAGCAAAAAACATGAGAAATGCTCTCTGCACAATGTCAGCGAGATCTGGCATTGTTGTTCTTGTACCAACTTGCAATGAGTGGAAATTAGAAAAATCTCTAGTTCTAGGTATATATTGCCATGCCCAAGAAAGCCAAGACCCACCTGAAATATGAATTGTTATATTTGTGTGCTATGATATTTGATCTTTGAGTTGCATCGAAGAGTATAACTTTCCAATATAGGGGTCAACAAATTACTGCAACGTTCACCTTGGATTCACTCAAAAGGTTTTGGCTTTTTGCATTAAACCTAAAGTATGTGACGCTTCCATCCCGCTATCCTGGAACACATGAAATATCTGAAATCCTGTATTCATCAGTTTTATTTTCACAAATAAACAGCCCGATACCGTAATAAATTAACCCAACTGGCTACAGCTTTTTGATTTTTTTATAACAACTCGAATCACCTATAACAATCTGATCTGATTAAAAATCTCTCTCTCTCTCTCTCCAACACACACACACACATGCACACACACACAGTAGTCTACTCATGAACACACTCAATTAATATATTCTAAAGGGATTCAAGCATTTTATAAGCTGTTGACTTTCAATAGCCCAGAATATTTTTGGTTTGTAGAGTTCGAGTACAAACTATGATGTCAACAATTAAATAGAAATTACCCCAGATGTGGTTGATCACTGAAATGGATACGTTCCATTGGAAGCCCCCATTGTCTTTGGCTCCATTGCTACAATGCAATGCTAAGTTGCCGGTCCTGGTTCAAGTTCATGATTTTTTTAAATTTGTTTTGGGGTGGGTTCAGCTTTGTTTTGGGTTTGTCTGTACAAAACATAAGTGTTTTTGAAATACATACATATATATAAATTATATATATGTATGTATGCCTGTATATGCAGCAGCAAATAAAGTCATATTCCACTATGCTAATAGTAAAACAGCATAGAAAAATACACCACATGTTAATGTTACAGTCAAAATGACATAGGGAAATGCCAAAATACGCCACCATATCAATGTTCCTGTTAAAAAATAATAATGTCAGCTTTAACAATCAGCCATAATTGATCAAATATCATTGAAAGTCATCAAACGTATCATCTTCCTTCTGTTGTGGCAATTTGGAAACACAAACAATGCCATTGACATCAGTAGTAGAAATCTCAGCCTTAGGGGCAGCCTCACTACACTTAGGTAGCTTGTGATCATCATCATCTGAAGAGCACACGATTATATTGAGAGGGGGGGGCGGGGGGGGAGGGATCGGTATAATAACAACTTTTTTAATTTAAAACTTTTATCCACACAAGTAACTTCAAATACTGAAATAAATGACTATGCACATGAACACAGCAACACAATGATTTACGTGGAAACCCAATGTGGGAGAAAACCACAACAAATTAATTGCTTTATATATAAAATGTTCTTTGACAATATTTTTTAGGTAATGACCTACTAGAGGCCCTAACCCCTATGTTTATGGCACCGACTCACTGGAAGCTCCAACTTGCATACTTTGTAGGCTCGCTACTCGAAGCACCAACCCTCACTGCTTGTCTTCATGAGCACCAATGCACTACACACAAACTTCTTTTCCACCTTAATACTGTTGCTATCTCAACTGGTGATGCATACTTGTATTTTAATAATTCTACTTCAATTTGATATTTGTTTCCGCATAAATTTATATTTTATATTTGCCCCAAATCTGCATAATGCACTTATACTTCTTTAATCTCCTTTATTTTCTTCTTTTCAATCTCGTACTTTCCTCTACTCTATGATCTGCAGTGCACTTATTTCCCTCTTCAATACCTTTGTATATATATGAATCATATTGAAAATCTGTTTATACATATATTCATGTACTGCTCTTACTTTTTACTCATTCTAATTCTCACTTACATCTGCTTTCTTCTTATCGGCATACACACTCTAGTTTTCTGAAATTTTTATCTTATTCCACACATCTATTCTTCATTCATTCATTCCTTTTATATTTGAACAATGTGTCTCTTCCGAAGGACACACCTTTTGTTATAACTAATTAAATCAACCTTGTTGTCCAGCAAAACGTGTAGTTAGGCAGTTACGGTGCGGACACGGTTGTGTCGTTTCATTAGCACCGTATCGGATATTATAAATGTGACTTTCACGTATGTATTTGACATCGTTGTATTAAACATTATTGTTATGCACGGAAAGCAGTTGATGAAGTTATTACATGTTCCTTTCTTGTTCACCTACGAGATGAACATTTGGCGCTGTTGCTAGTTTGAATCCGGAGTAGTATGGAAGGCCGAGGATAAATGGGCATAACCGTACCAGACAACCGGAAAACGAATGAGGATGACGGAACACAAATTTTGGAAGGTGAGCACGAGGCAGCCCAAAACTTTCACATCTTGTACCGCATAAGCTTGAAAACCTTTGTATGGAGAGAAGCCGTGGAGAACAAGGTTACGCTAGACAATGTGTGGGATACTATGCACGCAAGCCCAACCACGAACAAATTTTTACACCAACTCCCCTGTCTAATTGCACAAGCATACCTAACACAGAAGAGATGCAGGGAAGAAGTAGAACGTGAGGAACGCTGTTAGGAGACCCTCAAGAATTTCTCTGAGAGAGATGCACGAGGTCGCAAAATAGAACCATGAGCTTTTGAGTCGTGGTGCCAAGAGCACTTGAGTCTGTAACTGTTGCTTGAGTTGATACATGATGTATATAGATTAAATAAATAAAAGAGTGATTTGTTTTGGTTTTATATGATGGTATATGTCAAATGCCCAATCTTTTAAACAAAAATAGGAATTTGAGGGAGGATGTTGATGAATTACAATCTATGCGGGGGGATTTAATCCAAGCCAAGTGAAGGCGGCGGCTAAGACAACTTGCCGAAGATTAGATTGTGGGGCAGTCGGAGGAATCATTGAGGGTAATTGAAGGCAACTACGCGGAAGGCCCCGGAACTGCCGAAGGGTGCCATAGTTCACCGAAACGGTGAGTACAAAGCAACGTGGAGTTGCTCGAGGAAACATGACAGATAATGGTGCTCGAGGAGACGAGAACAATTTTTGCATTCATCTTTTACACCACTATGAGAGGGAGGTCGTGAAGAAGTAGGAAGGGAGGTGAGGCCAACAGAAGACATTGGGGCACAAGAAAGTGTCAGAGGGACACTGCAGGGTGGTTAGAGTAACCTGCTGGGACCAACTCCTAATAGTTTTGGGACACAATCTAGTGGTCAAAGGACAAGAGACACAATGTCTCAAAAGTAAAAACTCCTGAAGTTCATAGGCGACGGGAAGGAAGACCTCGTATGACATTGCCATACATGCGAAACCATATGGACTGCTAACTTTGTCATTGACGCCGATGAGTGGTTGAACCAATTTCCAGCCAACCTATGGGGAGTGACCGTGGATTGGTTCTCTGAGATAGACAAGGTGAAGATCTTCACGTGGGATAATCTAAAGAAAGAATTTTAAGCAAAATTTTGATTGCTACGGGATGACAATGAGGTTGTTGTCAAGATCTACAACTGTAAACAAGGAAAGGACACTGTTTGAGCCTACAATCGAAGGCTCAAAGATCTTCTTAGCCGGATGGGTACTCAACCCGTAGATGAACTAAAGAAACGTTGGTTTGTCGAAGGACTCCGCGGGGTATTGAGAAGGAAAATGAAGATAGTCCCACCCACATCATATACAGATGCCTACGACTGTGCCTTGAACTTAGAAAGTGAGAGCAAGATGGCAAAGAAAAAGAAGAAAAGTAAATCCACATCCTCCTTTGAGAGTGGTGAGTCCTCTGACGAGTAAAGTAGCATAGACAGCGAGGAGGAACCCAACAAGAAAGTACATGCCCTGCAAAAAGACTTGGAGTGAATGAGGAAGGAGTTCAAGTCCACGAATGGAACCATTGGCCGCATGGAGGAAGGAGAAATATAGTGCACGGATTGCAAAGAGAAAGGTCACCCAAAGGGAGCGTGCCCTAAAAAAGCAATGTGCTATATTTGTTAGATCTTGGGTCATTCTATGAAGAAGTGCTCGTTCAACATGAAGACACAAAGTCAATAGATACTGTTCACACAGAAACAACCATCCACTTCTGGCACTAATAATGAGACCTAGGGCAACAACAATGCCACATCCGGCGGCTACAGAAACAACTGCCGAGGAGGACGGGGTGGCAATGACAACAGGAATTAGATATAGTATGATTCCAAGGGAAGGCCCATAGTCTAATGTCGGGCATGTAACCAATGGGGCCACTTCGCCAGAGAGTGTCCGAAGCATGACACTCAAAAATTATGTCGATGGGTTGGTCCAGGGGACCACGAAGACACCAATAGCCCAAAACAAGTAAACCTCCTTAACATTGACGAGGAGAAAGTTCTTGTTGTCACCCGCAACCAGGCCAAGCAGGCAACCTTTCCTAACCCCTGCAAGGAGAAGTAGAGATTGCGGGAAGCACAAGAAGACATAGAAAGGGCAATGAAGGCTACAAAAGATATGAAACATACTATTCCTGTACGATCCGAGGGGGAGAACAACTTGGTGAATTTAGATGTTGCAAATGGAGGTGCCCATTAGACTTCAAGACCTATTACAAACTGTAGCACAACTAAAAACGATATTATTGAATGCCCATGCAAACCTGTCGGAGACGAAGGAACAACCAACCATACCAGAAGGGTCGGCCATAGATACCATGTCGCTGACAGTAAGCAATGACCGTCACCCGACGGTGGTCGAGATGGAAATCCTCGAAACCATCCTGATGGACACCATCGTGGATGGTGGCTCCGGGGTGAATGTTCTCCCCAAGGAGACATGGAAGAAACTAGGCAAGCCTACCCTATGGCCGCCCACATTCAACCTACTTGGCGCTGACCAATAGGAGATAAAGCCCCTAGGGACTCTGGTGGCTAAACAAGTAACCATCAGGACGCAACCATTTGTGCCGGATTTCATAGTGATTCCCTTGAAGAAAAAGGGATATAATGCCATTTTTGGAAGAGGATGGTTGGTGGCCACTAAAGTGAATCACAATTGGAAGAAAAATATTTTGTTGATGGAAAGCGGAGGGCGAAAGTTTTCCACTAATCTCCGAACTCAAATAGTAAGTGAAGAAATGGCGTTGTCGTCGGAGTCTGAGTCAGATGGGGAACATCAGACAGATGAGGGAAGAGCCCGTATGGATCCGAACGACAAAGGCATTTTAGAATTGGAAGAATGTTTAGGAGACGAGACCAGTTCACTGAATGGACTTTTCTATTGGCAGATGGAAGATTATGAGCTCTTCCATTCTTACATGTTTGGCATCAAGGAGCTTGAAGATGAGAAGGAGCTATTTCCATTGGAGTTCGTGGAATACAAAGAAGGCAACGCGAAGATCAATGAGAGTCCCGCCCATTGGTTTGAAGGTAAAGCTATAAGATACGAAGAGCCGTCAATAGAGGCTACTAATCTTGGTGACGCAGAGAATCTGAGGAACATAGTTGTTGGAGATGACTGGAACCTGGTACTGAAGGCTACAACATTTAAAATCTTTATGGAGTATAAAGATGCATTTGTGTGGACTTACAAGGATTTAAAAGGGGTCCTGCTAGAAATGTGTGTCCATCACATACCCTTGGTACTCGGAGCCATGCCTGTGTAGAAGTGACTGTACAGAATGAACAAGAACTACGCAGCCTGCGTAGATGAGGAAATACAACAAATGTTGGAAGCTGACATAATATTCAAAGTTCAAACAAGTGAGTGGGTGTCACCAATTGTGATATCCATGAAGAAGGATGGGATCCAAATCCGGATGTGTGGATTTTCGGTGCCTGAATGCGGTCACAATAAAAGATCCCTTTCCAATCCCGTTCATTGACACAATTTTGGAAGAAGTGGCAGGACACGATATGTATTCCTTCATGGATAGATTCTCTGGCTATAACCAGATTTCCATTGCTAAAGAAGATAAATTGAAAACTACTTTTGTAGGGGAGGATGGAGTATATGGTTACAACTGAATGCCCTTCGGATTGTGTAACGCACTTGCTACGTGTCAGAGGATCATTTTGCACATATTTGACAAAATGTCAGTAGGCACAATAAAATGTTAGTAGACAAAATGGATAGATTCGGTGCCTAAATGCGGTCACAATAAAAGATCCCTTTTCAATCCCGTTCATTGACACAATTTTGGAAGAAGTGGCAGGACACGAGATGTATTCCTTCATGGATAGATTCTCTGGCTATAACCACATTAACATTGTTGAAGAAGATAAACTGAAAACTACTTTTGTAGGGGAGGATGGAGTATATGGTTACAACTGAATGCCCTTCGGATTGTGTAACGCACTTGCTACGTTTCAGAGGATCATTTTGCACATATTTGACAAAATGTCAGTAGGCAACTTTAGGGCATTTTGGATGATTGGTCCATCTTCAGTGGACATGACAACCACTTGAAGGACTCCAGGAATGTATGGAGAGGTGTTGGTGGGCAAGGCTGGCATTGAATCTTAAAAAGTGTCGGTTCATGGTTCCTCAAGGAAAACTACTTGGGCACATTGTTTGCAAGTCAGGATTGAAGACTGACCTCGACAAAGTAAGGGTGATCGTGGAAATGGATGCCCTGACGGAGGTAGCTGGAGTCAAATCTTTTCACGGCCACATTGGATATTATAGATGGTTCATAAAAAACTACGCCCGAATTGCTTTTTCTCTTGACAAGTTGACACGGAAAGGAGTTTAGAGCAGGAGACTGCCTTCACAAAATTGAAGAATAGATTGTTGGGGGCGCCCATGTTGGCGTACCCGAACTAGGACAAGGAGTTCCATGTCCATGTGGACGCTTCAAACTTCGCCATAGGTGCAACGTTGGTGCAAATTGTTGACCATGGCCTGGATCGCTCATTATATTTTGCAAGTTGGCTACTTTCAAAGGTTGAGAAGAATTACAACACCACTGGAAGGGAGGCTCTCAAGATGGTGTACTCGGTACAAAAATTCCGACATTACGTATTGGCTACACCATTTACCTTTTACGTGGACTAGTAAGCGTTGATGTACCTGGTGAACTAACCAATTATCCAAGGCAGGATTAACAAATAGTTGTTGCTATTGCAGGAATTCACCTTCACTGTCATTGTGTGACCCAGGAAGAGTCATGTCATTGCGGACCAGCTCTCCCAAATTAGGTTCGGAGAGCCACCAAAAGGGTTTAATGATGATTTTCCGGATGCACACTTGTTCAAAACCACCATTCTTCTAGGATGGTACAAGTCTATTAGGGAATATCTATCGATGTCTCAATTTTTGAGAGAGATGCCGACAGGTGAACGGAGGAAGCTAGTTTTAAGGAGCCGGTCTTTCCAACTGATAAATGGTCTCCTATACAAGATGGGTCCTGATCAAGTGTTGAGGCGATGTGTAATGGAAGAAGTGTAGAGTGTTCTGAGGGAAGCACATGAAGGTTTGGCACGCAAACACATGGGACCCGACATGGAAGGTTCTGCTTGCTGGGCTATGGTGGCCCACACTTTACAATGATGCACGGGAATTGGTGTTGAGTTACGATACATGCCAGAGAGTCGACAAACCACTCAAGAGAGACTTCATGCCATTAAACCCGTCCCATGCCTTGGAGTTGTTTGAACGTTGGGGACTAGACTTCGTGGGTCCGTTGAAGGCGAGTAAGGCTCGACGTTGTCGATACATGGTGGTGGCTACAGAGTATTTAACAAAATGGTAGAGGCACAGGCACTACCTGACAACTTTGCAATAAGTACGACAAATTTTTTTTATGAACAGATCATCACACAGTATGCCATACCTATCTAGTTGACAAGTGACAAAGGGGGTCACTTTGTCAATCACGTGATCAGATTACTGACAACAAAATTCAAGATTTTTCATTCATTGCTAAGTCCATATTACCCACGAGCTAATGGCCAGGCGGAAGCAACAAACAAAATCCTTGTGGCCATCATATATAAATTATGCGGAGTTGAACAAGTAGATTGGGAGGAAAAGTTGCCTTCGACGTTGTGGGCCTATCACACGACATTCAAAGTCACAATTGGACAGACGTCGTTCCAGTTAATGTTTGGCTAAGAAGCCGTGTTACCAACCGAATTTATGGTCCCAAGTCTATGGATTGCAATTGAAAATAGAGTCGGAGATATGGAGAGTCTACGAGAACGTTTATACCAATTGATGACTGTCTCTAGGAATAGCATCCATAGGAGATCATAAGGAGAGTATCCACCAAGGGAAAGAAGAAGGACAAAAGAAATGAATAGGAAAAGAGAAGGAAAGGGTTAGCCGTGGGAGAGACAAAAGCAATAACAAGAAGGAGGAAGCATTGCCACCGGGAAGAAGGAAGCATTCCAGAGGAGTTGGCAATAACATAAAGGGGCTGAAGCAAGCTACAGAGAAGTGAAAAGGAGAAGCAAAAACCTAACCGTTTTTTTGTTTTGTTACAATAAAAGACAAAACAAGACACTGTTACGATGCAGTCGGCAGGAAAAAGAAAACAGTGGAAAGACCAGTTGAAGGAAAATAGTATGGAAAAGAATGTTAGAGTGTTGGCTTCAGGAGTTAGAGTTGTAGGGCCGACAACATTGAGCAACAAGAAACAGAAGGTGAAGGCCGACCTGTCACATCTCACAGTTCAGTTCGAAGGGTTGAATGGTAGTGAGTGTTGAAGATGTTGGCAAGAAATGGCGGATACAGACCTAATCAAGCAAATTCTGATCTGTGCCCAAGTCCATTGGGCAATACAACTCCCCATGTTCTCCATTAGGTTGTTTGAGACAATCCTAAGAACTATGATTGAAACCTACAACAGGAATAGTCAAACAAGCACATTTTTGTACAAGAGATGACGGTCTCCTTCAAAGCCCGAGATTTCAGCAGGGTACTTGGCATTCCTGGCCAAGTAGGTCGCAAAGTGGTGACCAAGGATCACAAGTTGCCACAAGAACGCAAGGAGTATTAGGTAAAATTGATGGGATGCGACCTCACACTAGAGGAATTTGAGTCTATTGTGAAAGGTACCAAGAGTTGAGTACTATGGCGAGATTTCATCCAAGAGGACCATTGGAGATGTATTATGGATGTAATAAAAAACAGGTTAACCATTGCGAGTAGGGCCTTAGATATTGCCCTGCCTCAGATTACATTCATGAAGAACATCATGAATGGTACTGTGTATGATTGGGCCATGGTCCTCGTAGATAGAATGGAGGAGTTTATGACATTACAACGTTGTATATTTTATATGCCACATCATGCCATCAAGATTATTTGTAGAAGCAGCTCTTCATCAAATTCTAGCCGACGACTTTGAAGTTCCATCGAGATAGAAATTGGTGCCAGGAGAACTTCCAATAGACATTTAGATACGGGTGGTACAATGACCAGTCATAAAAGGGTATTTTAGGGGTTGGATGCATGCGACGACACAGATAGCGAAAGGGAGGAGACCACAGAGAGTAGTGGGACTGATTCAGAGGAAGAGAGTACATCGGCAGAGGCTTTGAACGATGTGACAATTGGAGGGTCCACACTTTTCACTCCTCCCCAGTTGCCAACTTCGGCACACTTGACAGCCACCACCTCGCTTATTCTTCCATTTGGCCAGATGCATGCGCCAGTTGTCATGACTCCACCCATGACCATGACATAAACCCCAGATGTTATGACTCCATAGAACGCTTCAGTAGATCTAGTTGCACCAAACTTGGTAGCAGCAATGCTAATGGCAGGGTTAGTGGAGATAGGCGCGAGAGCCCGAGCCTCAAGTTCGACTAGACGTGGTTGGCTCTGATGTTGTTGTCACCATAGCCTCATCTTTGTTGGCCGAGGCCCCAACCAGCGTACCCAGCACAACCAATACAGCTAGTCAAGAGCATTGAGATAACCCAAACAGAACAACCAGACAGAACAACCACAAACAACACAATCGGAGAAGGTTGAGGTGATGGATCGAGCCAGTGTATTCCTGAGATAATAGTTCTGACTCATTCTTGTAGAGGTCGATTCTTCCATTCAGTCCCCGAGGCAGGAAGAGGTAGCTGCCATATTAGAGCCACAGGAGGTGGGAGTACGACAGTTTGAGGATGCGCCCGAAGATGAGGAGGCCACACCAGTTGTCGACGTGGCTACCATAGAAGAGGCAGAGATGGATACAAATATGGAGTGGGATGTCGACTCTGTGGAAAAAGAGGATTATGGGTCGGATGAGGATAGATGCAAGGCATACATTAGAGCCCTAGGGGTTGTGCTAGAGAGGACAAATTGTTGGATATCAAGCTTTGACCCATAGGAAGGAGTTGTAGCTGGTTCGAGCCTATAGTCGGAGGGTTTGTCCTGAGCGTTTTCACTCTTGCTTTGAGGCCAGGGGATGGCCAACAGTGGAAACACCGGAGATGTTGGTTGATTGGGCTACAGAGCTTGAGTTGGGACCGTGCAGTATTGCTATGGAGAAGTTGGCACACGAGATAGTAGGTGCATATAGAGACATCTACTATGCTCATTGACATGCAAAGGCAGATAGGGAAACAAAGAGGATTGCAGCTGTGAGGTCTCTGACAATTGAGATAGAAGCTCGAGAGAAGTTAGCTGTTGAATTGGTTAGCCAGTAGACAACATGGGTGGCTGAGCGAGCAGTGCTCTTGTGAGATAAGTGGCCGAACAAGGATTGCAGACAACCCAGGCCCAGGCCATGGAGGCAACATTTCTCTTGAAAGAGGCAGTGGAAGTTAACACACGAACGCAGAAGGACCTACGGATCTGCACTGATCAAGTTTATGAGTTGCACTAGCAACGAAACACTTCAGGGACGCAACCTCTTCTATGTTTGTATGTTGTCTCCTAATTTTGTTAGTTTTGAGTCACCAGGAGACGACTTTTCTTTCTGGGGGGGATGATGTTGTCTGGCAAAAGGGTAGTTAGGCAGTTACGGTGCGGACATGGTTGTGTCATTTCATTAGCACTGTATCGGATATTATAAATGTGGCTTTCACTTATGTATAAGGCATCATTGTATGAAACATTATTGTTATGTACAAAAAGCATTTGATGAATGAATAGGATTTTACCTTGTTAAGTTATTACATGTTCCTTTCTTGTTAAATGTACTGTCCTTATATTAATTAATACTTGTTTACAAACAAATGTTGTTTTGACCATTCATGTCATTATTTGACTAATCCATATTCGATGACTTCTTTAATCGCTGTCGTCTCTGACTATGGTTCTGATATGCTCCTTTTCTATATTATGAAACTTCCCAAATTCAATGACACACGTGTGTGTCTTCAGCGTTGAGTTAGATATCGCTGCTGTGTAATCAAATAAACAAATATATATCCTTTCCTTCCAAAAACTAGGCATTGTTTATTATTTGGCTATTCCCAATGCTATTTTCTCACCTTATTCATATCATTGCTATGATGCGTGACTATGACTCTTGGTTGTGTAGATGTTTATCTTTATCACTCCCATTTGTGCTTTTCAAGCCTTCACCAATCCTGCATTTTCCATCGATGTTGGGAGTGGCTTCTGTGGTGTTTGACTTCTATCAAGTTCTTGTTGTTGCATACTTAGATATTTGTTTTGGCCATAAAACTTCAGCTGGTCTCAACGTGGCTGCATATTTTTTAGACTTCATCATGAGTTCATCAATTGTTATCAATAACAATGTTATCTGCAGTGCTTCACTGCAAACATGCTTAACTCCATCATGGCTTCCAATGCTTTATTCTATATAACTTGCACTCCACAAATTGTGTGTGTAAACTCCTCAACAAAATACGTTTAACATGCCATCTGATGCCAATGTTCAAAATGCCGTCTTTGTGATATCAAAACTCTTTTAATATTGGTTTGTTATCATGACTTACCTTGTGAATATATGAATGATGATTGTATTTTATATTTGAAATGTCAAACTTATTATAGTATCTTCCCACCGTTCAATTTGAAGCATATTATAATATCTTTCTGTACTGTATGCAATTTATATACTCCATCTGATATATCCCGAAACATACTTTTGATGACATTGAACATCCCCTTTCCTGTGTTGAATGAATAGCATTGCCCTCTGCTGCAGCTCCCTGTGTTATTTCATTTGAATCTATAATTGCAGAAGACTCTTGATAGCATTCTTTTGATTTGAATCAGTGATTTTGATCATCGAGCACACAATAATCCATGCTTGTTTTTATTAAACTGACATGTATTTTGCACTGCCATAAAAGTCCAAACACTACTAATCTCTACAAGATACATTTTATCAGTACTAACTCGTTTGTTATTGAGCGTATTATGCTAACTGATAATTTTCGTTTCTGACATGGCAGACCAACAGGATGCACATATTTCTTCAAATGATATCTAGGGTAGTCTGTGTTTAACTGTTCCTTTTTCTTATTGCAAATGTCCTTAAACGACAGTCTCAAATATCACTGTTATTTTTAATTGATGATCTTTCAACTTTAATAAGTTTGATATTTGGAGGTTTTGCTCATTACCGTTGACTTCACTTTGTCTTCTTTTCACACAACACTCATTCAAATCATTTGGAGTAACTATGTTATTCGAAGACTCTTGTTAATATTACAATCTCCAACATAATACATATGATTTGTAATCTTACAACCATTTTATATGAAGTAATTGTACTCTTGACATCAATGATAATATCTTTATGTACCTTTGACATCAATGACAATAATTCCATCATCATCACAATTGCATTAGTCACAGTTGAATCATCCAACTCTACATGCTATGGTTTACCATCCCAATGCCTTGCCTTTGCTTTTTTGTAGGTATTGTCTTTGTGTGTTAGGAGCCTCACGTTTGAATGCACACAGACCAAGTCTTCCGCCTTCTTGGAATGTAGTCTATTGTGTTTTATTGAGTGAATGAAGGAGTATGTGCTCCAGTTCCTCTTGGATGGTGATGAACTAACAACTTATCAAGATTTTCAATGTTGAAACTAAAGAGTTGAGAGGTTTGAATAATCTTCTAAAATATCAATTCAATATTCATCAACAAGAATTTAGAAATTAGAGTCTTGAGAGTTAAGAACTTATGACAAAACCTTGATGGCAAAGGTTGTAGGTGCTGGTATATTTATTCATGGAAGTTTCACCATGTATGATCATCAACATTGTTCTTGTCGTCAAAAAGCGTCAAGACCACAATTATTGATGCTTGCAAAACTCATGAGGTTAGATGTCATCAAAGGGTGTATGGGATCAGGAAAGAGTCTACAAAAGGCTCCCTTTACCCATGACCAGCTTGACAATCTCTAGATGAGGAAACTTTAATGTGACTTGCCTTAAGGACTGATTAACTATAGTACCTAGGGCTTAATGCAAAGGCAAGGAGATGCAAAGGGATCTTCATTTTGTTCAATCTCTCCCCATGATTTTCAATTGTTCCACGAAGAATGTTTCTTTAGGATCTTGGTCTTTCTGATTTATTAATTTTTTAATATCCTCAATTATTGAGTCTATCCCATTATATAACTCACCCAAGCAAGGCCCGTCCATGTCATTCTATTGAATCATGCTCAATGAACCTCGGAAGGTATTCAACATGATCCCACACAGAGTAACTAGTATCATTTCCTTAATAGCAGATGCCATTGTACTACTAGATTGCCTTAATACACTCCAATTAGCATTGTTTACCATTCTAGTTAATGTCCCTTTAACCTTAAGAAGGCATCTCAAAACAATAGTGTTGGAGGTAAAATTATTCTCAAAATTCAACGACCTATTATAAAATAGAAGTAAAAATAAAAAACATAGATAAGAAAGTCTATTAATGTCCAACACGATACCGCTAAGGGTCTAAGGGATTGAGAGCTTACAACCAAAGAAACAACCAACAATAAGAGCACCAAACGGTGTCCAAGAAAGAGCAAGCAAAGAAGCAAAAGAAGAACCGCAAAGGCAAGGACTAGGGGACCTTCCTCGGCTGGGAAAAATTCAGCACCGAAGGGTACAAACTAGGACGACCCAGAGCCCCGGACTGTCCCTAAGAACCACTAGAGGAGTGCTGCAGCCGGGTAAGACTGCTGCGAGATCTCATAGATTTGGAGTGACAGGTAATAGTGGTACTAGATAACCTTTTTACCCCCTAGTGCCGGAGACAAGGGTGAAAAAAAGATAGTGATGAGCTGATCGAAGGTCTACCTTTGGGGAATAAGAGCTGTAGAGTGTGCTTACGGAGCTGCATGGTCTCTAGGAGGTAGAGTGCAAGCAACGCTCATCGGCATAACCGAAGAAAGTGTAGAGGGAATCACAATCTCTGAATAGGGAAAATAATCTTCCTTCGATCTCGTAGTAGTTGGGGCAACGTAAAATAAAGTAAAACATATATACCTTCAAGAGCTCCAATCTAGAGAATTGTCTAAATATGGCTTGCAACATATGTTGGTTCGTGATGAACATTTTGATTTCATGGGCACAATTATACATTTGTTTGATCCACTCAAATTTCTTGTCATTTTTTTGCAGCATTAAGTTGAGTTGACAACACAAGGTGTCCAAAAAATGTGTTTATAGTGTTCCTCAACCAATAATTGGACAACCCTACAATTTTTGGCATTGTTGGTTACTACCTGAACAACATTTTGAGGGCCAACTTGCTAAATGGCTTGGATAAGAATTTTTGTAATGAATGGACTTTTCTTCACTCTCCCTTCATAATCCACTGCTCTAAAAAACACTGCACCTCTCGTGGACACTACAATTACATTGACCAGAGGGTGATTTCTTGCATTTTTCCATCCATTAGATACTATGGACATACTTGTTTCGATGCATGCGAAGCCTCTACATGTTCATCTCTTCGTCCAATAAAGTAGCACATTTCGCTATGTCTTGTATAGACATAGATGCATCTCCAAGGTTAACAAACAAGATTAAATTTCAATCCATTTCCATAGATAAGTCTCGCTATGTCTTGCTTGGTAATGTGTCTAGCCTCATCGTGAAATGATGTTATAGGTTGTTGAGGACCACATGAGAGTGGATGACCCTCTATGGGTTGTTCACTGGACGTGGAAATTGAAGAGATAGAGCTAGAGGCCTTTGATGCTTTTTTACTTGTAGACCTTTCCAAAGGATAAACAATTGGATTCCCAGCTACTTCACTTGCTTGTCTTTGCTCTTCAATATATTCTAGTACAAGGTGGTTTGCAAGAAGGGTTTTAGGTGGAGGATGCCCTTAAACTCTTGGCTTTCTTGGACAAAATTTGATTCCTTTCTAACCTCTCGTGGACACTACAATTACATTGCATCTAGAACAAATAACCAAGATCCAAATAGGTCCACACAAACTCCAACAATCGATCCACATCACAATCTCAATCCTCATGCAATAAATGCAACAAATCATCCAAACAAATCCATGAGAACTCCATCCTGCAAGCCATACTCCCGAGCTCCCACACGCATTGACGATCGACATGGCCCATGCCGAGCAACAATATATGCCAAGCACCTTCAGTGACTGAGCCCCTTCAGTGACTGAGCACCTCGGCCAACACTACACCCAATAACAACTGAGCACCACTCCTTTGGTGACCGAGTCCATAACTCCAAGCCAAAATCCCTCCAACATGCAGGATTGCCAACTACCCCAGGATGCTCCTGCATCATTATCAGGGATATGTGATAGAGTTCTAAAGACAAATCTTGGCATGAATATGCAGCGATTCATAAATGTGATTTATCTTTCGTATTTCTGTGGTGTTGTCAGTGTTTCTTTGACAGTCAAAGAAGCATACACAAAGATGATACACAGTTAAAGAATGACTAAAAAACAGGGAAACAGTTTAATTGAAGGCAGAAACAGTTTAATACTAACAAAGCAAATATACAGGGCAGCATGTACTTGAAGACCATAGTCAAGACAGTAAATCAGATAATAAGAATGGCAAGTAGAATTACGTTTACTACTAAGTAGCAGTGAATAAATGGTGGCTATGTTTGATGGAACATATGTTTCCATGATAAGTGACAGAGCAACGTTCAAACATGTTCGATCAACAAAACAGTGAAGTGTGAAAACTATGAACAATATATTAATCATGGTCGGCAGCGGCTCATTAAACAAATGTAAATTCTCATGTACAATTAAGGTAAATACATAATATGGAAAGAAGCAACAGTAAAGAGATTCAAAATCCTGATAAAAAGACAAAGATCAGTGTGAGTTAATGATTAGAAAGTCAGAGGGACAATTGAAGCCAACATATATAAGCAGCAAATTATAAATCAGAAATGGAAGAGCTATTCAAATCTACAGGTGCCGTTTTGGAGGAAAGCGTAGTAGCAATAGAATGGAAGATTTTCCAAGTCAGAAACAGAGTGACTCAAATATGAAAATGACACATTCGAATTATACTAGGAACAGAAGGGATCGAAGAACTTGTGGTCAAGGTTAAACTTATGCAGCGATGAGGACTGTGCCATTAATGTTTATCTAATAACAATAACAAAGTATATCTCTACAGGTGTACAGTAACATTGGAGATAAAAACATAAGAGCAGATGTTTGATGGCAGGAGAAGAATATTTATCGCAGACCAGATGTTTAACACCTGCCAGAAAATATAATAGCTGTTGGGTTTTATTCTTGACAATAGTAAGATGAAAATGACACAAAGCCCATAAAAGTTAGAAAATCGAAGTCTAACAAAGAGCGAGTCAGTATTAGGTGTTGTAGATTTTGGAGAATGAAAATTATTTGAACAAATTGTATGTCAAGTCATTGTAAGTTTCCATATATATATATAAGGATATCAACATAAATCCATCAACACACATATATATTAACATACATTACATATGAAATTTGCTTCAATTCACTATGAGGCTAAATTTGTCAACACCCTCTTTAGCAAGGAGAGAATTTCAGCAATTATAATACAAGATTTGAATACAACCTTAAGTGTGGTCTATGATAGATTTAAGCTATGGTGTCCGGCAAGATTTGGCCTGAAGAACCATAACAAATTGATTTTCATGGTGTCTGGCAAAATCCAGCCCGAAGAACCATAACAAATTGATTTTCTGTTCGTTATCATAACTTCTGGCACTCTGGGACAACAACTTAATGTAGTCTGTTATGATAATAGGTCTAGCTATCGATAAGATCGTCACCTTTCCAATAGCCACTCTAAATATATACATCAATGAAAGATCGTCACTTTTCATGACATAATCACAACAACATCATGTAGTAACTCACATGATATCCACCATGAACCAAATCAGAGCGTGGACCCTCCATAGCTGCTACTAGAGGGTGGAACAAGGGTTTTCACCTCAGACTTCTCTCTCATAGAGGAGAGCACATTACAAAGAATTTCACTTAAAACTTTTCCGCATAGAGAAGATATCATCTATAAAGGATTGCATCTCAAAATTTCTCCCTTTGAACAATGCTCCTGGAAAGTCAGGTCCTTTATTTAATCCCTTTGAGACTCTCTTCACCCAAGGATGCCTCTTGGACTCTCTTTGAATTTGATATTAGTCTTTCAACCTTCAATGATAAGTCGTTATTTCCTCATGGTGTATATAGGGGTAGGCCCATCAAAATCATGTAGTGACATACATGTATTTTTAGACTCCCTCTAAGTATCAATCTTCTAAGCTCCTTCGTTGCTTTAGAAGAAGTGTCATACTCCCTCTTAATTTAGAAGAATCTCATAATCTCGATCATCAAAGATGGTTGCTTCAAGAGCCTCATTTTATCCATCTTGATCATTAGGGTCTTTGGAGCTACTATCATTAGATTGAGTCTGCACAATATTAGGTAGCATTATGTAAAGTACAAATCTTTTCCTGTAAGAATATCCTCAACCATAAAGGAAAAAAATCAAGGCAAATAACCCTTATAGTATGTATAGAATTACAAATAGGAGAGAGACTACAAAGAGTAGATAAATGTAAAAGATAAGAATACTTATCTACACATGAAGATCTATAGATATTGTAGAATGGAACATCTCCTCTCTAATTTGGAACACTGATGATGTCCCTTCTCTGATATGTTCCCCTTAAAGATGGTTCAAGTGGGAATGAACATTGATTACTATTCCCCTCACAATGTAAAATTCCCACTGTTATATCGTTGACCCATAAGATCCACTTCGGAGTTGTGTCTCATCTTGAGTAGAATTATGATGATGGTTATCATACCAAACGTGTACAAAAGTTGCATTCATGATAAGCCCGTCAACATACAACTTAAACTTTCCTTCCTTAATACTTGCAAATGATCTCCTGTAACTTTGTGCTAGGAAAGTATGTATCTCCAATATCCATTTAAAATGCACCTTCTCTTTTTTTTTGCTTTTTTTCATAAATTATTACAAGAATGCTTACATTTTCTCACACTTAATTTGTTCTAAACTTCCCTGTTGTGCTATAATTTTTACTATTTCAAGCTAAGCTCCTTGTATATGTCAGTGGACTAAGCACATTCCCAGTTCCTTGCGTCCAAATGTTGTATTTACTATCCTCCTTAATGTGTTGAATCTGCATTCTCCTCCTTTACTTATGACTGGGCTCAGTAATCTGCCTAGTCTCTAAATTATAATTGACATTTCCTCTTATTAGATGGGATAGCCTTAATTGTCCTTAATCAATGATATTCATATTGCAATCCTCCTTCCGATATGCTGATGTAATAATAAACTGCTTCCCTCCTTATATATGCTTCCTGACGAAGATGATGTATCTCTTTCCTGTTGAAGAGTCTAAGCTTTTGGTTGCACCTATCGTATTAATTATCAATCTAGATAACTATTCAATTATTGCTTTTAATGTGTCTTTTATTAAATACTGGTCACTCTGAATCATTATTGTTTTATTCCTTCATCTAATAGATCTACTCACATGAATATTCCCTGTATGAACTGATCATAGTGTATTACTGCCCTACTGATTATGGATGCTATGAGGTCGTTGATTATTATTAGATTGACCTGTTATTTGCACTCTTCCAATGTCACAGTAATTTGTGTTGAGACATGCTCTTCTGTTAACTCCATTTCTCAGCAGTAATGAAGTTGCTGCCTATTATGTTGAGTCTAGTCACTGATCCAATAATAAATTCATAGTTTTGTATGATCATTTTTCTCTACCTGGTTACTGAGATGTAATGAAAACTTGGTGCAACATTTTGTCCCCCAATACAAGTCCAGACTTCCAAGGTGACCGGCTATGAATTAATATATAGAAAGAAATGTTTCCTGGTAGTAAGAAATTTAGTTCCTTATATTTTATTGGTTCCCTTTGATGCTTCAGAGCTCCTGCATCCCTATTGATTTGCTTGATTTTATTTATTTATTATTATTATTTTTTTTCTTCCGTGTTCTCTATTCCAAATCTCTTGTTCGCACCTTTTCTTTGTTGATGAAAGATTATTAGCAGGTCCATTTTCTGACGTTTCAAGAGTATAAAAGAAGTTGAGTAATATGATATCAATGCAAATATCATGTGTAGAGGTTTCGTGCCAATGATCAATGAGAAGAGCCAATTATTTGGCATTTTCCTTCCTCTGCTTATATTTCTTACGATAACTATAGGGGTGTATTTTTTTCGCGCTGAAGGGCTTCATTGAATGCTTCTTAAGATGAATATGTCACGATCGTGTGTTGAACGGTGATTAACCATAATTGCTTCTTACCGCTGGGAGGGGACGAAATATAGGTGAACACTGATTGACAGAGTTCGATTTTCATTTCGATGATTCTGTTCTTCAATATATTATATAATGCTCCTGCTCTGGGATCAATTTCTCATTTACACTAATACAAAAACTCAATAGATATTATTGTCACCATTTCATTGAGTATGAGGTTGCTCGCTTTTTTTTATTGGTTTCCTCATTTCTGTACCAAGCATCTGCAGACAGTAATGTGTTGATTTGATTCTATTTGCTGAGAGTATCTAACGTGTTGATGGCTTCTTCCGGGGTTCGTTGAATATCTTGGACGTTTGTTTGCTTAGAGTCATTGTTGGCTGCTGGGTCTGGTCACTTCCAAACTGATACAAATTCCTTATTCTGTCATTGCCGATATTATTGAATCTGACTCTATCCTTTCTCCATAGGCAACAATTACATTTAGTCTTCTTTGCTTAACTTGAAATGGCGGCTTATGTTTGGTTGTAAAGCTCCAAGTGAACTAGGCAACGAATGGACCAAAACACCCATATGGTTTCGTTGTTTGAATTTTCTGCTTCATTTACTTTCATCTTATATATGCAATTAAAGAATCACATAATCATAATCGCAGGAGTTGTTTGTTTTTATTCATACTTATCCTTCATAACCTTTCTTAGTATACATCCTGTGTTGTGGATATAATACTCTGTAGATTTCACCTCAATGTCTGTTCGTATTCATTCCAGTACTTGTAGCAACCACAAAATTCGTTCTCAAATCACAAAGATATCGAGCAATTCTCAAAACCTCGCACAATGTCACCTCTGCCTACTCCAAGCCTCTATTGATCAAAACTTATTGATAGTTCCAACTGTCCACATTTATTTATGAATTTGCTAGTGCTCAGTCCATCCCTCAAAAACGTCTATGATATAAGGAGATACATGATGTTTTTTAATTGTAATGAAAAGTGTATAACAAGTTGCTTCCTTACATTTGCAGTTTGGTTCTCATACCATGTTGAGTTTATATGATCGTTTTGTGCAAATGTAATAATATGACTATTGTGATTGATATATTCCAAATGCAGATTTGTATCTCATATAAATATGAGAGGAGACATATCTCATGAAGAGATATGTCTCCAAGGTTTGATCATCATTTAATTATTATATATATTTCATAATACTAATTAGTATAATATATATGTATCTACATATGTATATATATGTGTATAATATATGTATGTATGTATGTATGTATGTATGTATGTATGTAATATAATATATATATTATATACTATAGTATATATACTAATATATATTATTATTACATGAATACGTGTATATAGAAAATGATAATTTACCAATAACAACAATGAATCTCAGATCGAATTTATCCGACTGAAGCTACAACTTTAACATCAAGGTGGAACAAAAGTTTGTGTGCAGTGGTTGGTTCTCACTAAGATAGCAATGGGGTGTTGGTGCTTCTAGCAAGCCGGTGCCAGCAAAGTGTGGGAGTTGGAGCCTCCAGTGAGTCGGTGCTCATAAATATAAGGGTTGGATCCTACAAAACAT
Organism: Cupressus sempervirens; assembly: GCA_028749045.1. NCBI lineage: Eukaryota > Viridiplantae > Streptophyta > Pinopsida > Cupressales > Cupressaceae > Cupressus > Cupressus sempervirens. Next base: position 614,661,690 of record CM053788.1, read on the forward strand.
TGTAAAAGACAAGTTTATATGTAAAACAATTATTTGCCGTGGTTTTCTCCCACATTGGGTTTCTACGTAAAACATTGTGTTCTTGTGTTCATGTGCATTATTGTTTATTTCAGTATTTGAAGTTACTTGTGTGGATAAAAAGCTTTAAATTGAAAGTTGTTATTATATAGATTCACCCACCCCATCCCCCCAGCCCCCTCCCCCCGCCCCCTTGGTATAATCGTGTGCTCTTCAAAAACTGTTTTATGAATGCATAATAGGCTAGAGTTAAATTTTAATACATATCGAGTACTCAGTCGGTTATTATTCCCTAGATGGCATTCAAATGGTGTATGTTAAGGTTCTAAATGACATGCTTTGTGCTTAGTTTCATATGAATGATATGTATATTTGCAAATTTTGGTGTTATAAAATTTCCCTATATCTATATAGCCGTCCCCGTTTGCTGTCCCCCCCATCCCCAAAATTGGCAAAACATTTTGCTGTCCTGGAAACTGTCCTACTGTCCCTTGTCGTCCTCGTCCTAGAAACTCAGAGTAACGTAGAAAAGAGTTGAATAAATCTACGAAAAATAGCATCTTTGTGTGTCACTAGCAATATGACGTTATTTCAAGTAAGTTTTACCCAACATAAAGTTGCATGTTTGGAGTGTAAACCTTGAGGTTGCTTCATTTGATCACATAGTGTCACATTGTTTAGCATTTGCGGTTTTCTTGTTCAAGAGAGGATGGAATACTTGGTATTTAATTCTGTGTTAAGAGTGTCACAAATCACCCATCACAAATATGTGGGTTGAAACAACCAAGCCTGGTAACATTTATATTTATGAGTAGTGATTGTGGTATTTTTATTTACATTCCGTGGTTTTGATTGTTTGTGAAAGGAACCAAGGAAAACAATTACCATACCAAACTCATGAATTTCTGTCAAAATGAAATTATATAATGCTTTTAGCATATAATATATTTTTTTTGATAGGTGATAAAGATAGTTTTGATATATAGAAAACAGAGAAAAAATTACATCCTGCTACCATGTTGTAGCAAAGTTCAGCTTGACAGACCAACTGCAGTAACAGAACACCCAATACCATACACAACCAGCAAGCTTAAGATACCAAATCTGCATCTACAATTGACTACAGACCAAAATTCATTGATCACCCATACAAAATGTGATCTATCCTATAGCTACTGTTGCTTCGGATCATCCTAGAAACCATTTAGAAGCAACCTGCATGGAAAAGTTGGGAGATTCAATCACAGAGGACGGACCGCTGGACTCCTCATGGCCACGCTTACCAACTCGAGAATCAATCCTTTCAGCAGTGACAGACACTTAATGCTCGGGGCGTTTGAGTGAACTGCACCAACAGATGAACTCTGTTCCACCAAGCCATTGTGCAAAGATACTTAAGAAACTTGGGCAGGCACCACTTCATCATTCCTCACACCAGAACATGTGTGTACTCTCTCCCAGCCATGATCCCTTCTGATGGAAAGAAGTCATGAACACCTCACGTAGGTGACAGGAGCAAGTATGAATAAACCGAAATGATCTTGTCATTCCAAATAATTTTCCTTGAACTAAGGTAGAGTGATGACATTAAAAGAATGCATGCCTATAAATACATCAATGCGGAGATGATTAATAAGTTATAACTCAAGTTGTGGACATTGGTATATTTTTCTTTTAAAATGAAATCAGTCTTACGAGACAAAACAGTAAATTAGATTTGCAGGGTGCAGTGCACAATTTGAACTTTACAGTGTTCAGTATTTTGAAATTGTGCTTGTTTGGGGATTTTGTTATATCTTATCTCATGCTGCTTAGTCTGATTGTTTTGTAGAAGAAAAAACATGTATGTTAAAATTAATTTAGTTTAATTTCTGGTTTAAAACTTTTATCTGTGTCTTGTGCATGTAGGAAGGGGAGGAAGTGGGAGTAAAGCAAAAAAATCTAAGGTTTGTTCTATACATAGACTCTAGATCTCTTTGCCATCATATTCCAACATATGCAGACGAGAAATAATTTTTTCCTCCTTGTTTAATTACATAAAAATATTTTGTAGCATTGCCAAGAAAAAATAATAACCATGTTGAAATATGTATTTCATATATTTATTTTCTACTTTTGTGAACTTTATCAGAAAAAGAAGGAAAGTTCTGATGAAGAAGAAGTGCCAAGTGAATCCGAGGTAAGATCGGGAAATTTAAGAACTGGTAAAGTAGTCTATTTTGTTTTGTTACATTAAGACGGAGTTTTTTTGTTTAACTCATTTCATTTTTCCCAACCTGCATGCTTATATTAAATAATGAAACACAATGGGAGATTTTTGTCCTCTTCCGTTTGAAATGAGATTTTTCTGTATTGATTACAAAGATCAGTTCTCTTAAATAATGTGTGATCACTTGAATGGGACTAGCATCTACATTTTGTTTCAGGATGCCTAAGCACAATCTATTTGCTGATGTTAGCCCTGAACAAGAAAGAAAGAAACAAGTTATATTGATTATGATGATAATATGTGTATATAACCTAACAGCAAATAAACTATACAAGAATAACAAAGAGCATAAATACATAATATCAGTGTTCCATAGGGCACCTCCCCCCAAAAAGGGTGTTTTTGAAACGGTATTGTCCTTTGGGCATGGAGACAAATATTGTACTACAACTAACAAGTGAAGTATTAGTAACAGTTTCTTGAAAGGCATGCTTGAGCTATATTTGTAAATTATATTCAGAAAAAAGAAATCCAATTCACTAACTCTAGCCTTGAAATGTCAATGGGTCCACCAATCAAAAAACCTGCGAAAAAGCTTAAAAATAATCCCAGCCACTGTAACTCCAAATCACTCGAAACCACCATCAATATATTGTAATTGCATTCAGCAAATAGAAGAAAGTTGGCTTAGTTCATCTTCACAAGTCAATTATTCAAAGCATTCATCAAATCAACAAGAGACTTAACAAATTTTAAGATTTTGTACTTTTTTTTGGCATTTTCATTTTCATTTTTAGATTATTAAGCTGAAATCATGTTGTCACGAACAAAACAAAAATCCTTGTGGATATGCACTAAAACAAAATTAATTAAATTTCATTTCTTTCAATGTCATGAGAGTTATAATGTAGCATGCTTCATGTTAGTAATCCAAACATTGCAATTAAATGAGAGAAAAATGTCTAAATGCTGGGTGGAGTAAGACGAGTACTTATATTGAGATTGCTCCTTTCAGTTTCCTTCCAAGGTGTTGGAAGATTTGGCCAAGGATTCCTTTTATAAAATCCCTATAAAACAACTTCCTTCCAAAGTACAATAAAATAAATACAACACTTTAGGGGGGACTAGGTTATTGAATACCATTATTGTGGCCTTAGAATTCCAAGGGAGCATTACTAGAGTTTATGTCTCTTTCACATCCCAAGAAAAGGTGTTAGATCATGTGGCAAGTTGTCTTATAAATGGAGGTCATATATATAGTTGTTTTCTAATGGTGAAGAGCATGACACATCACTTGGTACTATGGTAGTGAGGGTTGTTGGCACTTCTCAATTGTCACAAGTTCATTGATATTCAATGATAATGTTCTAGTTCTATTGTTGGAAGGAATTACTTTGCATACAACATCATCCACTCTATTAAAAGGAATAATCTTATCTTCGGGAGAGTAGAGAAGATTATGGCTATTTGTAGTGCCTTGCATCTAATTGATCACACCATGTTTATGTACCAAGAGGACCCAACAACACGATAGGATGTACTATTATGTATTTAAGGATACAATATTGTAATGTATTTAGATGGATGGAGATGTTGATAGGTGGCACACATTTCTTAAGTTATATCAAGTCGTGGACAAATTGTTCAATTAAATATATTCTATGTTCCCTCGAGTTCCTAGGATGGGGACGACAGGGGATAGCTGGACGGGTTTCTGGGACGACAATTGTTTTTGTGTAGTTTAGGGACTGGGGGTGATGGCAAACAAGGACGACTATATAACAATAGGGAAGATCAAAATATATAGAGAAATTTTATATATTTATATGAAAACATGGATAAAGCATGCACTTATACATAATAGAACCTTATAATATAAGAATCAACAAAATTCGTATCTCAAATTTTTGTAACTTTGAGAGTTAGTCTAATTTGTTCTAGAAGTCAAAGTCAAAGTCCCCTAGGTGTCCGAAGTCTCCGAGACATTTTTGGGACAAGGATGGCTGAAAATATATCGGGGATGCATCCCTAGGTAACACTGAATATATTAGGTGATGAGTAGGTTTTCATTAGTATAACCCTACCATTATATCATTTGGAAGACTTCTACATAAAGGAGATGATTATCATTGTAAGGGGGTGGGATATATGATATTGTATTTGGGATTTCTTGAAGATATAACATGGAGCGACTTTTTGCCCAAGGAGTATTGTGCAATGTTACCTTACCTCAAGGGTTTATTCTTTTTTTTGCATATATTGGATGTGAGAGCATTTTGACCCACAACTTTTTTGTGTTGTGTAGATTTGTAATGCCCCTTTTTGGCATTTCTAGCATGATAGGTCGTTAGCCTATTTCCCCGTGGACCCGTAGGCTAAGCAACACATTGAAAGGAGAGGTTGTTCGACATAGACAATTTCAGCCACTAGCCATTCTAAGGGGTTTTGAGGCAGTTTTGGGTATACTTACTATTTATACTAAGTCATTCTAGGCATGACTGGACATCCAATGGCAGTAACATGTCAATGGTAATTGTTTAAAATGAATAAGAAGATTTATTTAACATTCATATGGTTTATTGTCCATTAATCAAGTTATTTTATAAAGTTAATTGTAGAATGGTTATTGACAAAGGTTACATAGAGCAATATAACTCAAATTCCACTGTACTAACATAACATTCATTACTAGTACCAGAATACCAAAATGGCAAGGAATTGTTATTGCTTTATTGATTACCAAAATACATGAGTATATCATCCATATTCCAAAGTTCTTATATAATGGTCGGTTGGTTGGGAAAACCAGCGGACACATCCCCTCGCTTCCTAACTAGCCCAACCCAACAAAGCTTAACTAGTTCTAATTACAACAATACTTTATTACGTACTACATTTATCTCCCTAGAAAAGAAGTCGTCGTCCAAATGACTATCCAACAAAACAAAAGGAAAACAAACTTCAAGAAAGAGGTTGTGAAGACATCCCTGGACTTGGGTCTCGGAGTCGTAGGAGATCCTGTTCAGTTGCCTTATTCTTGGCACATACTCCTTGCAAAACACGCAATGAATCCATCTTTTTAGCCTCTGCTGCTGCTAATTTTTCTTCCAATGAAACTTTCTCTGTCTTCCAATCTTCTTCTAGGGCAGCTTTTTCAACCCTTCGCTTTTCTTCTAGGGCAACTTTTTCTACCTTCCACTCCCTTTCCACTTGTTTTGTTAATTCTTTTTCTTGCTGACGTTCTAAGTATGTCTTTCTGAAATCTACCTCCATTTCTACAAGTAGTGGTTGTTCCGTATGTTGTATTGAGTTGTCCATCTTTCAACTAATTCCTCTTGCCTGTACCCACTTTGCTGAAGTATACTCCCATTTGTGTGGCATTTCCCCTTCATGAATGTTGCCAAGGATTCCGCTGCTTTGACTATGGCCTCAAGTATCTGACTCGTAGCCTATTTTATAATTTCCATGGTAGTATGTTCCATAACTTGTAACTCTTTGAGGAATCTTTTTGCTTTGTTTGCCAATGAGATTATCTCGTAAGGTCCCCCTTCCTCATTTTGCGTTTCTATCATATTTTCCCCTTCCACCTCCAAGGGGTCCGCTGAGGGTAGAGATACCATCCCAACTTCTTCAAGAAGTCTATCTGCCTCTTCTAGTATTGTGTCCTTAGCTGGTGTATCCTCCCCTGGTGTGTCTTAATTTTCAATTCCGGATTGTACCACCAAGCCAATAGGGTATGCTACTTCTATTCCTTGCGGAGTGTGCAGTCTTACCTTGTGCCACACTTTTCCTGACACCTGAGATCTATCACCTTAGTACGAGTTTGCTGATTTGTAGGAACCAAGTTTGTCACTCCTGGCAATAAAAGTCTTGTTGCCCCCATTGTGGAACCTTCTGTTGTCTACTACCTTTCCCCTCTGTACGATTGCCCTCCATGGTGCAGACATTTGCAGCTTATGAAGACCTTCCTCCTAGGCATAGTACGAAGACCTTCCTCCACACTAGTGGTGGTATGTCTCTCCCGTATACTAGGCATAGTATAGACGTCTTCCTCTGTACTAGTGGTGGTACATCTTTCTTCCAACTACTTACCTGTACCTTCCTTACTCTTAACTTTAGCACTCCTAATGTCAACTTGGTGACTCTGGGTGTACTCAGGTACCCCGCTTGGCAATGTTCCTTCCCCTGTTGGTAGAAAAGTGATATCTCCAAGTGTGCCTCTCAATTGGCTCTAGCGGATTTCTTCCTCTTGGGAATCCAAAGATGCGTCTGTACTAGTCTCATCCTCCTCTAAATTGTCCTCTCCAATCTCCACCTGACTTGAGCTCTCAATAGATGCTACTTGTATCGCTGCCTATCTTGGTTTCCTTTTCCATGGTTGTCCCCCACCTAACCCTGCTCCAAAATTGTCCAAGTGAACCCAATATGTTATGGCTGGTTTGTAAGGTTCCAATCTGTTTGTTGGAACCAATGCCCCTCTATGTTCAGTGACCACCTGAGTATGAATTGCTTCCAAGAATAAGGATATCGCATGATGTGGCATGTAGAGTGCCTTATGCTTAAACTTTGTGAATTCTTGTAATCTCTCACAAAGAAATTGCGCAGTTGTACACCTGTCCCCTATTCAATCCATCAACCACATGTAACATCCATTGAACATTTGATGTGCGACTTCTAGTTGTAAGTTGCTTTTAACAAAGTCTACAATGCATCTCTATTCTTCATTAGCTATGAAAATTTTCTTTAGACCCCGACTATTCTTTTTGCTCAGAATGCCCCCCCATTCCTGCTTTGTGAGATCACTTTTGCATATTAACCCCAGGCACGCTTTTTTTTCTCCATTGTCATTAGGTTTTTTGTCAATTCTTGACCTCAGTTGGGAATTCCAAAAAACATATTTATTTCTTTAGCCAAGTAGGAGATTGTCAGAGTTTGATGCAAATACCGAATTACAGATTTATGAGTTTTCTTATCATAGCCAGCCACTATGGTGCATAATATAAATTTAGACTCCTTCAAATCAAAGATGGGCATAGAAATTATTTTGTCTACCTCTTCCTTACGCAACGCCTCATTCAGAGAGTGATTGTCCTTTGCATTCTCCCACTAGGTGCGACATTCACCTCCCATTACACTTTTGAAAGTGGTGTTGGCAGCCATATTCTTTTCTGCAGTTTTGCCTTTGTTACTCGACATCGTCTTTGCCACCTTCCTAGCCTGTAAGACCAAATTTTTCTTCTTAGAATCAATGATTTTCCCTCTGTTGGGGTTTCCCAACGCTTATCTTTACCATTTTATGATGTCTCAATCTCGAGGAGATTTTAATTTTTTCTGGGCAATCGTTTCTTCAATCCATGTGCTGTCCAACTATTGCGTTGTATGGCTTCTTGTGGAGGTAGTGTGTATACCTTTTCTTTAACTTGCTACCATTCACCAATAGACTAAGGTCCTCTTGGTGTATGACTATAGAATTTTGTACGGTTGTAGCAGTTGATATGGCTGGAGGATTTTGTACGGATGAAGAGGTACGTACGGTTGGGGGAGTTGCTGAATGTTGTATGGCTGCTAAATTTCGTATGTCTTGTCTATGGATCTGTACACTTTGCACCCGTCACCATACACTACTTTGCAATCGGCCGTTGTTGAATGTCATACATTGCTTTGCAATCAGCCATTGCTGAATGCCGTATGCTGCTTTGCAATCAACCATTGTTGAAAGCTGTACGTTGTTGAACCTTGTTGTAGACTTCCGTACATGTACGCTGGTGATCTTCCTTGCTTGCTTCTGCATGCTGCTACATGCCATACATTGTTTCGTACGATGCCTGTCAACATTGGAGAAGTCCGTACGTTGCTAAAACCCTTGTCTCCCACTCGATACCAATTTTTTTTTGTACGTCCTCATTAGAACTCTAGTTGTTTTAGGCGGTAATACCGAGGGTGGAAAATGTTTTCCTCCTTATAGGTACAATGCTTTTTGATTTGTTTTTTCTTTTTCTTTTTATTATTTCTCCTTTAGTCCTCTCTTCGATTTTTAGTAGGCCCCCCTTTATTTCTTTTTCTTCACTTCTTTTACATTTATGGAGTAAATAGCAACTTCCATCTTGTCTTTATAAGGCTTTAGCTTGGACCCATTGACTAGGTCTTTCAAAGTGTTATTATCTAAAGTGGACAACTTTATATCTCCATTTTCTCTTACCTCCATTATCTTATAAGACCCCAACCATCCAACATTAAACTTACCTGGCTTTATTTCATTCTTGCCATTATGCTTGAGTATCAATTGGCTCAGTCTAAAATTCATCCACTTCAAGTGATGTCAGAATTTTTGTTTCCCTTGTGCCACCTTAGTCCCCCATTGGGCTAATGTCCTTTCATCTAGTTTTATTAAAGCATCAAGTCACTCACTTAAGCTCTCCACATCTCCTAGTCTGTGTTCAACTGCCATTCTTAGGCTCGGTACTATATATTCCACTAGTATCATAGCTTCTTGCATGTACATTAAGTGAAAGGGGGTTTGTCCAGTGGCAGTCTTGTAGGTAGTCCTATAAGCCCATAGAATTGTTGGAAGCCATTCCTCCCAATCTCCTTTTTCAACTTCACAAATCTTGTATAAGATGGTTACCAATATTTTGTTTGTGGCCTCCGCCTAACCGTTTGCTTTTGGATAGTACAAAATTGAGAAAGAGTGGAAAATTTTGTACTCACTTGTCATTGTTCTGATTGCTTGATTCACAAAGTGCACCCCTTTGTCACTCGTCAACTGCAGTAGTATGCTGAACGTTGTTACTATTTGCTCATAGAGAAATTTGGCCATACTAAGGGTTGTATTGTCCGAGAGTACTCGTGTCTCTGCACATTTTGTGAGATATTCCATTGTTAACACTATGTACTTGCATATGTGGTTATTGCTGGCAGGCCCCCATTTCTGAATTGCATAGACCATACCTAAAGCTTCCCTTTCGGTGGTTCTATAATTCTGCTCTGCTTTCGATAGTAGCTTGCTTGCAAAATATGCTGGATGGTCTAGTCCTTCCTTCCCTAGTTGTGCCAGGGTGACACCTATTGCATAATTAGATGCATCCACATGGACATGGAATTCCATGTTACAGTTAGGTTATATGAGAATTAGAGCACCCACGAGTCTTTTTTTTAATTCCTGGAAGGCCTCTTGTTCTTTCCCCCAACAAAACCGTTCTCTTTTTTCGGTTGGTTTTTCTAGGGGTAGAGATGCTTCTGCAAATCCTTTTATAAATCTACTATAGTACCCCACATGCCACAAGGACTTGACACCAGTTACAGCTGATGGCGCTTCCATTCCTAGAATTTTATGGGGAAGCTTTATCTTACCTTGATCTTGTCAGGATTTGTTTTCAACCCCTCCTTGCATACTATATGGCTAAGAAGTCTTCCTTAGGGGACCATGAATCTGCATTTCTTGGGATTCAAGGCCAGTCTTGCCCTCCTACATCTATTCATGTATTCACTAATGACTTTGAGATGATGCTCCTTCCTTCTATAGATTGACCAATCATCCAGGAAGGATTTGAAATTCCCTACAGACATACCGTCGAAGATATGCAATACGATCCTTTGAAAGGTAGCTAGTGCATTGCACAACGCAAACGACATCCTATTATACGCATACACCCCATCTTTGACTACAAATATGGTTTTGAGCTTATCCTCCTTAGCAAAGCTGATTTGGTTATATCCCGGAAACCCATCCATGAAGGAGTATATTTCATCTCCTGCCACCTCTTCTAGGATGCTATCAGTAAAAGGATTTGGGAAGGGGTCTTTTATAATTATCGCATTCAAGCATCTAAAGTCAACGCTTATCCGAATTTGATCCTCATCCTTCTTCAGTAATATAGCTATATGGGATACCCAGTCTCTAGTTTGTACTTTGAATATTATTCTTGCCTCAAGCATTTTTGTGATTTCTTCTTGAACCTTGGTTGCATAGTTCTTGTTCATTTGGTATAACCGTTTGCACATTGGTCTTGCTCCTGGTATCAGCAGTATCCGTTGGACGCATAGTTCTAGCAGTATTCCTTTCAAGTTCTTGTATGTCCATGCGAATACGTCTTTATATTCTAGGAAGATCTTACAAGCTGCCGCCTTCAACATTGGATCCCAGCAATCCCCAATGAGAATCTCCTTCGGTTGGTCCTCCCCTAGGTTTATTGTCTGTAGCTTAGCCTCCTCATATTCCACTTTCCTCTCTTTGCTAAATACATGTGCTGGTTTATTATTGAGGGTAGTTGTACCCTCCCTGTACTCCTTATAACCTTTTGGGTACTTTTCTTCTGATTCGTATTCTTGGATTTGCAACATATTACAATCTGGCTGGAATACTTCAGTCTCCCATCTACTAGTGAAACAAACTGTTGAGGGAACCTATTTCATCTTGTGAGCAATCCCCAAGCCGGAGCACTCCTTCATCTGGTTCCACTCCTTCCCTGTCTTTTCCCTCTACCTCTCAATCAGATGCCAGATCCTGACTTACAGACTGATTTGTTAGGTCAATTGTATACTTTCAGCCATTTGCTTCTATGGAAGAGTATTTCTCTTCCAATAATGTGTGGCCTTTGTTGTGACTAGCTATCCTCTCCCCAACAACGCATCACACCCTTTCTTCTCCAAGGTAATCACCACAAAGTCTAAGAGGAACTATTGTGTACCAATTACTACCTTTTGTCCCATTAGAGTTCCTATTGGTTTAATTCCGTGCTGGTTTGCACCCACCAGTTGGAATACGGGTAGCTAGAGTGTAGGTTTCTCTATTGCCTTCCAAGTCTTATCAGGTAAGACATTCATGCCCGATCCTTCATCCTCGATAGCATTTGTGAGTTTGTATCCCATTATCTCCATTTCTACCATTGCAGGTGTTCTCCTCATCCCTATGGTGAACATGGAGTTAAGTCTCTTTTCCCGCTTGTGCTTCCTCATTCTCTGTGGACGGTTCTTCTTTGTCCATTGCTCCTTGTGTTATTGCTACATGTAGTTGAGGTAGTGTTTCTAGTAGATCTGCATTTCATGGAAATGGTGGTCTCCAGTACTTGTTTCATGATGTTCGGTACTAGCTGAGTGGTTGGAAGTTTAGCCGTACTTGCTTTCTCCACTTTGTCATGTTATCGCAAATATCCTTTTTGGCTTCATGGGATCTTTCGTTCTCTGTAGTTGCATCAGGATACACAAGTTCCCTAGCCTGCATTCTTGTGATGGCCAATACAACATTTTCTGGCTCTACAATGTCGAGTATGTTCACCCCTTGTTGTCTTGGGCAATTGGCATCCTTTGTTGATTTCTAGGATCACTGCAAATGTACTAACAATTGCCATTGTATTGATTGTGTTCCAAATGCAAATGAAGGCTTATAAATAAGAGAGGAGGAGACATGTCTCATGAAGAGACATGTCTTTATGGTTAATCATCACTAGTTAACATATTAATATATTAGTAATATAAATAACCATATATAATATATTATTATATAATATATATAACAATATACATTGTTTAACATGGATAATTACATATAGCAAATGATGATTGACCAATAATAGTAATGTATATCAAATCGAATTAATCTGACCGAAGCGACAACTTTAACACTCCCTCTTAGCCAGGGAGGATTTGTAGAACACATTATGTTCTTAAGTATTTGAAGAGATACCATCTCAGTATGATATTCAATTCACTATAAGGCTAAATATCTCAACACTCCCTCTTTAGCAAAAAATAATTGAAGCAATTATAATACAAGATTTGAACACCACTTTAAATGTGGTCTATGATAGATTTAAGTTATGGTGTTGGACAAGATCTGGCTCGAAGAACCATAACAATTGATTTTCATGGTGTCCAGCAAAATCTGGCCCGAAGAATCATAATGAGTTGATTTTAAAGGCGTCTCGCAAAATTTGGCCTGAAGAACCATGATAAGTTGGTTATCAAGGTGTTCGGCAAAATCCAGCACGAAGAACCATGATAACACTTGCTCCAACACATTTTGGTGTTAAGAGATAGATCAACTATTGGTAAGGTCATCACCATACAATAGTGACCTCACACATATGAAAGATCGTCACCTTTCATAACACACAATTGCAAAAAATTAATATTCCTATGACAACTTAATGAAGTCTATTATGATACATCCGTTATCATGAGTTTTAGCACTCTGGGACAACAACGTAATGAAGTTTGTCATGATAACAGGTCTACCATTTATAAGATTTTCATCTTACAATGATTACCTTCTGTTTATGTATGTTAATGAAAGATTGCCACTTCTATTACATGTCATATGTGAAATAGTAACCCAATGAACCAAGTCAGAGGGTGTTATAAAGACTTTGACCTCAATTCTCTCTCATAGAGAAGAACACATTACAATAAATTTCACTTAGAACTTCTCTTCATAGAGAAGATATCATTCACAAAGGATTGCACCTCAAAATTCTCCCTCTGAACAATGATCCTCATGATTACTCGGGCCTCACCATTTACACAACATTCCTTAGTTTTGTCCTCCACCGTTATGGGAGTCTCGTGCAAAATGCCCCCATTCATTGCATTGCCTACATTGAGTCATTGGACTTTCTTTGGAATCGTAATGGATTGCTCTCCTAGGTGTGTTGTTTTTGCTTCCCTGCCTATTGTTTCTATACCCTCCAAGTGAGGATTCTGTATTTGTGTTTCATGGAGGGGTGGAAGGCGGTGTGGATTGTTCTCCTTAGGTAAAGAATACTTGTCCATTCCATGCCTTTAGATTGTATGAACAATCCTTAACTATGTGTCTCAACACTTGACAGATGTCACAGAAGGCTTTGTGCAGGCATGTCCCTTTTGTGTGTCCTTCCTTTTTGCAATCCGTACACTATAGTTCCCTACCCTCTCTTTTCTCCACCTTACTTCTTATTACCTCCTTCATTAGTCTCATCAGGTCTTTCCTCAGGGCTTGAATGATCTTAGATTCATCCCTGCTCTCTTCTGATTTTTCACTTCCACTTCCATGTCTCTTGGCTTTGGAGGTTTTGTTCTCTCTCTATATCCATTGCGTGGGTGCAAGCGTCGACAAAGGATGATGGTGGTACAATTTTCATTTTTGTTCTTAAGGACCGGGTTAACCCTTTGATGCACCACCTTCATTTCAATCCATTGGCAGGTTTCTTATCCAACTTCCTTGAGTCTCCTGCTATATGCTCCGACAGATTCATTTTTCCCTTATTGTGTATTATAAATTTTAGTGACTATCTCATCATCATCACGTAGAAGTCTAAATTCCTCCGCAAAGACAGTATGAAGGTCCTTCCATGTGCTCTTCTTTGTGTCCTCCAAGTCTGTATACCAATCAATAGCTATACCTCTTAGCGTGGCGAGGAACACTCTAAACCATTCATCGACATCATTTTCTCCATTGGCCTGCTATATAGTTATACATGTTTTACAATCAGTGTAGGGTCCTACGATCCTTTCCTAGTAAATCTAGGTAATTTTTGTTTTTCTAATGCCATTCTCCTATTACTGTTCCTTCCTGTCGAGATGCTCCCTCTTGACGAGCTAGATTCCTGGATTCTTGGTCTAGTAATATCTCCTTCCCCTTGTGATTCTTGTTCTCTGTGGCTTTAGCTTTGTTCTTGTCGATGCTTTCTTCATGCGGGGTTTTCAGGACTCTTCCACTCTTCATTCCTTCCCGGTGCTTCTGAAATGGCCAAGTTGGCTATACCTTCTATTGTGTTTCCAATCAACCTTTTTTCGATTTGATTTGTACTTTGGGAGTGGTTCACCAGCCCCCTTGAGTTGTGACATTTTTCCTCTTGTTTGTGGAGATGCAGAGTTCACACAACAGCTTCCTTGGTTTCTTCTTCTGGCATTTGCCTGTGATATTTATTTGGAAGCAGTGGCATGAATTGTTTGTGTCTGGTTTTCTTCCTTGGATTGTCACGCTTATCCAATTCTTGTGTCCTTTCGGCGAACTCTTCGAGCACTTGTTGTCTTCTTCACTTTCTTTCAATTTCGGCTCTTTCTTCCTCCACGCATACCAAATTTCTTGCCAATAGCCGAGGGATTTGTCCAAGTAGATCGTACACCATTGGTGGTATCGGAAGCTCGTCCAGTACTGTGCTATTTGCAAACGCTATCTCTCGGGCTTCCCTTTTCATGTACTGGTTGACAAAAACTTCTCAGGCCACCACCAGATCTCGTGTCACCTGATCTTCTCTTGTTATTTCATCCTCTTCTTCATCGGTGTTTGTTACTTGTATACATGGTAGAAAGGGTCTTCCCATTACTCCATCCTGTCTAGTCGATGACCTCTAGGTTCAGATTTAGGCAACGATGCCAAAATGTACAATGATTATTGACACAGGTTACATAGAGCAATCTAACACAAAATCCACTGTACCAAAATAACATTCATTACTATTACTAGAATTCCAAAATGGCGAGGAAATGTTATTGCCTTATTGATTACCAAAAAACATGAGTACATCATCCATATTCCGATATTTTTATATAATGGTTGGTTGGTTGGGAAAACCAACAGACGCATCCCCTCGCTCCATAACTACCCCAACCCAACAAAGCTTAACTAGTTCTAATTACAACATTACTTTATTACGTACTACATTAATTTAATTATTTAACTTTATCAATGGATAATCTATAGTTTCTGGGATTTATTTAAATTAAATGATCACTCTATTTAATAGCACATTGGGGATGTAAAGGGGTGTTATTTATCCCACATTGACCAATTAAGTGGGAGAGCTCTTGTGAGAAAAATATAAAAAGGATTGAATAGTTCCCTTCAACATGCTTAGAGTATATGAATTTGTAATATTATCTAATGAATTTGAATTCTTGGGCTTGGAGGAAGAAAATCCTTTTTGCTATCATTCTCTTCGTTGTTGAAAGAGACATTCAAGAGGATTTGTGACATGCTTGGACTCTAAGGTAAATCTGATTATGCAATATAGTTCTTACTACATTTCAAGAAGTTTTAGAGTTGGGAGGGATTGGTTTGAGTCATTGTGTAATATTCCTTTTCTAGCATTCATAACATAATGTGTCGTTAGCCTATTTCCTCATTGTCGCACAGGTTAACCAAAATTTTAAAGGGGCCTAGAGGTTGTTTGGCCTCAACATTTTAAGTTGCAGGTCATTTAGAGAGGGTTTGAGGAGTTTTGGGCATACTTACTATTTGCTGTAATTTATTTTGGGCATGACTTCACATCCAATGGCAGTGACACGTTGATGGTAATAGTGTAAAATCAACAAGAAGATCTATTTATCGTTGATATGATTTATTGTGCATTAACAAAGGTATTTTATAAAGAAATATTTAACTTTATTAATGTATAGTCTAATATTTGTTATCTGCTGGATACGGCAGAAACCCGTGCCAAGAATGGAAGCAACTATGTGCATGATATGGAAGAGTTTTGACACCAATTATGGTTGCTATGTATAGAAACTAAATACCAATGCTAGCATAAAACTTGCAAACATACACATTACATAGAGATGGAAAAGTATCACTTCATTGATTGTACCAAGGAATTACATGACTAATACTAGTGTTTCCAATATTACCATGCCCTTTCAATTCCCAGTGAACCCTACATATAGCACTCCAATTGGTTACGAGGACTCTTGCGTTGCAACTCTTGGTACATGTGCTTTCCTAGCAACTATATTAATTACCTTAATTACGTTATTAGGGCCTACATTATCGTTCTCCCACCGCCCACCCACAAAACAAAGAGTCATATTCTGAATGACTGAAACAAAAAAGTAGGCTAATGAGACGGATGAGTGGATGTCATGGAGTTGTGGATCCTACAAGTCATGCTAGTGTCTGCCTCAAAAGCTTTTTCTCATTCTTCTATGAGCTGTTTAGTTTTTACTCGTAAAACTCTAAGCGCATCTATTCTGTCTTTTTTGCTGATGCCAGCTTCTCTGCATGCATAAGCCTTTCCTGTTCTAGCCGAGTCTCTAGTTTTTCTACTTTCTCCCCAAGAATGATCTGATCAGCTTCTGTCTTTGCCAATTCCCAGTTCACTTTTGTAATTCCATAAAGGTAGATCTGAAATTCTCCTCCATTTGAGTTAGGGTGGTGATAAGGGGCCCATTTGCATGTCTCATCTGTGAGGCTTGCCAATTATGAGTTTTCTCTTCCATCTCCTCAATAGGCTATCCTTGCTCTGTACATATTCTTTTGAACTCTGTGTGGCATCCTACCTTTATGAAGTGGAGGGATTTCGCTGCTGAAACTGTTGCTGTCATGTTAGCCTCCTTAGCCTCTCTCCTTATTTCGTGTGTGGCCCTAGTCATGGCTTTTAATTCATCCAAGAACCGTTGAGTGCATTCCTCAAAGTGTGTCAGTCATGTAGCCAATCTTTCTCCCCTGGGTTGACTCTCACCTTCCATTCCTACAGGTTCTATCTGTTGGTCCATATTTTGATGTTCTCCCATTAAGGTTGGGGATGGTGGATATATCCTCTAGTCCTAGTTGAAACTTGGTGCGTAAGTTATCTGCCCCTGTATCCATGGTGCCAAGGTCCTGTTGTCTGGTAGGCATAGGCGTTGGAGAAGCGCTCGATGGTGGTGTAGGCGTGGGTGCCAAGGTTGTTGGGTTGGCAGCTATTATCGTAGGCGCTACAACAAGCATAATGGGCTATGCAATCTCAATTCCTTGTGCTGTGGTAATGCGTACTGTATGAGCAGCTCCCTTCGTAGTCTTGAGATTCACCACTTTAGTATTTGGGATTCTTTTCACCGGGACTAAGTGGGCCGTTGGTAATATCTAAGAGGGCGCAAAGGCTATTCTTTTGGCTCCCCAATTTGAAAGGGTCGGTCTCCCCATAATGTTGTCACCAACTATAGATATCTCTCTTACTCCACCCCCTGTTATAGATGTCTCTCTTACTCCACCCCCTGTCTAAACTTCTTTGTTGTTTTTGCTTCCTGTGTGGTCTCCCTTGCTTGCCTCCTTGCCCGTACGGATGACTTCTGTACAGGAGTCTTCTGTACTGTTATGTGCTCCTTCTCCATGCATCCCACTCATACAACTAGGCTCCATACGATTAGGATTCGTACTACTAGGCTTTGTACAAGTAGGCTCCGTACGACCACTTCTGCAGTCCTCCCTCCGCCACTTGCTCTTCTTCGATGTCCTTGGATGTTTCCTCCCTCGTATTCTTGGTGGTGCAAAATTCTTCTTCATCTGAACTCGATGCTTATACAAATGAAGTTCCCATTGCCCCTTCCTTTGCCACTGTCCTCTTCGTCTTGTTTGTTGTGTGATTCTTCCTCCTGCACACTGTGAGTAATTTCCTGCCTGAGACTCTTCTTGCGTGGCTTTGACACCTCCTACTGCTATCATGTCCAAATAGAACCAGTAAAACTTTGCTGATTTATACGGTCCCACTCGATTGGCTAGCACAAATGTGCCCCAATGTTCAGGCGCAACTTGCATATGGAATGCTTCTAGGAACAAGGCTTTGGCATGATGTGGCATATAAAAGGTCTCGTGCTTCAACAACAAAAATTCTTTTATTTTAATTGAGTGCAACTGCGCCTAATTATAAATCCTACCATAGTGTAGACCATTTACCCATGGAAGCATGGAAATGGCAATGTCTGAAGTTTGGCTCCTTTTGTAGTCATTTTAGAGGATTTGGTTGCTTGATGCCCTCTATTTGGTAATCCAAATACTTTTGTGAAATCCTTAGGTGCAAAGGACACTACCACATTCTGTTGCAAATACTTAATGGTAGACTTGTGGGTCTTTTTATCATACCCGTCTAAAGTTCTAAGAGTAGAGGTTTAAATTCCTTCAAATCAAAGATTGGCATAAACACAATCTTATCTACCTCAACATTCCTAAAGGCTGCCTTTAATGGATGCTGGTCATCTATGCCTTGCCACTAGTTCCTACATTTCATTCGTGCAACTCCTTTAAAGGTAATGCTGGTGACAAAAACCTCTTCTGTCGTATCTTTGCTTCTCTTGCTCTTGCTTTACGTAGCCACTTCTGTTCTTGTTTACCATTTTTTTGTTTATTTGTAAGTTCTAATAACCCACTTCAAAAGATCCTTTCGTAGGATTTCCAAAACTCCCCTTTACCATTTTATACATCCGTTCTGCTATCCCCTCACACCAAGTTTTTATTATATTTTGTCGCTGTTAACGAATGCGCGTTTCCTTCACCTCTTCATTCCTCGTGTGCACATCTTCTTTGTACAACTATACATACGGCTTTGCCTGAACGCCGTATGAAGTTCTCCCCTCTTTTGGCTGGCGTACACAATTCCTCTTTACGTGATGTTCCTCTCAATTTCTACTCCTCGGCGTACACAATACCTCTGTACATGACCGGCCTCCCCTTGTCGCAGTACAAATATGTGCATGTATGACAATATTTGTAAGCGTACGACCTTTCTTCCTACAATTACAGTATGTGGTCATACATGTATGGGTGTACGTGTGCACATGGGCAGTGCCTTCCTTCTTGGCATACGATCACACACATACAGTTGTTTCTGCACATGTTCTTCTTGCCTCTTGCCATACGATTCCTCTTTTGGCCTTGTGCATTCCTCCTTCACATATGAGTGTGATCCCCATCTCTTTTTATCATAATTTTTGCTCCTTTTAGGTTTAGGCTGTCCTTAGACATTTCTTTCTATCTTCCCCCCCTCCTTTTTCTTTATTTTTCTTTAATTGCTTTTTGAAAAGAAAATCTCACTTTTTGTTCAAGTGTTGTACCTCTTTTTGTCTTGTTGTGCCTTGTGATTCTTTCTTTAACTTCTTTGAAAGTTTTCTCCTTGCTTGTGCCTTTGTTTCTTCCCCCTTTCGTCTTTATTTCTCATTTTAGCCTTTGATGCATAATGGCAAATGTACATGCCTGGATATGCTTGGTAGCATTTGTTCTCATGACATGTTCCTAGATAATCTAGATCAAAATTTTTATACATTAGCGGGGTAGGTCCCACACCCTTCTAACTACCATCTATGTTCCTTCCTTTGTACTTCTGTACCATCTAGTCTCCTCTCTGTCATAGTGCATTGGGTCTTTTTTTGTATGGTGCTTCTTCTCCAACTCTTTGGCATTTTTTGACTACATTCACATAGCCATCCCCTTCATAGATAAATAGGTTATCTGTTTTAACTACTATCTTGAGGGGTGGTCCTAGTTTTGCACCATACTATTCTAAGTTAATTTCTTATGCATTTTCCTCTGCTACATCCTCTTCTAGTGGTTGTTACTTCTTTTGTTCCTCTTTTGCTTCTTTAGTAATGTCATATGCCAGAAATCCTTTTCTTCTCCCTTTGTAGGGTACTTTCATTTTCCGTTAACCATTGATTCTTACCCATAGTGCTAGGGGGCTGAACATGGCATTTGTAGGATGTTTATGAATCCCTGGGATTGTTGTTTATTCCACCTTTTTCCTAACCAACTATTCTTCTGGGTCCGTCATGGGTTTGTTTTAGTCATTGTCAGGTCTTTGGGGCTCTTCCATCATGATTTGATCCTCTTCTAGTTCTGCATCTAGATAAATGGTCGACTCACCTTGAGCGGCATTTCCAAACTTGATGATTCCTATTGTATCACCTGTTCTCCTTTTATTGGTTCTTTGATAGTTTTATCATCTAGTGTTTCTAAATTTATTGCCCCATTGTTGCCAACTTCACTGATTTTATAAGGTACGAACTTTGAATTTCCTTGGCTTGATTTCATTGCGCCCGTTGTTTTTTAGAACTAACTGTCTAGGTCGGAAATTCATTTTTTGAAGAGGTTTATCGTGCTAAAATTTTCTTTTGCATTGTGCCACTTCCATTGCCCATTGAACTATCACTCATCTCTCTTCTAGTTTCACCAAGTTATCTAGTAGTTCCTTCAGGCTGTCTTCTTTTGCCCATCTATTTTCTACTGCCACTTTGAGGCTTTGAACTATGTACTTTGCTAGTACTATTGCCTCTTGCCTATACATCATCTAGAAGGGGGCATGTCTCGTAGTTTCTTTGTACGTAGTCCAATATGCACATAGCATTGCGTGTAACCTTTCTTCCCAGTCACCTTCCTCAACTCCACAAGTTTTGTATAGTATTGACACCAATATTTTATTGGTGGCTTTCGCTTACCCATTTGCACATGGGTAATACGGGGTCGACAAATTATGAAATATGCAGAATCCATTCGTTAATTCTTGTATTACTTGATTTACAAAGTGTATGTCCCTATCATTGGTAATTGATATTATAATCCCAAATTTGGTAACAAGTTGTTCATATAGGAATTTTCCGTACTCATTGTTGTATTTTGTGGAAGTATCCTTTCTTTTGCCCATTTAGTAAAGTATTATGTGGCTACCACAATACACTTGCAACATCTTGCCATACTTTCCTTTAGAGGAGCTACAAAATCTATTCCCCACTTCTAGAATAGTTCATGGGGTTATTAGGGGAACAAGTGCATGGAATTCTGTTTGAGAGGTTTCCTTGTTCTTTGGCATGTATCGCATCCCATTACCCTCTCCTTTGTGTCTACATATAGTGTTGGCCACCATAGCCTTGCCAAGACTATCTTCCGGGTTGTAGCGTCAATCCTCATGTGCCCTCCTGTTAAGCCTTCGTGGCCCTCCCGTAGCCTGCTAAGGATCTCCTCCATTACGCATCTATGGAGTATATGGTCCGGTCCCATTTTTACAAAAATCCTTGGATGAGTTGGAATGTTTTTCTTTTTAGAGCCAACTTCCTTTTCTCACTGGTTGCCATGTCTGGTTGAAATGACGTCGTCAACAAATTTCCCATGATTTGTTCGTGCCATGCTAGCAAGACTGCAATCTGACAAATGGTCTGTCATGACATTGCTCTTGCTAGCTCGAACAATGATGTTGAATGTGAATTCTTGTAGCACGAGGAGCCACCTATTGAATCTTTCCTGTATTATTGGTTGTTCATGAAGTACAACAACACCCAATGATCCACATAAATGGTGAATGGTGTGGTGAGGATGTATTGCCAGAATTTTTGTACTGCCTACACCATGCCTAAGGTTTCTCTCTTCGTCAAACTGTAGTTTCTTTCTGCTTTTGAGAGGAGTTGACTCACAAAATATATTGGATGATATAGGCCTTCTGCACCTGCCTATGCCAAAGTCGCCCCAATGACAAAGTTAGATGTGCCCACATGGAAAGACCAGAATTGGTTCTCCTACTAGTCTCGCTTTTAGCTCCTTTAATGTTGTGGTCTGCTTGACCCCCCATTAAAATGGTTATCCTTTACCCCCGTTACATCTTTCGGATCTTCCATTTCCATAATCACTTTGATTTTGTCAAGGTTGGTTTTTAACACTTCCTTACACACAATATGCCCCAACAACTTTCCTTGTGGTACCATGAACTGACATTTATTTGGATTCAATGTGAAGTGTTCTCTCTGACATTGCTCCATACATTTTCACAATGTTGCCAGATGGGTCTCTTTCCCACAAAACACCGACCAATCATCCAAGAACGCCTTAAAATTTCCCATTGCCATCTTATAAAAAATGTGTAGTATGATCCTTTGGAATGTCGCAAGGGTGTTGCACAATTTGAGTGGCATCCTGTTGTATGCATAAACTTCATCTTCTACTATAGAGGTAATTTTTTAATTTATCTTCAGCAGCAATATCAATCAGGTTGTAACCTGAGACACCGTCCATGAGAAAATATATCACATGCCCTACTACCTCTTCTAGTATGTTGTTTGTGAATGGTATTGGGAATGAATCTTTGATTGTCACTATGTTTAGACATTGAAAATCTACATTGATTCTAATCTGATTTGCTTCCTTCTTTAGTGAAACAATGGTTGGAGACACCCGCTCACTAGTTTGTAGTTTAAAAATGATTCCTGCCTCTGGCATTTTCGTGATCTCTCGTGTTTATTTGGTGTGGTGTGGTGTGGTGTTCATTTGCTGGTTTTCGTGTTTAGTTTCTGCTAAGACTGATTTTTACTGGCCTGGTGTTTAATATTGGTGCGGGTTTTCCTTCTTTGTCAACTGCTCTCCTTGCTCACGTGTCTCTCCCTGTTCGCATTTGGCACCCAACCCTTGCTTGCTTCTCAGCTGGTGGCTGCCCTCGCGTGGCTGCATTTTCTCCTACCACGGCTGCCCATGACCACTGCTTCGATTGTTTTTTTCTCCTTTTGTTGCTCGCAGTTACTAGCATTGTTCTTGCTCTTGCACGACAACCCTATCATTGCTCGGGCTCCATATCTAGTTCGGCAACTTGCATCAGCTCATTGCTCCTTGCTCGACCTACGATAGTAGTTCCTGTTGCTTCTATAGATACCAGTGACCTTCCTACATTACTGTCAAAGAGACTAGGAGGCTTTATTGTGCCACTGCGGCCAACAGTCAGTAGTTAGCATCCAATGGGATCTACTGAGCCTTCCCCAGGTGCTCGACCTGTGATCCAGACAACAAATATTCCAACACCCCCGCTTACATACCAGAGGCTCTTTGACAGGTTGCTAAAGACTGAAGCAGATAACCGGGGCTTGAGAGAAACTGTTCTTGAACTGCGGCAATTAAACTTCAGGTCGAATCCAACTCATCCGCCATCTCCGCTCTGTTACTCTCCTATCTGAAACAACAAACATCACAAAACACTTTGACATGGTCATCGATCAGCTAGGAGACTTGGACTCCTTTAGAAAACAACAGTGTGATCTTGTGACCAAACACACTACTCTTCTTTCAGAAACAAAAGAAAAGGCTAAATCTTGGGCCCAGATCCTCTTATTAGTGTTGAAAAGATCGTCCAGGGACAGATCACCGAGGAATGTTGGAGGAGGGCTTGTAAGCTTAACCTCAGAGTGTGGGGCCTCCCTACGATTACTGCAGACCCCATGATAGCTGGACAGTCCTCTCTCGCTGACCAGCTCAGTATCACTGATATTTCGTTGGACAAATGTTGGGTGGGACCAAATGGTACTCTTTCTGAGATTCACCTCACCTTCAAATAGATTGTAGGCCCTTCGATCGAAGAGGAAGCTATTCCCTCTCCCGGAGAAGATCTTCTTAGACGATGACCTCACAAGAGCACAAGTGGCACGAATTGCGACATTCAAGGAATTTGGTTGTAGAGGTGAGGCATTCTGGTAAATGGGCAGTGGTCCGTAACCTTAGAGCTATTGTGAGTCTCTGCCGATTGGCTGGGATCAAAGACCGACTCTTCTGTCCAAATGACGGTCCCGCTAGCAGTCACATGGAAGTGGTACCTCTTCTGGTTCCCTCCATGTCAACTGTTGGAATAGTAATGGCACTCTTAGGTCATTACTGGGTTTGTTTGCTGATACAGTGGGTTCGGCAGATATTCTTGTTGTCATGGAGACTCACGAGAGTTCGGTTCGCCTTCTCCCAAGGTTTGACGGGTTTAGGTAGTTCTCTATTAGGGAGGAGGTTGTGCTTCAGGGGGTGTTTGTGGTTCGGGTGGTGTTGCTTGTTTGATTAGAGATGAGCTCTTCAGTGCTACTTCGGTTGTCAACTCTGATACCTCAGTGCAATTCATGTGGATCCGGATCTAGGTTAGCCATTTCGTGAGGCCTCCCAGAGATATCTTCATTGTAGTATGTTACTTCCCACCGACCACCTCACCATACGCTATCCATAGTCCTATCAATGGTGATCCCTTCTTTGACCTTCTTGAGTGCATCTCGAAGTTCTCTAGCTTGGGCGACATCATCATTTTGGGAGACTTTAATGCTTGGACCAGAGACCTCCAAACCCCTCAGCACGACCACATTATTGATTCGATTTGCACGAGGGATTTGGATCCAACCAGCATGGGTTTCCAGTGCCACTCTTTTGATAGCTTGGGGCCTCTTTCGGGCTATGGTCGCCATCTCCTTCAGTTCTGCCAGTCTTTTGACTTGCTAATCGTGAATGGACTCTCCTACTTTCCGGGCTCAAAGTCCTTCACCTATTGGCCCCATTGCGGTGGCGCAAGTGTGGCAGACTACGTTCTTGCAGTTGATTCTGTTAATCGCCAGCTTCACCATTACTCGCCCCCTAGCTGATCACTCTATCCTTAGCCTTTATATCAACTTCACCCCCCTGCCCATACCCCAGCTCCACTCGCCACCCTTACCTTGGTTCCCTTGTACCACCTTGCGCTTCTCTGATGGCGATGACTACCTCTTCACCCTCTACCTCAGAGGGCTGCTCCCCCCGGACCGCTTCACTAATTCCTCCTAGGTCTCACCTTTTTGACCTGGTTGTTGGTGGTATCTAGGAATCCGCCCTCCTCTCCATCCCCCATTGCACCTCCTCCTCCCTCGGCCGTACTAGCTATAAATCCTGCCCAATGAATCTTTGGTTTGACACTGAGTGTAAGTCTTTTCACCGTTCCTTGCGTGCCTCCTTCATTGCCCACTCCCCCTCATACACACAGCTGTGCTCCTCGTATCACCACCTTATCCACTACAAGAAGCATGTGTTTGTGGCTTCTCAATGTCAATACCTTTGCGATACACTCACCATCCGAAATCCTCTTGGCGTACTTTGTTCCCCCGCCATCCACCCTTGACTGGTACGCCTTGGTTTTGCATGCCTCCATCCTCTATGATATTCCTGGCCAACTTCCCACCCATTCCACCTCTCTCGTCCACTGCCACCTCTTCACTCACTCCCTTGTTGGGGAGGCCATTAGACTCATGAGATGCAGCAGAGTGATCGATGAAGATAGTTTTCAGGCTAAGCTTTTCAAGCTTGGTAGTCCGATCCTGTGCCCCATTCTACCGGTGCTCTTCGACATGGTGGCTTGTATTGGTTTCCCTGCTTCTTGGTAGAGGCATGTGATCTACCCGACTCATAAATCCAGGTTGGCTTCAGACCCCGGTAATTACAAGACCATCATGATTGGGCATACCTTCGCCAAGCTTTATGCCACAATGTTGAACATTATCCTTAACAAACAACTTGACAAGTGACAGTGTTGTGCTAATGGATAGGCTGCATTCCGTGTAGACTATCAGACCATGGATCAAATCCTGACCTTGCAAGCTATCATTGAGGAGGCCCAACACCATTTTGCGAAAGTCTGCTGCTGTTTCGTAGACTTCCGTAAGGCATTTGACTGGGTACCTAGGGGGGCTCTCTTTCAGAGACTCTGAGATATTGGCGCTCCTGATATTCTTGTGATGATGATCATGAGACTCTATGAGATAGTGGTTGGCAGATTCAGCACTCCGGAGGGATTTTCAGATCCGATACATAGCACCATCGGGGTGAAGCAGGGCTGTCCACTCTCCCCTACACTATTTGACATCTATATTGATGAGCTAGAGTCCTTCCTCTCTGAGGCTTTGCTCCTCGAGGATGGTTGTTACTTGCACCAGGTTCTAACCTCCATTCTCATGTTCACAGATGACGTGGTCCTCCTGGTCTCCTCTCCGAAGGGGCTCTAGAGGTAGACTTGCTTCGTTCTATAATCAATGCCAGCTAACGGTGAACTTGAGCAAGACTTGGATCATGGTCTTCAACTATTCGAAGATTTCACATCTCCACTTTAGCTTCTAGGGTTAGTAGATTGAGATTGTCTCTTCATTCACTCATCTGGGGGTCAAGTTCTCCAGCCCTCGTTTTAGCATGAGACCAGCCTACATTCCTAGAGTGGCTAAGGGCATGGGATCCCTCCCCTCTTAGAGAGGTAGTGCTTCCGACACCACTTCTAGGACACTAAGTCCAAGTTTTCTCTCTTGGACTCTTTGGTCAGACCCATAGTTCTCTATGGTGTAGTGGTCTGGGGTCCGTCTCTTCTTGACTTTGACTGGGCCTCGATCGAGCGGGTACAGACACTTCTCTGTCAGATTTGTTGGTTCCCAAAACCGCAGATTGGAAATCCAAGAGCCTGCCACTTCTTTGATAGGACTTCTCAATCAGTTCTGGCCAAGGAACGAGAATCGCCTTGATTCCCTTGCACTTCAGGCTTCGCTACACCCAGGCGGGTAAACCTTTACCTCAAACACTAACTGTTTGGTCCAAGGCTTTTCTATAGCAAATTTAAACTTTGGAGTTCTCCGACTGGCAAGGTCCTCGAACTCAATGAAAACTGGATGCTAAGTGTTTGAATTGAATGGATTGTAAAATATTTATAAATAATTGATTTGATGTTTGTAGGAAGTGACAGATTTTCTGACTTAAATAATAAAAAGACTAGTGCCTTTGCTCATCTGGGCAATAGAGTCAACTTTAGTGAATTATCACGTACAACTTTATAATGTTTTATACACTTTACTACCAACAATTAAATAATCAAGATGCGATAGATCAAATATTATATGCAATCTTAAATTAGTCCAGGAATTTTAACTCCTCTAGCAGGGAGACAAACTGGACATAGATATGGAAATGATTTAGTATTTCACAATATCTGCGATGATCAAAAGTTAAAATGCTAAATGACCATGTCTACTTATCCGATATTTAAATTGTATACAGAATTCCAGAAGATAACTACGAAGGATGATTCGCCTGTAGTTTAAATCTCCACGCCTTTAATAATAAACAAAGAACATTTTATTTTATTATTAAAATAAAATAATAGAATTTATATTACAAAGTCATAATAAGCCCCTTATTCCTCCATACAATAAAATATAAAATACTTTCTCATGAGAGTATAAAATGTTCGGATATGTTTTACAATGTCTTTTGAATATGTCTAATTTACAAATAGCATACTCCTTATTTATATTTTAGATATAAAGGAGACGTGACTTTTCAAATGGAAAGTCATTTTATTTGGAAATACTTAGTCGGACCTCTTCAGTAAATATAATCATTTTTTATGTAATCCCAACCACAAATAACTTTAACAGATGGAATGAAACGATTATTTTCAATCTTCATATGGGAGTGCAATATATTATATATCACTTTGTCTCCTTTTAATATTCCGTGATCTCCTTGAAGTCTGATTATTGCTGGTGGGCTCTTGCAGTCAATTAAAGTTTTTACCTATTTTATAGAAAAATAATTATATCATTACCATCGCTGTATTCCTCATTGCTATTCAGACTCCAGCACAAGTATGTCGTAATTGGTATACTCTCTATCGTCATGGTCAGGACACCAATCTTCAGGCACACAAAACTTCTGTTTCTGACAGTTTTTTCCTTATATACCGCATCCAATATTGGAGCCGTCACCATATAATGCCATCATGATCTTTCTTCAGAACTTACGCTCATAGCAGGCACCTCCCGATATGTCCCTCATCATCGTGACTTTCAATGCTTGATGCTCGATAACATATGTATCAAATTTGTCCACAATTTGGCCATCTTTTTCTATATCGTTGTGTATACTTGTTGGTAATGGTTTGAAACAAGATTATATCCTTAAATGGAAGAAGACTGCTCCTGGAACTCTTCCGCACACACCCATGATATGCCTCTGAATGCTTGCTATTTTAATTCCGAATATCCAAATATTCTGAGACATGAAAACATAGACGACCAGCTACCTTTATTTTGCAGAATCAGGGATACGATCCTACATTCTAAGAGTGTCTCCATAATCACTTTGTTTCCAGGGCAAGCTATACATCTTTTGTGTTTTCAAATCATTATATCATCACCAGTAGATTCAAAGATCACATTGATATTGGCACTGCTGTAAAGTACTTGCAATATGCACAATATCTTTTCTTCAATGCTTCTGAATTTTGTTTGAATATTGGAATCATAGATGGTCACTTCTAAGTTCTACCCATATAATCATTGTCAAAGCTCTATACAAATGTTAATTTTTATCCTGATTGCTATTTGGTATGGCTGTATACATTCGTACTGCTATTGATTACTGGAGTCACTTGGATTTCAGATTGAACATGTATTTCCATATAATGCTCAGCTGTAGCACATTAGCCTGCCCAGGTTGAATATTTGCTTAATTTGCAGCCACCACGGCAATATCCAAGCAATTGAATTTTCCTTTTATGTACTGATTCCCTAAAAGAATTTGAAACTGTACAAATGAGTGCTATAAGTGCTCATAGATTTTCACGTGCTTTCAAATATATATTGAATATCACTTCCAATAGTTGCAAATAATTGATGTAGATATTTAATCCTGCTAGTTTTTTCTCATACATATTTCTTTGAATATTTTATGATTCACATGACAGAGATCCCATGGCAAGACAATCTACAGATATAAACAAGGAAATTGAAGATCATCTTCCTGCACATTGCCAACATCTCAGATATCTCCCTTGTCTTATCCAGTGCATCAGTTTGTTTACGTCCTTTGTTTTCTTTCATCCTACGATCATAATCCTTAGCAATTGAAAGAGACCTTTCTCTTGCACATTTTTTAACATCCCTAACAATACATCTATGTGTACAGTGAGTTAGATGAATAGGATCAATTGGGTAAGCATTTAACATGAGTTTCCACCATTATTTCATAAATGGAGACCAAAAATTTAGGCTCCATCAAGAATATCCGTTGCCATCGTTACACTCCACACAGTATTGTTTTGGCCGAGTTTGGAGCTCATCCTTTCTGGCTCAGCGCTATTTTTGACTTGATTTGGTTAATTCACCACCTTACAGGCTTTGCGGACTTGACCAAGGGCCGACACAGATACTTGTACCTTGCTTACTGCTCCTCACAAGATGTAGCCATCTCGACAGGGACGACTAGGGCTCGTTCTTGGTATACCCAGGCCGCTATCTTATTGAGCTCGATTGTGATCGACATCGACCATCTTCCGCCATTCCAGTTCTCGTTGGATGCTCCCGCCCACCTCCTCTCCTCACGGCAGGAGCTGAACGGACACGTTAGACTCGACATTTGTATGCGGTACATCTCCACGACTTGGATCAGCCCTCCTGGCAATCTACGCCCTCAGATGGCCTACTACTAAGAGCATTTTCTGGAGATCCTAGATGGTATCATTTTTCTTCCCTCATATTTGAGCCACTGTTGGTGTCATGCCCTTCGCATCGCCTTGGAGTCTTTTAGAGTCGGAGTCCACCGACTTCGTTGCTAGACCGATCACCACCTGACCAGAGAGGAATGGGTGTGCCGCCTTTGCACTTTATCCGATACAGAAATAGAGACCCATTTTATCTTCAGTTGTCCCATCTACTATGAGATCAGAGGTAGATTCCATTGTCTATTTAGGAATTGTAGATCCCTCTCGGCATTTTTCTGTTACTCAGACCAGAGGTGCCTAGCGCTCTATCTCCGGGAGGCCTCCCAACTTAGAGATCACACCTTACAGCTCTGGTTCCCTCAGAATTAGACCTTGGATCAGCTTATTATGGACTTCTTTCCACCCACGCCCACTTCCGGGATTAGGAAACGACCCCATCCGCCTGTCTCCGAACACACCAGATTGGTTAGACCTTGGCATGGGTTCCTTAGACAGAAACACCCTACCCCCACAGTTATGTAGAGGCAGAGGTAGTGCCAAACCTAGAACCGTGCTCGTCCTAGTCCTTATCCCTCTATACGAGATTTCTTTGTACTGAGAAAGGACTGATGGTCCTTCTCTCTTTCTTCTGGTTATTTCTTTTCCCTTTTGTAGTGCTTTTTTTCCAGTCACCGTTGGGTGTTCCTGCTGGTTACTTTTCTTCACTGTACTGTTGTATCTTTGAGTCCCATAGACCCTTGTTGGTCTCTTGTTGGACATTAATATCATTATCTTATCTATCTTATCTTGTACTTTGGCTGCATAATTTTTGTTCATGCGTTATGGTCTTTTCCATACGGGTTTTGTGCTGGGCATTAGAGGTATCTTATGAACACTTAATTCTGGTGGTGCTCCTTTTAAATCCTTGTATGTCCATGCGAACACATCTTTATACTATAAGAATATTTTAGATGCAACTCCCTTGACTGTTAGATCCCAATCATCTCCTACTAATATCATTTTAGGTTCCTTTTGATCGCCTAAGTTGATTTTTGTTATATTTGGCTCCTTGTACTTTACCTCTTTGTCTTCTTTGGATTGGTGGGCCAATGTGTCGTCTTTCTTGGCTGTCCCATCATTATACTCCTTGGAATTCCTTGGATATGTGTCCTCGTTCTCCTCTATTTCAGCCACTTCAAGCATGTTACAACTTGGTCGTAGCCGGTGGAACAATCCCTAAAGAGAATTGGTCTCGTCCATTGAACAACTACCAAGTCTTAGGACTCCTTCCTCATTCGGCTTCATTGCTCCATTCCCACCGTACTCACCTCATTTAGATTTTGATTCGGATGTCAACTCTTGGTTCACTGTCTAGTTCCACCAATCAATAGTGTACCTTTTCATTGCACTTTCATTCGACAAACTGTTCTTTTTCCAATTATGGTTTGCTTTGGCTATCACCAGCCATTCTTTGCCAAGTAAGGCATCATATCCTTTCTTCTCCAAGGTGATGACCACAAAGTCTAGTAACAACTATTGTGTCCCCACAATCACCTTTTGGCCCATGAGGGTAACATGTGGTTTTATGCCATGCTTGTTTGCCCCCACTAGATGGAATGTAGGTGGCCACAACATGGGTTTGCCTATGGCTCTCCATGTCTCCTCAGGAAGTATGTTGACTCTTGATCCTCCATCCACGATGGTATTTGTAAGTTTGTGACCCATAATTTCTATTTCGACTATGGTGGCGGTCCTCCCTATTCCCACCGTGAATAGCGTCTTTTCCGGCATTGGGTGTTCCTTCGGCATAATGTTTTTATTGGCATCCTCCTCTCGTGGTTCATCTCCTCCTTGGTTCGTGGTATTTCCTTCTGTCCTTGAAATTGCTATTCTTAGTTGGGTTAGTGTATCTAGTTAGTCTTCCACCCTTATTAGTATAGTAGCTTGCAACATCTGTTTTATTCTATTGATTTCGGATGCTGATTGTATTGAGGGTCTTGTTGTCTCTTGTTTGTGTTTTTGTTCCTCCACCAATACCATCTGTGCCTCCTTCAATCTTTCTTTCTTAGTTCGAGGGTCTGGGTATGAAGCCTTTTTCACTTGGAGTCTAGTAAATTCATTAGGCTTTGTCACCTTCAAAATGTTACCGCCTTCCCCTTCAAAAAATCGACATCCTTGTGGTTCCCCGGTCCATACCACTGACACAACTTGTTTCCGTCATTTTGCAGATTTTGGCATTCATGTGCAAAGTCTCCACATGTGTTGCATCTTCTACATTGTATCATTGGACGACCCTTCACATCGTACTAGATGCGGCTAAGTGGCTTGCTATTATTGTTGTTGTGGGCTCCACGTCTCTTTTTTTCATAGCTCCCAAGGGAGGCATCGAAGGTTGTATTTCTCGGTGGCGTGGTGGGCGGGGTGGCGTTTTCTATGGTTAGAAGTACTTGTGTACTTCTTGCTTTTAAGTTGTATGGGCACTCTTTGAGTGTGTCCCGTAACTTGGAAGATATCGTAGAATTAATTTTATGGACGGTTATTCATGTTTCCTTCATTTTGGCACTCTATACACCATAGTTCCCTTCTTTCTTTGGTTTCTTTTTCTCCTTTCATTTCTTTCATCATTTGCATCATATCTTTTCAGAGTGCCTGAATTGTCTTTGACTCCCCTTTGCTTTCTTCATTGCTGCAGCCATCACTCAGTCTCTTTTTACTCCATGTTTCGTTCTCACTCTTGATGTCCATGGCTCAATTACATGCATCCTTTTATGTGGATGGAGGTACCACCTTCATTTCTCTCTAGATGGAGGGGTTTAGTCTTATAAACCATCTTTTCTTTAACTCATTTGCTAGTTTATTATCCAGCCTCCTTATTAGTTCTTTTAACGTTTGGTGATAGACTCGAACACTTTGATTCTATCCTTGATGTGTGTTGTATATTTTTGCCACAACTTCGTCATCATCTCTTAATAACTTGAATTCCACCTCAAAGGCCTTCCTTAAGTTGGCCCATGTTGCCTTTGGTGCTACTAGAAGGTCAGTGTACCAGTCGATTGCTATGCCTAGTAAACTAGCATGAAAACCTTTTAGCCAATAGTCCTCATCCTCTTGTGGCCTCCTAGATGGTTACGTATGTTTTACAATGCGACATAGGGTCTTTTGTTCCTTCACTCGTAAATTTTGGTAGTTTTTGTTTGTCTGGTGTGTTTGTTGTCCTTTTTCCTATGTTCGGAAGGTTCACCCCTTGGGGTTTCCCTCCTCCTTACCCTCTAGGTACACCTCCAACATATACACCTCTGGCATTATTTGGTTGTGAAACTTCTCCTTTTTTTTACCGCTTTCTAGTATATTTTGGTGGTGCCGGTATTCTTACCTTCTAGGGGTTTCAGGCTTTGTGTGCTCTATTGTTACTTTGTCAAAAATGACTACTTTTTTTCTACGTATTGTATTCTTAGATAATTCAGCTACCTTTCCCTCTAGACTTCTTTCCTCGTTTGCTTCTTCTGATTGGCAAGAGTGCTTTGTCTCCCTTGACTCTCTTTTCCAACTATCAGTCTCCTCTCCATTTTGTGTCATGTCACTTGTTGGTTCCGCCTCAGTAGTGCTTTTGCTAGTACTTGTTGTCGGTTATGTAGGTGTTGTTGTCTTGTTGGGCTTGTCATGCAAGATTTCGCAATCTTTGTCACCTTTTGACTTGTTGCATTAGTAGGGATCATCTTGCTTCCTCTTTGCCATCCTCCAAGTATGTTTCCTTTTGGTGTCTCCCATCTTTATTAGGAAGGAGGAGCATTAATTATTTGATTGGGGTTTTGTTCTCGGTTCCTCCACCAATGGTTCGTTCTGTAGTTGTTTGTGTCTTGAGGTTCCTCCTCTCTGCAGGTCCTTTCGTAGAATCGTTGTAGTACTTGCTGCATTCCTTGCTCCCTTTGGATATCTTCTCTTTGTTACTGCACTACTACTAGCCTTAATGCGAGCAGCCTTGGAAGACTCCCAAGGAGGTTGTACACAACTTCGTTTACCACGAGTTTGGCATGTACCGTGTGTTAAAACTAGACTAGAAACTATAAATTGAACACATCAATATATCTTGGGAAAAACCCTCTTAAATGAGGGGAACAACCCAGGCCCAAAAAATAATTCTTTATATTGAAGAAGTCATCATGATTACAATATATCAGAGCTATTGCTCTATGAACACAGGAACAATCATACTCTAAAATCACCTCTGATCAAGGTAGGTAAAAACCGATGTTACAAAACACATCAAACTAATTATATACATCACCAAATCTTAGTGAGACTTTAACCAAACTGAGATACAAAATGTAAATCTGAGATATATTTGATAAATCAGAGATGCCGTGTATATAGAAGAAGTCGTTCATTAGATGTTTTTCTGAAGGAAGCTTATCAATTGCAATAATGAATGCATCCCGTAAGGTAATATTGGAGATTATCTGTATATGTTGTCGATTACCATCATCACTTAAAGAATGGATATTAACCTAATGCGAGTGGTGACGAAAGAATAATCTTGCACATTGATATATGTTTCTTAATATACCGGGTTGCCATATATTCGACATCCCTTTAATAAGCTTCCTCTTGGCAATAAGTAACCAAAATCGAAGAGGATAACTATCGCCAGCAAATATGCGGGACCCAGAAAGAAATAAGAGATTTAATACGATGATGAAATATAAGACACTTGCCAAGATAAAATTAAATACAAAATTTCTCCGGAAATATGTTAGTTCATATTTGATATAAATTTGCCATTTCTAAATAGTAGTATCTAGAATTTCATGTAAGGCTAAAATATTTAACACCGTGTGGGTGGGGAGAGTACTCTGCCCTGTCTCCTGCTATACGTATTGGTCTACTGCTATGTTCCATGTGTGAAAGAGATCTTGTGTCAATTGATCCTCCCTTGTAACATCCCCTTCCTTAGTGTCACTATTAGTGATAACTTTTTGCTAGTTAAAGGGTCGGTCCCTTATGCTTCCATCTCCTCCTTGCCTACTTAGACCTTAGGTTTGTACTACGCGACAACACTAGAAATGTTTTCTACCAAATATGGCAGAGTCATTTGCGAAGTATGGAAGTAGCTAAGTGCTTGATATGGAGAGGTTCCTATGTCAATTGTGGAAGCTATGCACAGATTCTAAATACCAATGCTAGCATAATACTTGTAAACGTACACATTGCACAGAGATGGCAAAATATCACTCTATTGATTATACCAAGGAATTACATCACCAATACCAATATTTCCAATATTACCATACCCTTTCAATTCCCAATGATACCTACATATAGTGCTCCAATTGGTTACGAGAACCAATTGTCGGGACTCTTGGTACATGTGCTTTCCTAACAACTATATAAATTACCTTAATTATGTTATTATGGCCTACATAGTTTGTGAGACATATTTAAAAAAAGCAGCCCCCTTTATTTTATAATACATCAGAGACATAAGTTCCATAAAGGGAGTTACGTTTTATCCTACATTGGCAAAATGGAGGTACGAGCTCTTGTGAGAATATTATGAAAGAAATGGAAGAGCTTTCATTTAGTATGGTTGGAAATTATATGAAATTAATGAAAATATATGAGAAGTTCTTCGAGGGTTTATGAGGATTTAAACCCTCATGAATAACAATCTTTTCTCTGTTGAAAGATGGAGTCAGAGGGGTTTGAATTGAGTTTCAAGGGAGGCATACTTTTGCTACACAGTTGTGCAATAGTGACACTATTGTTGTTAGTGATTTAGCATCATTCGGTGAGAGTATTTCATGTCATACAGGTCTGTTGGGTACAATACAAAACGAATAGACAACAACATGATTGATTGGAGTGTACAACCATTATCACATTATTGTAATACATGGAGAAACAAGACATTACTAAATACATGGAAGAATAGAGAAATATAGAAGTACATTTAGACATAGGTAAATAGGTTACATGCAAAATGGGGGAAAGAAGGAATCCTAGTGAAGAAAGTTTGTTCAATATTTTAGAGGCTTTTCTATTAGGGAAATGACAAACAAAGCTAAGAATCCAGGAATAAAAACTTACATTACCCTACTACGATAGATTTGGGAAGAATACAACTAGAGCTTGGGTGTAGAAAGTAGGCACTTACTTCTAGTTGAGATGGATGCTAGAGGAGGAAGCCATTAAATTCGCTACATCACATCTAGATGCCTTGGCAAACAAGTGGTGCTATCATGACATGGTCACGTTGGGGTATGATCAAATCACCTCATATGTTGATTTTACTAAGAATTTAGTTGAGAATTTTGATAATAAGAATATTGAATTGTATTTTAAGGAGTTAGCTCAGCTTAAGCAATGTGGTTCAATTGATACATTTGTATCACAATTTCATAAGCTTTAAATTTTGGTTACATATATTTCATAGAGGAGGTTATTGGTTTTTTCCTTGGATGGTTTGTCGGAATCTTTTGAGGGTTGAATTATGGGCCTCAATCCTTCTACATTGTAGGAAGCCTACAAGAAAGCGAGAGACATGGAGCCCACTTCATCAATGGAAAATTTCATTCAAAGGATTTTTCATCTCTGCTATATTGCTGAGCTCTAGCTCTTTTTCTTCTGACTTCTTCTATAGTTGACTGTTTTCTTGCTTTTCATCTTCAAGATGAAACAAGAATGTTGTCCTCTTTGATTCCTAAGCTGATTGTTATGAAGCCAAAATTGCTTCTACTGCCACTAATCGGATAGTTGTCTCCTCCATAATCCTCTCTGCTGCTACCTGATTTGCCTGACTCCTCCATAGAGCATAGTAGGCATCTCGATACACTTGCACTATCTCTCAGGTAAGGTTCTCCACTCGACTCTCTACTACTGACTCTCTAGCAATCCCGTCTCGTTGCATCTCCAGAGTCTCTGTATTAGGCCACCCTCGTGCCTCAAAACACATGGTAAAGGCAGTCGGGCAACCAACTGGCATAAAGGATAGAACATTCTCTAGCTCTTGCACAACTATCTCTAGTGCGCGTGCCTGCGTAGAAATCATCACTTGGTGACCTTGAGTCACCATATCAGCCAGGTATGCCTCTACATCCTCCACTATTTCTGTTGATGACTCCGTGCGGGCTGCTCCTGTGCTCCCATCGCTGTCACAACTATCTCTAACATCTTCTCGGCAGTGCTATCCATCAGAGGTGGAGGTGGTAGCTCATCTGTACTAGTGGGGTAACTCTCCTCCTTTGAAACTATAGGGTCCACCTCCTGGGGCACTTCCCTCATAGGTGAAAGAATACTAGATACCCCTGGTACTAGTTTGATGTTAAACCTCTGACTCAGATAAGCACTCAAGCCTTGTGTTGTACTTGCCCTACTAGTATCCTCTCTAGCTGGCCTGGCCAATGCTGCAACATCTATAGTGACCATAGCGTCTGAAACAACTATATCCAATCGAATTTGCAGTGCCCTCAGACTCTTAGGTGCCTCCTCCTACGCAGGTATCTCCATTACACCCTCATGTGTCTCCATCACCTCTATTGGTAAGGCTGTAGGTGGCAGTAGAGTGCCTTATTATTACTTGAATTTCAGAGCAACGGGTTAAGAATCACCCAAATGTCTATGAGCTCATATCAAAGCACGATAGGGGTCCATTTGTTTGCGAGAATTGAACTAGAATTGGTAGAACAAATTCTAAAAAAATTTATTCCTTAGTTTGGATGTGTCAATCTGGATTTGGAATGAGTTTCAAATTCCCCTTTTGGTCCAAAATGAGTGTTTGTTAATTCCACCTCAACAAGTGGAATTGGAATTAAATCAAAATTTTATTTTCTTTTTCATTTTTCCTACTCAACAAAATTCAATTCCAAATCAACAAATCCAGCATTTGACAAATTTTGGATATAAGACAAATGCAACATTTGCTAATGTCAATAACCAAACGAGCCCTAAGGTGTTTGATGACATCCCACATGGAGTCCCTCCTAAGATAGGTATTCAGAATTGTAATAGAATTGGAGGGAGACATGTGATCACCACCCCATACAAACATCCAAAGAAATACAAAGAATAGAAGAGTTATTGGAGATGGGTCGCATTAGACCTGGCAAGACCTTGTTCGCATCAACAATAGTTACAATGTGTGTTTGGAGTGAGCACTTCTAGACTTCACCAAACCATTTGAGTTACAATGTGTGTTTGGAGTGAGCATTTCCAGACTTCACTGAACCATTTGAGTTATAGTGTGATGCTTTAGGAAATGGGTTGGTATTGCATTGATGCAGGAGAAACTTCCTATAGTTTTTGAGAGAAGGAAATTAAGAGGGGAGGAGAAAAGCTATTTTATCCATGATTGAGAGAAATTGGCCATCATGCATGTGTTGGCCAAGTTCAGGTCTTTTTTGCTGGAGGGCAGATTTGTGATTAAGATAGATCTTAACAACATTAAGTACTTCATGAGTTAGAGAGATCTTAATGGTAGTCAACATAAATGGATCACTAAACTACAGACCTATGACTTTGACATTGAATATGTTAAAGGAAAGAAGAATGTGGTGGTAGATGCACTTTCACGAAGACCACACATATGCTATTTGGTAGCGATATCAGCTAATTGGAGAGAGATGATTGCAATAGACAATGCAAAGGATCAATGGGCAATAGGTTTTATTGAGGATGCAATTCAAGATGACAGGTGCATGGTAAATGGTGGTCTTATATTCCATAAGGACAAAATCTTTATGGTGCCTTCCTCTTGCATCAAGGAATTGATCCTAAGAACATTTCATGATGCTCCATTAACTGGTCACCTGGGTTTCTTCAATTTTTACAAGCAGATTCAAGAGATGTTCACTTGGAAGGTACTCAAGAATAAATTCTTGCAGTATGCTAGAGAGTGCCCACTATGCCAACAGAATAAGAACAAGCACACATTCACAACTAGTATACTTCCCACTTTACCAATTCTAGATCAAAAGTGGGAAATTATTTTGATGGATTTCATTTCAGAATTTCCTATGGTAAGGGTAAGGACTGCATTTATGTAGTAGTTGATAGATTGACAAAATTTGCACATTTCTTTTTCATTACAACTACCTGCACAACTGCCCAAGTTTTTGACTTGTTGTTTAGGGCAGTGTTTAGGCTACATTTTCTGCCTAGGATCATTCTGATAGGGACAAGTGCTTGAGTTTTTTCTGGCAGGAGCTTTTTAGATCGAGTGACACAAAACTTACTCCCAGTACTAGCTACCACTCGTAGATTTATGGCCAGACAAAGTGAATAGGTGGGTAGAGGGATATCTGCAAAATGATGTGTCAAGTTAGCAAAAGGCTTGGGGATGGCTACATTTGGGCGAATATTATTATTATACCACCTATTGCATGACTATCCGAATGACCCCATTTATGGTATTGAATAGTGTAACACGGAGATGTGTCCCCCCACCAAAATTGGGATGCACTCGAGACAGGGGGAAGGTGTCTTGGGCGGCGCCACCTTCACCAAAGATGGCAAGGTGTCTCCACGTCCCTTGTGGGTGCGGGGGGAGGCGACCGCGTCCCCTTTAAGTGTGGGGGGATGTCGGGACGTCTCCCATGCAACAAGATGGAGGGCCTTAAAAAACAAAAAAACAAGGCATTATTTTAATATTTTTTTGGTTCTATTTTTGTTATAATGGGATGTGGGGCCCATTCCTTCCTCCTTTGTTCAAAAGCCTTTTATTCCAAATTTTTATTCACATTTGCATTTCTCATTGTTTGCAACAGCAAGAAGAAGAAGAGTGAAGAGTTGAGATAAGGGTTTGTGCAAGAGTGAAGAAAGTGTTTGCAAGTGAAAAAGGAGAGCCTAGAGAGCAAGAAGAAGAGGAGGAGGGTTTAACATCTTGTTGAAGGAGTTTTTCAAGCAAAAGATAGGTTTTTAAATTTGTTTTTCTGATTTTCA
Organism: Cupressus sempervirens; assembly: GCA_028749045.1. Lineage (NCBI taxonomy): Eukaryota > Viridiplantae > Streptophyta > Pinopsida > Cupressales > Cupressaceae > Cupressus > Cupressus sempervirens. The sequence continues at coordinate 614,700,780 of CM053788.1, forward strand.
AATACATGTTTATAAATTATTGCTCAATGTTTTTAGTTCTAAATGTGTGTTGTTTCATTTTGTTATAGTTATCATTCATTCCTTGAATCATTTATAAATAATAGATTAAGATTGTTGATGTTTCATTTTGCAAATTCTTGTTATTTAGTTTCAAATTTTAGAAAATTTAAAGTAGGGCATAGGCTGAAAGTTTGTTTATTAATTTTTTTTTTCATTTTGTGAAATGTAGTGTCAAAATGAGCTCCCACATTGATTCTCATAGTGATGATGAGATGAGATTTAATTTAGATAGTGGTAGCGAATCAGAATATGAACCCGAGCCTGAGGTTGGGGTTGAGGATGATGATGACACCGTTGAGAGGGGTGAGCATGAGAGTGACATTGGGATTGGGCCAAATCAACAAAGGGCCCAAACTAGTTCCACTTCCATGGGTAGTGAATTTCAACTACCTAGTACTCCATCTATTGATTGCCCCTCCCCATCTTTGGCATAGTGGGCTAGGGGTAAGTTTGATCCAAAATCTCATCTAAAACAATTTGCCACTAGAATGACAAACGAATCAGCATCAGGTGGCACAAGAAAGTGGAGATGCAATATTTGTGGTGATGAATGGTATGGTAGCATCACTAGAGTGAATGCACACCTCTTTTGGATAGGTAAAGGTGTTGGACCATGTAAATTTTTGAGTGAATCCAAAAACTTAAACTTGAGATTTGAATTCAACAAGCTTTGGGGAGTTCTAGAGGACTTGGGCATTCCAGTGCCTACTACCTTGTCTGGTAGGTAGTAGGTTCAAACTATACATTACATGCATGAGCAACAAATATAGGGGCAACAACACCGACACATCTCTTGTTCTAGACCACAGTATAGAGCTTCAACTACTACATTGCCAGGGGAAGCCTCTGCACCTTCCTCTACTTATAGCTCTATGGGTGTAGCAGCAACCCAGTCGAGCAAGGGCAAACGCAGGGCACAATCTAGTGACAACAACCCTATAGCAGATTTGTTTGCAACCCAGACGAGAGAAAAGTTAGGTGCATGCATTGGGAGAATGTTATTTGCCAATGGCATTCCACTTCATGTTGCTCAGTCTCCTTATTTTAAGGAGGCATTTCAGAATGTAGCGAAGGTGGGGTTACCATCAGATGTGCCACTAGGTGAGCACAAATTGAGGACTAAAATCTTGGATGATGAGTATTCCAAGATTAGTGAGTCCATGGAGAGCGTGAGGGCTGTTTGGGAGGATTCAGGGTGCAACATTATCATGGATGGGTGGATGAACAGTATACACCATCCACTCATCAATGTCATACTCACATGCATAGAGGTCCCATTCTTTCTTACGGCGGTTGATTGTTTAGGGCATCGAAAAGATGCTGATTTTCAATTTCAGATTCTTCGGGAAGCCATTGAGGAGATTGGGCCACAAAATGTTGTCCAAGTAGTGATAGATGCAACTATGTGTGTAGAGCTGTAGGGAGGCTTGTTGAGGCCACATATCACCATATTTGGTGGACTCCTTGTTGTGTGCATGCTATGAATAATGCTCTAAAGGACATGGGGAAGATTAGCTAGATAAAGGGAGTGTTGAGTGATGCTAGAGATGTGTAGATGTATATATGCAACCACCACACCTCACATGCACTATTTAGGAGCTTCGCCAAGGAGTTCCTGAAGCCAGTTGAGACACGATATGCATCCTATTTCATTCTCTTGGAGAGAATGCTTGAGTTGTAGGAGCCACTACAACTAATGGTTATGACGAATGAATGGAATAGGTGGGATGTTTTCAGGTCAGAGCAGGGGATGAGGGTGAAGGAAATAGTTAAGAGTGATGTATTTTGGAGTGATGCAAAATACATTGTCTCTATCATTAGGCCAGTCTTCGAGGTGATTAGTTATGGAGATGGGGATGCGCCTACACTTGGAGAGGTGTATGGGTGCATTGATTCTATGCTTGGGCAAATGAGGGCAGTTGTGCAAGAGGACCCCACATTAGCCTTCTACAATGATCACATTCGGCCTATTATTTAGCGTAGATGGGACAAACTTAACACACCCTTACAAATGGCTGCATATGCATTGAATTTGAAGTGGTACATGACTAGGCTTGGTAGAGTTGCACCACTTTACGATGATGAGGTGATATATATTATTAATTTATTATATAACACTACTCATTTTAATCATCTTTAAGACTTTATGTCTTAGACTCTTATCATTTTATAAATTAAAATTATTTATATTACTAGCATCTTGATTCCTCTATTTGCTAATAATTTGCACTTTTTAATTTTTTCAGGTGAAGGAAGGGTTTTTCAAGTGCATAGATAGGATGTATGACCTTGAGACAACAGTTAAAGTTCTCACTGAGTGGACCAAATTTGCTACTCTTAGGGGTTACAATCAAGCGGCAAAGGCGGATATCAAGACTATGGCATAAGATGATCCCATTTTGTGGTGGTCAGCTTATGGAGTGAACTCTACAACCACCACACTAGCTATTTGTTTTCTGCCCCAAGTACTTAGTTCCTCAACTTGAACCTATTTAAGTTTTCAATGATCATTGTTCAACTTCTAATTCTCGAGTCTCACATTGGCCAATTACTTTTCATCTTAGGTTTCTAGTTCCTCAACTTCTGAGAGGAATTGATCTACATATATCTTCATCCACTCTCTTAAGAGGAATAGACTTACCTCAGAGAGTGGAGAAGCTAGTGGCTGTACACAGTGATTTGTGTATCGATGACTGCAAGACACGTGTGTACAAGGAGAGCCCAACATCACGATGTGATGTAGAGCTTGAGGAGCCCTCACAGATTGACAAGGAGGAGGATGCTTTAGATCCAACCACAGGGCTAGTTGGTGTTCCCTTTTCGGCTCTTGATCTTGGAGAGACTGATGGTTCCAGTGGCGATGAGTTTCAACTTCCAGCCTCCAGGGGATGATTGTTGATCATTCATTTGGCATTTTGATTCCATTCTTGGAGACTTGTAGTTTTTATTTGCATTATATACTTATTTTGATATCATGATTCATGGCACATGATACTTATTGTAATCATTTTTATGTCATGATCATATGATCATTGATTACTTTTAGATAGTAGTATCTAGATATTCATACTACTGATCTGAAGATTGATATATATTATGAATTTAAAATTATATAATTTGACACTCTTTTTTATTTGCTGATGTTCAATGTTCATTGTTTGTCATTCAATCATGAATCATGATGTTCCAGTTCAAAGCTTCAATGCAATGTTCAATGTTTAAGTTTTTTACATCTTTATATCTGATATTGTATAATTGTAGTACATCTTTTCATAACTAGCATTTTACGTACCATATGTGTAGTATATACACCCTTGCTCCCCTCGCCACCCCCCCTACCATCCCCAAATCAAGGCCCCTCTGTCCCCCCGTCTCAGAAACTTGTCCCCTCGTCCTGCCATCCCCCCGTCTCGGAAACTTGTCCCCTCGTCCCGCCGTCCCCTCGTCTCGCAGGGCGGTGTAACTATGGTATTGAATGAGTATGAAGCCCCAAACTTAATGGTTTTATTCGTTGGGGACAACAAGGGGCCAAAGGCTAAGGATTGGCTATAGGAGAATCAAGACATCTTAGGTACACTTAAGGGGAACATCTAGTAGGTGCAAAACTAACAAAAGTTATATGCTGATCAGCATAGGATTGAGAGTAACTTTGAGATTGGTGATATGGTTTATCTGAGACTAGCCTTATAGGCAGTCATCGTTGACTAGCCACAATTTTATGGTTCATTTATAGTCATTCAGCACATTGGGAAGGTGGCCTACAAGCTAGAGTTTCCAGCCAGCAGAAAATTGCACAATGTATTTAATGTCTTCAAACTCAAAAGGCTTTAGACCATATGTAGTTCCATCCATTGAGTTTCCATCCTGGGATGAAGAGGGGAAACCGATATTGGTTCTTGAGGCAATCATTGATACCAAGGAGAGGACACTTAAGAGAAGAGAAATTAAGGAATATCTTGTTAAGTGGATGTATCTGCCATTTCAAGGTGCAACGTGGGAGAGTGATAAGGTCTTGCAACATCTAGAGTTGAAATTGGTTGAGAACAAGCAATTTTTGGAAGTGTGGACTATAATGTCCCTTCTCTAGCATTCATAGCATGAGGTGCCATTTGCCTATTTCCCCATGGTCTTGTAGGCTAACCAGGACATTAAAGGGACTTGCAGACCATTTGGCCTGGGCAGTTTTAGTTGCAGGCCATTTTGAGGGGTTTTGAGGCAGTTTTGGGCATACTTACTATTAATAGTAAGGCATTATGGGCATGATTGGACATCCAGTGGCTGTGACATGTCAATGGTAATTGTTTCAATTTGACAAGAAGATTTATTTATCATTGATATGATTTATTGTGTGTTAGTAAAGTTATTTTATGATGTTGCATATTTAACTTTATTAAAAGCATAGTCTGTAGATTGTGGGAAATATTTAAAGAAAAGAGTCGCCTTTATTTTATAATACAACGGAGACATAAGTTGCATAAAGGGATATATGTTTTATGCCACATTGGCAAAACAGAGGTATGAGCTCTTGTGAGAACATTATAAAAGAAATGGAAGGGATTTCATTTAGCATGCTAGGGAAATATATGAAATTAATGAAAATATTGGAGGAGTTCTGTTTCAGGGTTTTGTGAGGATGTAAATCCTTGAATAGCATTTTTCTTGCTGTTGAAACTTGAAAGACACAGTTAGAAGAAGGGTTTGATTCGAGTTTCAAGGAAGATATCTTGCTGCCACAGTGCCATGCTACAGTGATGCTTCTACAATAGTACTGCTACAGTAACTTGCTATATTGCTGGTGATTTAGCATCATTTGTGAGAGTATTTCACGCATACAAGTCTGGTTGAGCCCTAAACTGAGTTGTGCCGACTGGGAGGAAGGATACAAGGGCTGTACAAGTCTGTGATCACACAGAACAGCAATCCCCAGGTTTGCAACTACTAAATATCAATCACAGCAGTCTGAAACTACAATATATTGGTTAGTACCGCTAAAGATGCTGAGGAGAGTGCTGTCTCAGCCTTTAGCTCTATAGGAGGTGCTGTACAAACTATAGAAGGGGTTGAATCAGATCTGTAACAGAATCTGGAGCTACACTTGTGGTAGGCAATTCATTTTTGTTGGTTTTATTGAAAAATAAGACATATTATGTGTAATATTTATCTCTTTTTCCCAGTACTGAATATTGAATTAATTCTGAATTTGTTGTTGGAAGTACTGAAATTTATTGCATTATTTATTTTCTATTAATTATAAGGAAATGAGTGAGGTACAGTTCTGTTACATCAACCCCACTGCAATACCATATGCCAATTACCAGAGTTTGTACTGTGGCTCAACCAGATCTACAATTACATAAATAACTGTGAGCCAATGACAAAAAAATACAAAACTATTACAGCCCAAGACATTTGCACCAGGCGGTCCATGGTAAAGGCCTTCGGATCACTTAAGCCTAAGTCCATCCTGGGTGATTTTATTGTAAGGATTTGACATCCAAGCTTCCCATGGTAGAGCTGGTGGTGCTGGGGGGTGCCTGTGACAATGCATGGTTGATTGCTGCTGCTGGGAGGTATTACATATACTGACTGAGGGACATCTGAGTCAGGAGGAACACTGGAAGGGACCTCTACCAACTTCTTCGTCCTAATCCGATCAAGAAATATCTTCAATGTGCAGTCAAAGTCCATGTCCACTTTCTCTTTGGACTTGAATTCATAACGTACTCCTCTTTTGAAAACTGTAGCACAGTCATTAATGACCTTTAGCAACTTCTGTTCTTTGACCTGCAATATCATAGTAGCCTTTGAGGAAATGTTAAGAATATGAGTCTCAGTAAGAATTCTAATACTACCCTTCAACATATTCGCATTCCTAAACTTCCAGATGTGCCAAAGTATGAGAGGAGAAAGAATAGACCAGAATATATCGCATTTTATATCAATTTCCAATTTTTTTCATCAATATTAGTCCTATAGTCAATGCAATATCGTAATTCTTTGTTTATTACCACCAGTGCAATATAGTGTTTCCTGGGTTTGGATTGGTATGATGTTTGTTTTCAAAGAAAAAAATGTGGACAAACATGGCAGACCCTTGCACATTGGTGGGAGTGTTCGAAGTGGAATTGCCCGATAACTCTTTTTACAAGCTGGTCGACGGTGTTATAAGCTTATAATCTTAGTTTTCTAGCTGTACAAGGCTGTTCAAGTGCCTTATAGACTGTTAGTCATCTGCAGGCAGACCGTACAGGGCTGTGATCTCCAGGAAGAAGCCATATAGGACTGTGATTTGCTGGAAAGGAGCTGCACAGATTAAGGAGAGTTGGCAAAGTGTTAAGGAAGTCTGCTATCCTGCTGCTAGGGTGATGTAGAGAGTAAAAATCCACTCAATGTTTGGTGCATTTGACTGAAACTGTGTACATTCCTTTTGTAAGAACACGAGGGTTTGTACTAGCTGCCAAACTATCCAGTGAACACTATTGACTGGTGCAAGAATTTGGTACATTGTAATGCTGTTCCATTCTAATGTGCGAACCAGAATTATAATTCTCTGTTAATGTTTATCAGAACATTGGTTTAGAATAGAAGTTATTTGGTTTATTATTGTCATAAAATTTAGCAATCAGCAACTAGTTATTTGGTATCATATTTGTGTTTGACAATTTGTCCTTCAACCTCTTCAATTATTTGCGAGCTTAAACAAATCAGAGAAACCATAAGTTACTATAAATAAGATAGCAACTAGGGCAGCCTATTAAAATAATCTATATTATTCTTTATATAATTTCTCTTATTAAATGTGGGGACCTTATGAATTGGCATCAGAGCTATGATTTGGGAAAGGTGGGCAAAACTCTAGTTTTTGAAGGTTTGACTAGTAACAGGTGTTGACATTTTTGAAGTTTTTAAATTTAAGTTGATGGATCAGATAAGAAAGCGATAGTACAAAGATCATGCTTTTATCAGCAATATTTAGTGAGTTCTGATATTTTATGTTTTTTCATAAATTTTCTTTCTAGTTTGCAAAGATGTCACTTTTTAATATTGTTACATTTCTGGAAAGACTGTCAAAATTCACGAGGGGTTGAGCAATTTCGATTTATATTTGAGACTGACAATATTATTAATTGGTTGGATCAAAGTGGACTCAATTTGATTTTGATATAATGGTAAATTTATTGAAAGTTTTTGTTTTGGAAAGAGAATTTAGTTTCAAATAAGTTTCCTAGTTTTGATGGAAGTGGAGATGCATTAGTATTTTGGTAGAAATATAAAATAGTGCATGGTAAAAGTATAGGATGGAAAGCTTATTTTGGGTGTCTTCAAGAGGTGAAGTTTAACAATAGGTTGCACAATTATTTAAGGACATTTCATCTTTGGATGAACTAGAGCAGCTTTCTTACATAGATGGGTTCCAAAAGAAGAGGAGGAAGAGAATTAAGAGGAGTAAAGGATAAAAGAACATGCAATTTATCTTTAAGGAAGGAAGATTCGATCCTTAAATTTCATGGTTGCATTCAAAACAGAAATGTTGTTCTCTATTAACACTAGGGGCAAGTATAACTCCATCAACATGGAATTAAATATGAAGTTACATCTATGAGCTAAGTTGTCTGTTTGGATTTCGGTTCGGATGCAAATTTGACATTTGGGTTCAAAATTTGCTCAATTTTTTTTATAAGAAAATTTTTACTAAAAAAATATATATTTGTAAAAATATGCTGCAGCAAATAAGTTCATCCACCATATGCTAATATTAAAACAACTTAGCAAAATACACCACCACATATATTAACTAAATTAGAGCCCTAAAACACTTAAAAATATGATGGAGAGAGGAAATTAAGAATACAAACTAAAACATACCTTTTTACGATTCTTATTTTTTGATATTGTTTTTTTTGAATTAAAATTTTTATTTAAAATAAAAATTGATAAAAATTAAAATTCTTAAATAAATTTGTATGTAGTAAACATAAAATAAGCTAGTGCATTATTCCTCTAATATCTAGAAAAAGATACGCAATAAAATAGATGCAAATTTTAATGACACACGACAAAACTAGACTATCCAATGTCCATAGATTATTAGAAAGGTGGGATAACAACTCTAACTTTGTTCAAAAGAATTTTCCTCTTATTTTCCAAATTGGACAGTAGGAAGTATTCATTGTCGCCCTCACAAAACTTGCACAACTCTAATTTGTTTTCATCGTCATTTCTTGAATCTTCACTTAGTACGAAAGAAAAACTGTATGCTAAATTTCAACCTTTTTAAAAATTTATTATACTTCTGTTTGTCGTCTGTAAGTGGGTCAAGATACGGAAGAAAAGTTTAGCGGTCCTCTCATTTTCCAGGCTACTATGCAAATAAAAGACAAAAGACTTGAACTTGAAAGATTTCATCTGCACTTGCAAGATTTGCGTGTTAATCTTTGACGACTCATTTCGCACCAAGAAATGCATCGATTATAGATTCTCAAAGTAGTTTTAACCCCAATGTCACGACATGCATTTGAAATTTACCGAAATTGATCCAAATTCTTTTTGGGTGCATGTTGACTGGTCCAAATTCGCTGCAGATGATTAGAAACTCGACCAGGGTCCCTTTGACCGAACTTGCACCAAATTCCTTGTAAAATATTGATTTCGAGCCGACTTTGAACCGAATACGAATGTGCAGCGAATCGACTTGCGATTTTGGTGCTAGAAGACTGAATATGGTAACTTAGTCTATGAGCATAGAACATCAAGGACAATCAAATATCGGGAATGGATAGTAATTTTTTTGAAGATTTAAAGCTCTTTACAGATAAATATGTTTGGCATTCAAACTTCCATGCTTCGGATATTATTCTTGGCTATCGTTGGTTAAGTCTTTGGGAATTGTGAACATCAATATGCAAAAAGAATTTATGAAGCTTTGATATATATGAGGAAAATCTTTTCGTTACATGATATTGCACAGAATGACATGTAAAAGAATTTCAAGGAGGAGCTTGGGAACCTTATGAAGATGATAAGCATGCTCAAGCTAGATTAGTACTGGGTTGGGTGACTTTTTGAAAAGACCTGATGCTTCACCTCTGTGAGCATCACCTGGATGCAATGAGTGCTAAGTGTTCCATGAAATAAGTTTGGTCCAAAAGACTACACAATTGAATCTTGATAGCAATATCACAATTTGACTTGATGTGGAAAATATTTCATACTTATCTATAAATGCCTTGTTAAATGGTTTCTCATACATATATCAGTATTTATTTCTGTTACTCTTAATCCTAAACACTGTTATATGTTTGCCTATATTTAATTTTGTAGATTGTGTGTATGCGTCTATAGCAGTTGTCCTGCTGTCTCCAAGGTCCCTGGAAACTAGTCTAATGGCCCCCTTTCATGGAATTTTGGAGAATCACTGCAAATAATCCTAAGGGGCATCTATATACTTAAGTCCTGAATAATATCCGACCAGCACTAATTGACTTCTGTGTACGTTTATTTTTGATCGTCTATTTTTTTTTGTTAGTTTAGTATTCAGGCTTAATTTAAGGGTGGTACCCCCACTCTATGGGAGCACACTCTCAGCATAACGTTGGCAGAATTTTTTCCCTAAAGCTTATGTTCAGGTATGGAACCAGGAAAATACTCTATTTGGTAATACATTTGAATATTACGTATCATTTAATTTTATGAATGAAACATTATTCGACATCTACGTAAATATAGTATGCTTGAATTTGATAAAGAATACCTGTGGACATTTTACATAAGACATCTTATGAACTATGCTGTTGACTGCCATTGTAAACGGCCTTCTATAATGTTGAAACTTCACCTTAGTAGATCCATTCTTGGTGTCGAGTGGATGTTGTCACTGCTTTTCACTATAAATATGTACTAGCTTTTAAGAAAAATGTTGAATATGTACTAGCTTTTAAGGAAAATGTTTAAGTATCGTTTGTTTTTGGGCTTTTCATGCTTTTCTCAAGTGATAATTGCATTATACTTTTGGCATTTTCATCGTCAAATTTTAATATGCTCAACCTCATAGATAATTGTGTATATATTCTATTGATTAGCGCTGTCCAACTGCAGGAGAATGATGATAGTGATGAAGATTGGAAGGGTTAGCTAACGCGATCCATGAATGGAGAAACGCTGGTGAATTTTCATAAGGCTCTGCAATGATTTGTTACTCTCTAATTAAAATATAATTCATAGACTCTCTTATTGTTTTTCACATTTATTACGGCAAACATAATAAAATTCTAGAATTTAATTTTCTTAAACTTTAATGTAAGTTGTTGGCTTTACTTGTTTAAATTGAAATGAAACAAATATGAAACAGGAATGACAGACCATGGCAAGCATGACACAATAATTCTATCCTGGTAATTCTAGTGTAGGGAGAATAGGTTGGAAGTGGAGGGAATACTTTGTGTAGACCATCAAAGCATGCAACCCTGCTTGTAATAGCAAATGACACAACTCTCTAAAGTATCATAGATTGTGACACATTAATGTTGGATCAAAGCAGCACCTAAGCACAAGTGAAATGTTTTGGGGCCTTCTCTCCTTCTAGCACTTGGGTAGAGCATTTGATGGATGTATTTTAATACCACACAGAAGAATTTTCAGAGAGTTTAGCTCACATAGTCTCTGCTCCACTTGAGCTTATTCATAAAAATGTCTGCACATAAATGCAGATGCCTTATTTGTCATGAGCCGAAATGTTTTTGGGCATTCGTAATAATTGGTATTCTTATTGAATTAAAACATGCAGACGAAGGATGAATCATTTTACACGTCCGAAGACTTCAAGGCTTTGGTGGATGGGGAAAAAAGCGTGTCAAAAGGACCATGGCTTGATTCTTCAATGCATGATCTGCAAAACGTCACTCTTCAAGTATATTGCTATTTATAGATTTCTTCATTTCAATTGTACAAAAAATATTGTTTGGAATTTTCTGTAGAACGCTTACAAGCTCAGTGTAGATTGTTCAACAATGGAAGGAAACACACATTAAAAATTTCCAAAAAATTAAAAAGAAAACTATGTTCCACAATAAGTCACAAAGTTTGGCAATCATAAAATTTGAATTTAGACAAGGTTAAAAGCTTATAATTATATTTATTTTTAAAATAAGTTTAAAAATAGATTTAAAATTATTATATTTAATTATATTTGATTTAATTTAATATAGCAATACTTAACTAATTAGATATGGTATAAAAGATTTTTTAAATATTTTTTTTCCAAAGCTAAAGGCTGAAGCTATTGATTTATCATAATAAAGGTTACAACTCAACTCGAGAGGCACTGAGAGGACAGAGTCGGGTGGAAGTTCTTCAGTATTACTATTAAATAAATAAATAAATAATTCAATATGAACTCCAAAAATCATTTGTTATTGTTCTCCTACCTTTTTAATCGCCCTTCTTCCAATCTGATCTGAAACAACACAATTATAGCTGCCAAAAACTTTCTATGCTACTTGTGAGATTGAGAACAAATAACTAATCATGAAAACTTTTTAATGAATACTTATAACGGTTGTTAATAGCATTTCAAAGAGCAAAGCAAGAAGGAAAAATGTTATCAAGAATAATCAATTGTATCCAAACATTTCTTAAAGGAAAATGAGAACGTTATACATAAGACAATAATAAGACACAATCATTTAACTTTCATCTATAAGTACATAACATAGTGGAAAATTTCAATCAACATACATAAATGATGAGGAAGGAGGTTCCTCCTTTGCTAAATTTTACTCACTTTCAGTTGTGGTGGAATCTAGACATTCCAAGCTGACTTCAGTCTCGTTTTCCCAGGCTCCTATTTTGTGCTCTGTGACATATCTACGAATCCAATCCGTGAACCTAGGCCTTTGTACATGCATTAAGCATAGGAGAAGATTGACATTTCTCTGAATAATAGGGAGCCATTCCATGATCCAAGCCATATCAATAATGGGATATAACGAAACCAATTGTCTCCCATGTTGCAAAATATCATAATGGTAGGGTCTACAGCTGAGAAATCATGTCTGATATTTGCCAGTGATGAAAGGAAAAATAGACCTATACCTAAGAAACCACACGAGCTTTGAATGCAAAAAATTATAATAATTGTCAATCGCAAGGATCTAATACTACAGAGTAAATATTGCAAGGAAACTTATGATAGATAATCAATAATACTGGAAACAAAACGGGAAGGCACCCATAATGATTATAAAGATATAAATCTTGTATTTATAAAACTTGATTGAGAAAATTCCTATAGAGTATTCATCATGATGATGTTTTTCATCCTAAAATTTGTTGTAAACATAAGACTGGCTTAATATACTTGGTACTATCCACTTACATATATACATCACTACAACTTTCATGGGGGTGTTAAATATAATATCGTAGATAATATTGACAGAGCTACCAAAAATAGGGCTGTCTCCATATGCTATCCTAGAAGCCCTACTCTTTACTAGAACTTCAGTACAAAAAAGGCACTTTGATACCCATTCTTAAGCAACAACAAGACCTTTTCCTTTTGGATCCCTCGAGCTCGAGCTTGAGCTTGCATCATTATCCATTTTTTTCACCTTAACCTTCAACTTGCTTGGAGCATTATCTTCCTCCATTTCTTCCACTTAATCCTTTGAATCTATAATAGTAACATTAGCACACTCTGCTATCTCTTCATAACCCTCAATCCCTTTCTCCTTTAAGTACTTCAAAAACAAATTGGGTTCCTTTGGTTGTTTCACATGGAACATGTTGGTCTTGCTTTCACTTCAAGCCTATCAATTTTTCTCTGTACAATCCGTCGAGGGTTCGCAGGGTTCCATTTTAAATTGCTAGAAGAAGTACACTCCATCATAGATTGATATAGAGATTTGCGTACCTTCGAATTGGACGAGCTAGGACCTTCACAATGACAGATACAGAGTGCATTGCAGAGATTAACAGGGCAATCAACTGTTCCTAATATTTTCATTGGTGGGAAGCATATTGGTAGCTATAGTGATCGTAAATTTCTTCTGCGATTCACAGGAAACCATCTGCGATTGCTTTTGAGAAATCAAGCTGTTGAACGCCAGTAGAAGGATATTAGATTGGACCAGTGATTGGTATGAAATTTTAGAGTCGTAGGTTACTTTAGGATTCACGGGAATCATTTGCGATTGCTTTTGAGAAGTTGCGGGTCACTTCATAGCTCACGGGAGTTAGTCTTCATCAGTTTTTGGGCGTCTGAATTTCACGTCAGGCAAGGAGGTTACGGTAGTGAACGTGCAAGTAAAGTATGGAGAAGTCGTAATCAGTCCGTACCTACACCACAAGACAGATTATGACCCACAAGATAGTTCATACATGATTTGTTTGACAGAATGTTCGGTATCGCTTCTGCTTTGTTTTCTTCAAATACGACTTAGTATTGTTTATTCATATATTGTTTAGTATTGTTTTGAATCATGGACCCCCCACCCAATCCAACAACATTACAACAGATAGTTGACTGCTTGGCATTATTAGAGAAGGATAATGCAGCTCTAAAAGTCACAACTCTTTCTCTCTCAACAGTTTCCCAAGGTCTCTTATTGCAGCTCTAGAAGTTCGAATTAGTGAATCAAACTCTCCAGGATACTATTCACTCCCTATCTCAATCATTAAATGACTTGAACCAACAAGTTGTAGCTAATTCTTCACGCATCCAGGACCTTTCTGAAACTTTTACCACATAAACGGTAGGCATTACAAAAGATATCAGCTCCATTATTGAAGACTTCAGAGACATTGGAAACATCAAGGATGAGCAGACCGAGCTTGTTAAAAAATAATCATCTCTTTTGACTAAAACAGAGCAGCAAATTAAAACTTGGGCCTCTACTTGCAAAAACTCCAGCACTACGCCTCTGCCAGTGGTTGAAAAAATTGTCCAAGAGAAGTTGGCAGAAGACCGAGTTAGGCGCTTCAAGGAACTCAACCTTCGGGTTAGAGGTCTTCCTTCGTCCTCCATTGATCCTCTCCCCACAGGCTACTCATTTCTCAACGAGCAACTGGGTATTTTAGATATTACATTAGATAGAGCATGGTTTGGACACGATGACACCCTTTTTCTTAGGTTTCTCTCACTGGCTGATCGACTACAAGCTCTTAGGGCAAAGAAGAAGCTCTTCCTTCTTCCCACAAAGATATTTCTTGATGAGGACCTCACAAAATCACAGGTAGCTGAACTAAAGTACTCTAGGAATCTTGTGGTAGAAGCAAGGAGTAACGGGAAATGGGCAATTATAAGGAATCTAAAGGTAGTTATTCGTGACTCACCTCCCAAGGGTTGGGATGAGAGACATACCCAAGCCAAATGCCAGTCTGAGCACCAACAGTTTGGCAAGTCTAAACCCTCCATTGGCTCTTTGCTTGTCAACTGTTGGAATGGCAATGGTTCCATGTGGTCTTTGCCAGGCTTACTTCATGATGCAGTTGGGGATGCTGATTTGTTAGCTGTTATCGAGACTCATGAGAGTCCTGCTTGGCCCCTTCCAGGTTACACAGGGTATCAGTGGCTTTCAGTTTGCAGAGAGGAGGTCCGAGCTTCAGGTGGTGTAAGTGGTTTCGGTGGAGTTGCTTGTTTGATTAGAGATGATCTATTCAGTAATACCACATTGGTTCTTTCTGACACTTATGCCAAATTTATGTGGATCCGAGTTGGAGGTACTAGTCATCGTCAGAAAGATATCTTCATTGTTGTTTGTTACTTCCCATCAACTACCTCACCTTACGCCATTCATAGTGTTGAGGATGGGAACCCTTTTTCAGACCTATTCGAGAGCATCTCCAAGTTTGGGGCTATGGGCGACATCATCATCTTAGGAGATTTTAATGCACAGACTAAAGATCTCCAGACCCCCCAATATGACCGTGGGTCCGATTTGATTTGTACTACTGGGAGGGATCTTACTAGTATGGGGCTTCAACGTTTATCTGAGGATCATAGTGGACCTCTAACTTGTTATGGTCGCCACCTTCTCCAGCTCTGTGAGTCCTCCAACTTGGTGATTCTAAATGGCCTCTCTTATTTCTCGAGTTCTGAGCATTTTACGTGTTGGCCTCATAGTGGGGGTGCAAGTGTGGTGGATTACATCCTCGTTGTTGCTTCCTTCCTCCCCTCCATCCAAAATTTTAATATCTCCCGTCTTCCCTTTGCTGATCATGCCCTTCTTAGCCTTTCGGTCCGTGTTTCTTCCCACCCTTTATCACCCATCTCTACTCACCCTGCTCGGTTCAGCCCCCACACTTGTTTCTGTTTCGAGGATAGTGATCAAGACCTCTTCATTTTCCATTTGAGAAGATTCCTCTGCCCAGCTAGCTTCACAGATCATAGTCAGGTGTCCACCATGTTTCACTCACTAGCTACCGCAGTTTGGGAGTCGACTCTCCTCTCTATCCCTCACTGCTCCATTTCCAACACTCACAGCTCAGCTTGACGAAATACTTGTCCCATGAATTAGTGGTTTGATGATGACTGTAAAACTTTCCACCGCTCCTTGCACTTGGCTTTTGGTACTCATTCCCTCACTTTCACCAATTTACGGCTCTCTTACAAACACTTTCTTCGCCATAAGAAGCAATTATTTATTGCTTCACAGGGTAGATCCCTCCGAGACATGCTTATTCAATATCCCAAGTTGTTTTGGCGCATCATGTTCCCCAAGCGTAGTCAACCCCAGTCCACCCTTGACCTTCATCTCCTTGCTTCCCATATCTCCACTTTGTATGACATCCCGAGTCAACTCGCCCCCCTTCCCAGCCCGCTCCACCATTGTCACTTATTCTCCACCTCCAGCGTTTATGAGGCCATCAGACTTATGAGATGTAGCAAGGCGGCTGATGAGGAGGGTTTTCAGGCAGAGCTCTTCAAACTCGGTACCACAATCTTGGGCCCTTATCTCTCTATGCTCTTTAATAGAGTGGTTTGTTTTGGTTTTTCAGACTCTTGGTCGAGACACATTATTCACCCGATCCATAAGTCTGGGTTGACCTCTGATCCCGGAAACTATAGGACCATCATAATTGGGTATACATTTGCCAAACTTTATGCTACAACTTTGAATACTATTTTATCCAGTGAGCTTGATAGGAGGAATTGCAGGGCTAAGGGTCAAGCAAGATTCAGGACAGATTACCAGACCATAGATCATATCTTTACACTACGACATCACTTGAAGAAAGTCTATTGTTGTTTTGTGGATTTCCGTAAGGCTTTTGATTCCATCCCCAGAACAACTCTTTTTCAAAGACTGAGAGATATTGGTATTTCTGAAATCTTATTGACGGCTATTATGAGGTTATATGAGATTGTGATTGGTAGACTCAGGACCACAGAGGGCCTCTCTGATCCTATCCAGAGCACCATTGGGGTGAAGCAGGGCTGCCCTCTCTCGCCCACCTTGTTCGGGATCTACATTGATGAACTCAAGGCTTTTCTTAGTGACTCCGTGCTTCCAGGTGATGGTTGTCATCTACACCAGGTATTGATCTCCATCCTTCTCTTTGCTGATGATGTGGTTCTTCTTGCTTCCTCTCCTAAGGGTCTTCAGAGGCTTTTAGATAGACTTGCATCTTTTTGTGATATGAGACAGTTGGTTGTGAACCTTGAGAAGACTCGGGTTATCGTCTTCAATGGTCTGAAGACTTCACATCTCCATTTTCACTTCCAGGGTTGGGAAGTTGAGATTACATCATCTTACACATACCTTGGGGTTAAGCTTTTTGGATCTCGTTTCAACTTGAGATCAGCTATTTAGCCTCGGATCAGTAAAGGGTTGGGTTCCCTTGCCATGCTCGAGAGACAGTGCTTCAGACACCACTTTCAAGATACATTGTCTAAGTTATCCCTCTTGGATTCCTTAGTAAGACCCACAGTGCTCTATGGTTTGGTGGTTTGGGGTCCTCTTTTAGATTCGGATTGGGTCATGATCGAGCGTACCCAGATTATGCTCCTCCATCAGATTATGAGATGTCACTGTTCTACCCCCCACAGTATTATTTTGGCCGAGTTTGGTGCTCACCCATTCAGACTTGCAGCCATTTTTGACTTGATCTAGTTTCTCCACCGTCATCGTGGCTTTGCTGACTCGAAGGAAGGCCAACACAGATACCCTTTTTTAGCCTACTGCTCCTCAGTTGCTACTGCTGACGTCGATCCTGCCACTAGAGCCCGCGGTTGGCATGCTCAAGCTACTATCCTACTGAGTTTAGTGGGGATCGACATTGATCATCTTCCTCCCTACTAGTTCTCATTGGATGCCCCTGCTCATCTACTCCCTTCTCGGCAGGAGTTGAACAGGCATGTCAGACTTGACATTTATAGGATGTATATCACACAGACTTGGGTGGATCCTCTAGGGGGACTATGTCTAAGGATGGCTTTCTACGTTGAACACTTCTAAGTTATCCGAGAGGGGATTATTGTACACCCTGAGTACTTACATAGATATTGGACTCATGCCCTGCGTATCTCCCTTGGCTCCTTTAGGGTGGGCTTGCACAAACTCCGAATTCAGGTCAATCACCATATTGCTAGAGAGGATCGGGTGTGTACACTTTGTACCTTAGCAGAGGTAGAATCTGAGATTCATTTTCTTTTCAGATGCCCCATATACTATGAGATTAGAGGGAGATTTTATTGTCTGTTTAGAGATTGCAGATCCCTCTCGAATTTTTTCAGGTACACTGATCAGCGTTGCATTACACTCTATCTCCGAGAGTCCTTACAGCTTCATGACCATACTTTACAGCTTTCATTTCCGAGGAGTTAGACCCAGGCACAACTTATTACGACCTTCCTCTCTCCCTTAACTCTAGCTCGGGGTGTGAAGCGACTGTACAGTTTCCCTAATACGGGCTGTTCCAGATCGATGAGACCCCGCAGGGGACCTTTTTGCTAGAGACACTCCTCTCATGGCACTCAGCTTCATCATAGGGCTTCTGGTAGTCGCACAGATCAATCATTGTTGGACTTTTTCCCTGTGAAGACGGATACCTAATCTTTTCCGTGATGTTTCCTGCTTTCTTCTTCTTTTGTTGTGCTTATTCTTTTTAGGACACCGTTTGGTGCTCCATTTGTTTGCTTTTTCCTTGTTGTAAGCTTCCAGTCCCATAGACCCACGTTGTGGTCTTTTGTTGGACATTAATAAATTTATCTTATCTTATCTTATCTAATGTATCTCTAAGTGAATGTTCTAGGTTCCTTTTGAGAAGATTAGGGTTTCATGTTTTTAATTTTTGTTAACCCTAATTTTTATACCCCTCTATCTTTTCATATCCCTCAATCCCTTTCTCCTTTAAGTACTTCACAAACAAATTGGGTTCCTTTGGTTTTTTCACATGGAACATGTTGGTCTTGCTTTCACTTCAATTTTATCTTAATGTATCTCTAAGTGAATGTTCTAGGTTCCTTTTGAGAAGATTAGGGTTTGGTATTTTTAATTTTTGTTAACCCTAGAAGAACCCTAATTTCTGTTTCATAAGTGTTGCCCTAGAAAGCCTTAGGTTTATGTTTGCATAGCATGCCCTTTCAAAAAAAGGAGTGTATTGGAAAATCTTTTAAAATACCCCTTTTATTACTTCCTGAGTACCTTTTAAAATTTTGGTGCATTGTCTAAATATTTCTCATGTCTCTGAAATAATTCCTTAACCTAAGCTTTCACTTTAAACTTTTGCGGGATTCTTTAAAAAATCAATTGAGCACTGATAACCCTTGATCTTAAGGAAGATCAAGGGTTGTTGCTATGTCGCCATAAGAAATCACATGCCTTTTATTCCTAGTGACATAGCGACCAAGCAATAAAGGAATGAAGTTTTAAAGCATAAAGTCCACTGTCAGATCATCTCTAGATCGACGATGGTCGCTTATTCACCATGGGAAACCACAAGATTTTTATCCTTGGCGACATAGCAACTGCTTGCCACATGGATATGTGGTAGGACCAACCTTTGAAGATGACGCCACAATATCCATGTCATTAACAACCTTGTCAGCATGTTAGGATGTCAGATGCCACAAGGGATTTACTTTAAAGGAAAGGAAACATAAGTATGCACCGTTAGATCTCCCCAAGATCGACGATGGTCGCTTTGTCACTACTAGGAGATGCAAGAACTTTATCCTTGGCGACAATGACCAAAAGGAAATACCGTGGGCCCACATCATGTACAATGAAATAATCACAAAGTTCTACCATCCAATGCAAGGATCATCAATGATGGTCACTATGTTGTGAATAGGGGTTGCTCAATTTTTACCCTTGGTGACAGTGAGAACATGACACATGTCTGGAAGTGCAAGTGGGTCCAATATAAGTCGCCATCAGTGAAAGAAGAGGCTTATGTGGAAAGATTTGATTGGATTGACCACCAACATCGAGAGTTGTAGCTGAGTCACAAATTGTTTCATTCCTAGATCGTTGGATTTTTCATAAAATTGACAACCTGTTTTCAATTTGAAGGTGATGCCACCCAGTTTCTCTGCGATCCATTTATGAGAGTTACAGTTCCTCGTGTGAAGTAAAGCTAGGAATATATTGCAGAAAGTCAAAGGATTTCTTTATGTAAATGTATTTTTGATTTTCTAGAGCCAGAATTTGTTGAAAAGCCATTCTCTCGCCTGGTTAAAATGTGAAGAATTTTGTATACCAGTGATTCACTACAGAAATCAGAAAAAAAGAAAACAAAGAGCCAAGTAAGTACCTCAGTCCAAATATAATTCAAGGAATTATGTTTTCGTTTCATTATTATCAAATATGCCTCCAAAGAGGGGTTTTTCCTGGAAAGTAGAGTATGCTAGTAGGAACATCCAGGATGATTTTCTTGAACAGTTAACGAATGAATCAACCCAAATTAAAAAGATAGTTCCTGTAAACCCTAGACTTTGGATTGTAGATGGTTTGTATGATAAGGGGAATTCGAATAGGTATGCCATAATCTCTAAAACATGGCTCTAATTGTTTAACAAATGGTTCTTAGAGAGGAAATTATTTGCCCCCCACGGGAATATTTGGAACTTTGATTTAGGAAAGCTAGTAGTCCCTAGGGTTTTCATGGATTCAAACCTTCTTAGAGTAGTGGCCCTAAACTACGACCTAGTAGCCAGGATAGTTAGGAGAGTAGATGGGGAGTGTTTGATAAAAATCACTGTAGAAGTGATTCAAGAGGCTTTTGGGTTGGAGCCAGCCATAGATTACCATGAGATCATTGACTTTTAGGGATTGAAAAAAGAATACTTGTCTCAAAAGGACCAAGTCAGATAAGGTGCATTGAGAGGACACTTGGCCATAATTGGAAACTTGACCATTGTTACAACATCAACTAAAGAGCCTTTTAAGAAACATTTTTTCAATACTAGGGCCATTGATATTTGCATGACTTTATGTAGGGTTTTTGGTGAGGATGAACAAGATTTTATGCCAGTAAAGTTTATGTATATGATGACACAAATCTCTTCTTTTGGTTTGGATATAATTTTGGATTTTGCATCCTATTTAGCAGAGGAAATTCACATAGGTTTGATTGGAATTGCAAAAAGGAAAATTGAAAAAACATTTGGCCACTATTCCTTATTGATGCATATGTTCTTGATTAAAGGGGTTGCTCACTTTGAATTTTTTTTTTTATTAAAGAGAGAGTATAAGGGAGAAGCTTTGCTAGTCCAATAATGGAGTGCAGATATGACCTGGGATGTAGAAGAGGCTAGCTTTGTGAGATTTGATAGACACTTCGCATCTAGTTTGAGGAGCTTTATATTAAGGGACAATCCCAAAATACTTAAGGCACTGTTGGATTTTATCAAGCCTATGGACAACCCTGTTGGTTTGAAGGTGTCCCACAATTGGGCAGATATCATACCATACCCTGTGTCTATAGTTTTTAGAGTGTATGGATTCCAAGGGAATCCCCATGTACTTCCTTACTAAGTACCTCTGAAGGTGGGAATAGCTGAAATGCTATGGAAGATAGGTGGATTGGAGGAAGCAAAATTGATTGGTCAGTCTAGGCGCTCAATTTTCCCATCTTGCATAGTTGCCTATCAGTCCATTATCACCAAGGGTGGTTGGTTGTTTCTATATAATTTTTTAGATCAATATAAAATGGTTGTCTCCCATGACTATTTCAATGATAGTGAAGGTTTCTTTGATATTTTTAGATAGAGAGCTGAGACTGGTGCCAAAATGCATCAGCCCTAGTTCCTTGAAGATATAATTAGAAATGAATTCTCTCCAAGAGCAAGTGATTAAGAAGGAGAAATCGAGAGTTTAGTCCATGGTTCTAGAATTTATTAATTGTTTTGATAAGGACCATAAGCCTCTACAGGATGCCAAGACAGAGGTAGATAAAACAAATAAATTGTTGATTGCTTTTCTTGAGATTATAGAAGCAATGAATGAGAAGAAGACATTTTTTATTAATTCTTATCTTGATAAGGTCCAAGAGGTCATGAAAAGGTTATATTTTACCCTTGAAAGGTTCGGGCAATTGATTATTCAGAGGAGGGCTGGTTACAATATCATTCAGAATGAAAGTTCTGTAATTGACAAAGGTAAACAGATAGTTGGGTCAACTAGTACTATTTTGGAAGAAAGCCCTGATGAGCCAATGCCCAAGAGGCAAATGATAGAAGAGAAACAGGTGCCCCAAATAGAGGAGTACTCACCCACCCAATCCATATTGCATATAGGAGATGAACAACTCACTAAGGAGCCTATGAAACAATTAGGATCCCAAGGGGGAGTTTTTATCACTGTTTCAGAGCTAGAAGAAGGGAATCCTTAAGAACCTCCCATGCCAAGCCTTTAATTAACTGTTGTTGATTACAGAGGAAGGGAGTTGGACTATGTGGTAGAACAAGCTAGTCAAGAGTTTCTTTCTGATGATAGCTTTGTCAAATCTAGAGCTTTCTACTAGTTTGCATGGAGGACCAATATTGGATTATTTGAGGAAAGGTGTAATAAGATGAAAGTAGAGCATCCTGAGATGGAAGAGGCAACTCTACAAAATCAAATAAAAGAGGAAATGATGCAAGAGTTTAAGAGTTTGACCCTTAAAGAGGGAAGAAAAATGATAAAATCATCTGGGGTCTTGCTTCTTCCAAATTTGGACATTGCAGTTGCAATGGTTTTTAACTCTGTGACCAAGAAGCTAAATGCAGATGAAAAAGGAGCTGAAATGTGCCAAATTTAGTGAAGATCATGTTGCATTAGTCATTTGGTCTATGAGAAAAGGATCCAAAGCTAGCTTCCTCTCAACCTAATGATACTAATTTGATTGGAAATTTAATTGTAAAAAGGGCGAAGGATACTCCAAATGAAGAGGTCGTAGAGTGAAATGTTGGAACGACCAATCTCACCTTAGCCACAACCTTGACGGAGAAAAGGGATAGACTAGAGCTTTAGGAAAAGTATGAAAAAGTTCTGGTTGCTTATAATAGAGAAGTCCAAAAGAGAATTGAGCTTGAAAATAAGGTGATGGGGCACCAAGGACAATCTAGCAAGCCAAGAATCACTTATCCTTGTCCGCTAGTGGAGCCTTTTAAATCCATTCCTCTTATAGAAATTCCAAACACACTACAGAGACCTCAGTATTATACTACAGAGGATTTTGAAGAAGAAAAAAACAAACTGTGGGCTTTGCATGTAAAATTAGATATACAATATGAAAATAAGTTGAGGAAAGCAATCATGTATTTGGTTGATAAAATTGGTTGGCTGACTTTCTATCAACAATTGGAAAAGGTAATAAGCATATGAAATGAAATGAAATAAAATGAGGAGGCCTTGAAGCCAATTGTTAATCAATAGAATAATAGGGATAAAGATGTCACTCTTTTGTGTTTTTCAGTTATCACTCTGTCCTGGGAGTATATAGAAAAAACTTATGACATGACCAATGATCTCTCTGAGTTTGATGATAAAAGAATTGCATTACAGAGGAGGATCATAAATTATCTTGCAAAATATAAGAGTAAAGACTTTGGACTCTTCCCCTATGCCTTGGATAAAAAGGATAAATTAAAAAATAAAGAACAATGGGCCCAAGAATTGGATGACTTATTATGTCTTGGGATGAATAGAGTCATAAATGAAAAAGGGCATGCATGGTGGGCAAATACAATAGAAGAAGTTGTAAAAGTGCAAATATTTTATGATTCTTTGAGAGAAGATTTTATTGAAATAGATAAATTGGGAGATTATGTGATGAAGAAACAACATGATATTTCAAATTTTAATTGGCTAGATGACACACTTTTTGACAAGTGGATAACAGATTTTGTATATGCAAAACAATTGAAATTTGGTGAAACTAATGATGATGACATGGAACAAGATAAATTGCAAATAACTGACACATTGATAAAAGCAAAAGACAAAGGTAAGCAACCAATTACAATCACAAGCATAGAGGCTCAAACAGATGACTTGGCAATAGGACAATCAAGTGTGACCGTCAATTTTCAGTATA
Source organism: Cupressus sempervirens (assembly GCA_028749045.1). Taxonomy (NCBI): domain Eukaryota; kingdom Viridiplantae; phylum Streptophyta; class Pinopsida; order Cupressales; family Cupressaceae; genus Cupressus; species Cupressus sempervirens. Next base: position 614,724,360 of record CM053788.1, read on the forward strand.
GGATGATATGGATGGAGAACCTCGGGTTCAACTCAGCTTTCAAGTATCATAACAGGGCCCATCACAGGCAAGTCCAAAGGCCACATGCTCCGAGGAATGATGATTATGACAAAGCCAATCACAAACTCCTCAACAAAGGATGAAACAAAAGTGGTCCCACGAGAGAATCTTTATGATGTAAACCATTCTATTGCACCAATTTTTATCTTTTATGATAGTCACTTTTGTAAATATCTTTCTATCTTAAGGATAACTGTCAGTACTCTCTAGGGTTGAAGCTTGTTGCATCTCACACTATATAAGTGAGATTCCAAGGCTAGAGAAGGGATCCAAACTATTGTATAACATTTTGTTTTATTAGTTTTATTCCGGTCCAATTTCTTTGATGCCATTTTTGTGATGTATTTTCTCTGCAAGTCTGAGAATAAATTAATTTTCCATGATCACAGTGTCTCGTCTTGATTTTTTTTGAGTATAAATTTGTTGGTTATCAAAATCGTTGATTAGAATCCTATGAGCCTTGCTCGATGCTAGGATATCTAATCGGTTGTGGCCAACTTGATAGGATTAATCGATTTGATTTAGATCCTCTGTGCTTTTGGCTTCGTAAAACCAAGCCCTGTACACCTGATCCTAAACAACAAAACTTGAATCCAAGACATTTTATAGTGAATAGATATAATGCAAAGACAATCTCCTTTAATGGCAAGATTCTAAAGAAAACTTCTGGATTGCGAACGGTAAATATTAATCTTCGAGTTATGATTACTTAAATAAGTTTGAGAATGCTGAAAAATGAATTACTAAAACAAATAGTTATTAAACCTTTAATAGAAAAAGATCAAAATATTGCCAACAAACAAATAGAGAAAAATGAGCAATTTAAAGATTAGTGCTGAAATTCAAATGGGCGATAGAGTCAAGACTATATGCTTTCACATACAACTTTATGATATTAAATCTATAAACAAATCAATTATTGGGATGCGTCAAACTATTTCGTTTTATGCATATTGAAACCAATCTATAATGTTTTAACCTTTAAGAGGACAAAATAGATACAAATAAGGAAACAATTAAAATATTCCACAATATTTGTATTTGTCAGGTTTAAATAGAAACAAATTATTTAATCCACTTATTCCAATAATAAATTATTAATAGAAAACAAAAAGATCATAAAAGGATGAACTATATAATATCTAACTTTAAAGCCAATGAAAACTAGATTGATTATACTATGGAAAAATTCGTGTTGAAGACACTTAATTGTAGATACTCCACCCAACACGATTTTACATCACACAATATTGAAAATATGCTCAATAATTTCAATCTCCTAGAGCTTAGTTCAAATTCAGTCTCTTCCAGCAAAGAAATTACAATAATCTATATGCCTCAGGAATGCAAATAATATTTTTTGAATCAATCAATGGTAAGCTGTTTGATTTTCCATCATATATTTATAGAGGGCTAGGAGATGTCGGTTGTTCAACCAAACATTGCAACCTTTCATAAATAAAAACTAATCAGTATTAAATATAATTTAAAAACTATTTGAATGTAATCGGCATTTTTATCCTTCCTGCAACTTATAACACTTGCCGCATGCTCTCAATCTCGTGATCCCCTTTTTTGTGTGATTCTCATCTATAAAACATCAATCACGAGCCACATTCTGCAAGGCCTTTTCATTTGCATGAACCTCTGCTATATTGCACACCTGTTAACACTCTCGATGAGGCCATCTATTCTCCAGATCGCTTTGACTATCTTCGTCTCAGGATCATAATATTTTTGTATGCAAGAGGCGTCACATAAAGATTTTGCCACGTATTCTCTTTATCTTCATTGGAATGATTTGAAGCACCATGTTACTTTCCTGACTTCAGACAACACCTTAATCCACACACACACTTGTCACAACATTTCAAAATGCTATAAGTAAACAATATCGACAATAATTTTATTGAAAACACTTATCAAAAGATCCTGTTGACGTCATTGTGACAGAGAGACAAACTCAATTCAAAGGATTGAACTCTAACTTCCATATGCCGTCTTTATCAATGAAGGCTTTCAGAAGCATCACCATCGGATTGTTGTAGACTCTTTTTATACTAAGCAATATAAGAATTTTTATTCCCATGAGCACACAAGGCAATAGAAACAACGTTAATGGTTTATGCCTCCACTCATGATGATCTCAGTATTATCTTTCTCATAGATTTATTCTTTGACTACACATATCTCCAAATATATATTCTTTGGAAACTACCAACTTCATCATATTGCCGTCAATTTCCTGTGAGTTCTGCCATGAATAAAACTTCTGCACAACCACTCGGTGATTGTTTTTAGACTGGGCTCTTGTTCTCTCATGCCATCCATGTATATCGTTCCTCATCATAAAAGGATACGACAAAGAATTTTGGTGTGATAGCTCCTATTTTCACTCAAATTTATGGTGAAAATATTAAATTGACTGTTAGGTTTGTATTTATCTTGTTTCCATTCACAAAAAAACCTTAGAAAACCTTGCCCTTATCTAGTTATTTTTATCAATTGTCCCAAATGTGAGGTTTGGTGCTCTAATTTTTTTTGTAATCCTCATCTCATATTGCAAAATCTTTATGATTTTGGTCTAAACCCTAGCCCTTGGTTTCTGAAATTCAGCAGGTTTTCATTTTGTCTAAATACATAATTTCCTATGATGTTACGATTAAGGGTTAGCGAAGTATCACAAGTAAGGGTTTTAGGTCTCCCGATCTCATGATTAATGTTGTGTCGTAGTGTTGTGGGCGAGAAAAGAAGTCTTCCTAATCATACGATTTCCTTTGTATCATATGATCATGTATCAATTCAAAAGGTTTGCATTACAACTATGTCCGATGTTATGACAAGGAGGTTTATCGCGGTGTCGGGAACAATGAAATTTGTTGCTACGATACTACGAAAAGGTGGACATTGAAGGATCGTAAAGGAGATAAAGGAAAACAAAAGGTGTTGTACTATCAGACAGGTGTCAATTTCTTGATTGGTCAGAACAAATGTACGAATGCCAGATGTATGTGTTGTCAAGATTAGTGTGACCAAAAAATGATATTATAATATGTTCTAAGTAGCAAATGGTGGTCGCCGATCTTACGATGAATGTTTCATCATGAGATCTTAGGGTTATAAAAGGTGTCTTCTAATATCACGATTAAGACATAGTCGTAATATCACACATGAAAAATGTTAAGCCCCCGATGCTATGGTGTGAAGGGTAAAAGGTTTGTCATGACATTGTAAAAGCTTGAGAGATCACCGAAGATGTTACGAAAAGGTGACTGTAACCACAATTGTAAGATCATAGGCTAAGAAAGGATAATCTGCGATGCTACGAAGCCATTTTCCATATGATCGTAGAGGAGGATAAAGTTAGTGCCGATGCTGTGACAACAAAGGAATCGTAAGGTCATAAAGGATTTTGCCATTGTATCTGATTGGTCGACAAAGGTTTTTCAAAGGGTTTTTGTAACATTGGAAAACCATGTTTGTAACAATAAGATGTTATGAAGGGTCTTTTCATCTGTCTTTGTTGTATTATCGTAGGCCTTGTTTTGATAGTAAAATAAAGTCATTTCTTTAAGCTAGAAACAATAATAAGGTTCTTGACCAATAGGATTTGAATGCAGTACAAAAAGTGCATCGTTGGATATTAATGGTGACGCTCCATTGAGTTGATAGAATGGATTGATATCATATTTCAAGCGTGCTGAAATCAATGCAAGGTGAACGTTGATTTGCACATATTAATTTGTAAAGATCTTCTCTTTCCACAATCATAGTTCGTCATCTACAAATAGAAAGAATTTGAGTAGTTCCAAAGTTTCTGCGCATTCCAATTTGCTATTCAGGAGTTCCTTGAGAATAGAGTAGTTGTTATATTCGGTGTTTATTTGCATAATATAAAAATGTCTTACAAGGAAGTAGAAGAGATTCAAGCCTCAGATATGGCAATTTCAAAAACTTCAACCTCAAAAGGAGACAAAACCAGATAGAAGAAACCACAAAGATTTGTTGAAGAATGGATAAAGCTTATTCCAGGTTCTTCCAATGCAAATTCTGTGGATGATCAAGCTTTTATTGACCCATATGCCTTATGCAGAGATGCCATATGCCCTAGTGTTATAGGTTCAGAACTTTTCAAATACTTAAATCATAACAGGGAGAAGAAAATTCTTGTTTGTAATTCATGGAAGAAGAATCTCACCAAGTTAATATTCCTAGAGGTCTTTGTAGATGTAGACGTAATGAAGGCCCTATTTCATTGCTATAATCTGGCTACACAATCTTTTCATATGAGGGATGGAACTATCCTATGCACCCTAGATCAAGAATCATTCATTGAGGCCTTTGGATTGGAGGGGGCTATGGGTCAGCCTGTAGATCTGAAGGATTTATAGAGGAAATTTGAAGCAATCATCAAGACATACATTGGGATATCAATGTTACAACATATTCCCATGGACCTAAAAGGAGTGGGTGATTTCCCTAAGAAGGTCGACAAGATGATGCCACTGGACAAATTCAAGAAATATTTTGTTAAAACTATATATGGTGTTCATAAGGTGGTGGGTAAGGATGGCTCTGATATGGTTTATAGGGTAGAATTCATAATTGCAAGAGATGTACAAGATGCCTACCATGGTGGGGAATATTATTATGTCAATCATATTCTAGAAGTAATGAGAGAAAATATTGTCAGGGCTCAGAGTGGGCAATTAAAGGATTTTACCTTCCATCACTATTCACTGCCGATGCACTTGATTCTATACAAGAATATAGGGTACATAACTTCTGATTTCATTGATCAAACCTCTGATATAAATGGAAGCCTACCAGTGTAGTTATGGACACAAGTATGGGACAACACTTATCATTTTTTTGATTCTGTGTCATTTTTCAATAATTTTAGTGCTATAATTATGAAAATGTTAGATCCAAGATATTTTAGGGATCTTGATATATTGAAGGGCCTTTTGAGACTAGCCTTGCTTCTTAAGGGAAAAAAGACTTGACCATAATTGGGGAGATATTTTCCACATTTTCTTTAATGAGAGTCTATGGTTGTCCCCAACCACCCCATATATTTCCTAAATTTATCCCTCCTACGCTAGGAATAAATGAATTTATATTGCAGTTGTTCATGGTCAACAAGGAGTATTTAGGACCCAAGGTGCATAGAGGAACCTTCTTATGTAGGTTATTTAGGATTGGTGATTTTACAATTGGTAAAGAAGCCCTAGACCAAATCCACTCTTTTCTTCACCATTACAATTTGTGCATTAGCCCTTATAGAATGTATGACCCTAATGGTTGGATGAGGGTCACCCTTAAGGAAATGAGAAATTATGTATTGCCAAGCACCAAGGAATTGCTTCATGAGGACATTATTCCAAACATAGTGGCAGAGGGTGAGAAAGAATTGAAAAGAATAGATCCCCAATTTGTGGGATTTTACATGGATATCCCTTATCCTTAGAGGATTAGGAAGATGGTCATGGACCATGGTGAGATCATGGCTAAAATGCTAGAGTACTCAATAGGAGAAGAAGATAGAGTTTTCCCTGACAGCCTTGAGCCAAATGTAACCCTTGAAGTAGAGGAGGAAGATGCTTCTTAGGCATCATGGATGGAAAAGGGGAACAAAAGATAGAAAATTCTCCACATCCTTGCTTAGCTTAAACAAAGGACATTAAAATTTTACCAGGAAGTAGTCAGTATTTTGCTGACTTGAGACAGAATTATTTACAAAACAACGTTAATGCAACAGAATATACTCTCATAGACTTATAACTAACAACAACAAGGCTAGATGATAGGATTATCCAAGCCCAACAATTCCTTGAGGATGATGAATTCATCAAGTCCACTAAATTCAAGAGCTTCCTATATAAAATAAAGCAAAGTGAACCGATGCTAATAATGAAGGCTAGAGAGTTTGATGAGCAGAAGATGGAGTTGATAGCGAAGCTGCAGGCCTATGACCCTAAAAGTGAGGTAATGACTCTTGAAGAGGCTAGGGATTTTGAACAGAGGAGTGGCATGCTATTGGTGCCTAGATGAGACTTGGAACAAGAATTCATGCTTGATCAAATAAGGAGGTAGGAAGGTGCCATCTCATATGAAGTAATTGGTGTAGATGGACTGAAGAGAGGGACTAGTTTTAATATTGATACAAAATCCCTCCTAGTCTGGAGTATGGCCCCTGCTTCCAACAAGCCAAAATTGATGGATATACAAAGCACTAAATAGGGTAATATGATTGTATGGACTCTACAGGGCACCTCTAGTACAGAGATATCCAAAGCATTGAAACACTTTTCATTTATGAATGAAGCCAAGGTAGAGGAGATGGAGACAAGATTATCTAAATCCATACATGATTACATAGATGTTAGGAAATTATATGAAGATGAGCTTAGAAGCATCCATATCTACTAAGAAAGAATCACAAATCTTGAGGGCAAGGTTCAGGAACTTGAAAATGAAGTTGCATCTCTCAAGGAGCAACTCACACAGGTAGAGCAAGTAGTTGCTACAGAGCAAAGGGAAGGGCATGAAGACCAACAACAACCAACAAAAAGCACAATTGAGGACCTGGTACAAAAGAGAGGATTTGGAGGAAGAAGAGGCATCGAAACCAAGAAGGATGAGTATTGATGCTCAATCAACTTTGCAGGGAGCTGATATAAGGACAAGGGTCCTTACAAATATGATGAGCCATAGGGTTGAAGTTTTGAAAAAAATATCACAACAGGCTCATAGTTTATATATTACTTTACAAAGTGTTGAGTAGTTTTTCAATGAAGCACTTTCATGGCTATCACCCACTTTCAATCTGTGGGGGCCATATATTCAATTTTTGGATAGGCCAATTGTACTAATGGCTAAAAAGCCAAATTTTCCAGATAAAATATTTACAGTGAAGGAAAGCCTAGAGATGGTAAAAGAATTAAGTGGCTTCTTTAGTAGTGAATTATAGGTTATACAAGGAAAGTTAAATGTCTTAGCTGAGGGAGTGGAGCCCTATACACCATCAATTATGGATGTTGCCAACATAGTAAAATATTGGCAAGAGTGGTCAGCTTCTTTTGATAATATTTTGACTCATGAGGCTACAATATCAGTTTTTGAAGATATGTCTGATGCCCCATACAATACTTTAATTGATTCCCTTTTTAAGGCATAAATAAATTTGAATAAGTTCATTGTTGAATCAAAAGCAATCATAGATGCTAGGTGGACTAAAGCCACTCAAGATTTACAAGAGGTGAAGAGTACAAAGTGGCCCACTAAAAGGGAAATTTACACCTGGGAAGCTATAGGAGAAATAAAGGCTTTGCCAGGAGGAAGTAGCTGAGATATTTTACATACAAGACAGTAAAGTACAAGGAGAAGAAAAGATCAAAGTCTCGATATATCTATTTTTCTACCATCTCAACTACTTTTCTTTTTTGATCGATATTTTGGAAGAATGTTATGTACATTTATTGTTCCCATCTTCCAGAAGTTTCGTGTATCCATTAAATTTTTGACGTGTGTACTCCTCTCATATGTAGCTTGTTGCAATCCTATATATGGATTTCCAAGATGAGAAGTAGAGGTTGGTTGTCTGTAGAATTTTTCACATATGTTATGTATTATTTTGCAGTCCGTCCATTTGTTCTGTAGTCATTTGAATGAGTTCATTTGTATGCATACTTGAATAAAAAAATAAATATTTGGGACTAAAGGCTTTGTCTCTATGTCATATTATGAGTTTATAAGCAGCATTAAGATTTAAATGAGAATGATTTATCCTTAATTATTATTATCTTTGAGTTTTTGTCTCTTTTTCATATATTTGTAGCCTTGGGACTGAATGAACAAGTTTTCCTTTAGTTAATGCAATTCAAAAGATTGTATATCTCTTACTGATTGCTGCTAATTTAAAGAATTCGATAATTGCTTTATGTAATTGGTAAGGTTTAGGGTTTATGAAAAGGATGAGAATCAGAATGAAACTTAGAGTTTAATGTTGACACTCTTAATCACAAGTTGATTAAAAGGGGTCCAAGTTTGCTAATCTTTGACTCTATATCCCATTGGATAAGGCACTGGTCCATTCCAAAGTTCAAGGTTACACTGATCATTCACTTAAATACATGGCATTCACAACAAAAAATCAATTTACCTTTTTATGTGTTGAAGAGATAAAAGTGTTGGTCATTGCTTATTTGTTGTTACTTTATTTAGTTGTAATTGGCTATTGCAGTTGAGAAGTTTGTCAGCAAATCATAGAAGAATATTGACCATTTCTGCTAAAGGGAATAATCTTGCAAAGAAGAATATCAAGTTAATAGGATAAATCCCTTAGGTTCTTCCGCCTTGGCTCAACAGAACCTAAAGTGAAGCGAGTCCCGATGAATATGTTAATGTTGGCCTGGAACTAAGATTTAGCCTTGCTAAATATAGGATTTAGCCCATCCTTAGGCTTGCCCATGTCTTTATTTCCTAGAATCTGGTTTAAATTCACCTGATATGTTCTTTACCAGAATGAACTCCAACATGGTGCACGAGCATACTTTATACTCTTCAACTAAACACACAACTTCATGCTTTAGAAATTTATTTGATCTGTATTGTCGTCAGTCTTCATATATTTCTAAAAACATAAAGGTTTCTTTTATATAGTTTTTGATCATATGCTTGGTCCTAATACAAGTTTCTTTCACCACATGAAGGTATGCTGAACCAGTAGGATTTTACTTGAAGGTATTGGTTAGTCTCCAACTCTAATCACTGTGAAAACATTATCATTCATGTGCCCCATACCTGCATAGGCTCATTTAAATATTTGTTTTCTCTATTTTCACAGGAAGACCTTTGATCTACTGTTTCTATGCTTAAGTCCACTTCTTGGTCAAAAAATTTTGCAGAGGTAAAATGCCTGCAATATTAGGGGTATGACTCACAGTAGATGCCTCTGAGAAAGATCTTTGGCTAGAGCTATGGTAGTCTATAGCAGATATCAAGTTTTGCTTTGCAATAGTGATCCAAGAGCAAGGATGTTTTCCACTAGCCACCATAGGTGCAAGCCCATGGGGAGTCTAGTCATGCGTGCTTGATGAGGAATCTTCCCTATGTTCTAATTCCTTTTGTATAATCTCACAACTATGTTCATTTTCTTTAGAAACCATGATGATTAACACTTCAACCTCATTTGGATATTTTCCATTATAACTTCCGAATACCACAAGGAAGATGCCCTCCTTTCTTTCCATTATTGCTAAAACTAAACCCTTGATTGTTAATAATAGAGCCTTTTGTTGATGTTAGCCCACTGGACCATGTCATTGTTGAAACATCAAGAACTAATGTTTCAGAGTACCACCTTTCATCCCAATCTTCATTCTTGGGAAGGAAACCATTACAGCTAAAGGGAAAACAATGCAAGAAATATCTTGTTTCTAGCTAGTTCCCCTATTACTCAAATGACTGCAATGCACAGAAAAGGCCCTGTAGATTTTATCAAAATCAGGGAAACTTTTTCTTGCAATAAAAAATTATGGTTTGTAGCAACAAGAAGTACTCCAACATCATTTAAAGGATTCACAACGTTGTTTTCTTGTTTTATTGCACTAGTTTCCATTTCATTCTTTCCTTCTATCAATAATTTACTATTATTGCTAATAGCCATAGCTCACATGTAATATTGTGCAGTCCTTGATGCATTTGATCTGCAATTTTGAGATTTTTTTTTATATCTCTGGATATCTGATGAATGGTCCATAATAAAAATGTGTATAACTGGAAGCACAAAAGTTAGGTTCCATCAATTCCAATGTTGCATAATTTTCAAAGAGAATTAATACAAAAATGAATCACCACAACATTTGTTTTTTTTGAATCTTGTCTCCATTTTTATTGATTGGTTATTTTGTGGTTGTATGGGCAAATCATTTTTCAATTGAATGCAACTACTATATGTTGTATATCAGCTCACTATTGCTTTTAAGTCAATGGATTAAGTAAATGCTTCAGTGGATTCTATAGGATCTCTAGGCAGTAAGAAGGATATGCATAAGAATGAGTTTTAAGGAAGATTGCTGATAATATTGATTGTAATGCAATCAATTAGGTCAAAATAGTTCGATAGACTCTAAATCCCAATGGATGAGGCACTGATCAATTATTTCAGTTTTCATATGAAGAGATAATGGATAAGCATCTAGCAAAATCTTAAAATCAATGTCAATTTTACTTTGAATGTATGAAGAGTATCATAGTTGGTCAATACTTTTTTGCATATAATCTCTGTGTTGTAGTTAGCTGTTGTTACTCATAATCACTTGCAAATTTGAGAAGAATTATGACCAATCTGCTATAGGGGATGAATATTGTAATAGAATGTCATTGAATGAATAAAATGTGAAAGTAATATCGAGCTGTGAATCTTTTTATCCCTCAGGTGCACCCACCTTGGTTCTATAGGGCCAAAAGAGTTGAAAATCTTTATGATTTTGTTGAAGTTGGGTCCAAATCTAAAGACCATCTAGCTGATCATGGGAAGTAGCTAATCCTTAGGTTATTTTGATCTTCACCATCTTGGTATCAGGTGTCTTATTACTTGGTAGTGTAAAAACACCAATAGAACAATCCCAAGAGAAAATTCAGGCTTCACATTCTCTCATTTATGTTATCCCTGAAGGAATCCCAATCTTTGACCCATAGAATAGAGTATTTCGGTACCGAATTTCCATCAAGAGCTAATTTGTCATAATTTTTTGCCTTCGGTACTATGCAATTATTATCAATATTGCACAAAACCACCTCTAGATTGACATAATATTTCTTGAAGAACAAACTTTGACATATATTCTTTGCAATGTCCCTATCACATTCAAAAAACATTGTCAAATCAAATAACATGGAAGCAATATCTGAATCCACCTTAGTTCCCTCCACATTTTCCAAGTACTCTTCTCCTAACAATTTCATCATGAAATCTAGCACTAGAGAATGTGTGAAACATAAAATGCCCCTCAATGTTGTTGTGATGTGGAGCCTAATCAGACTTAGAGGTTTATTTGGTGCAATTTCTTCGTAGATTATTTCTATGGGAGTTTGGGGGTAGCACCCTTATAGGGTCTTGGGGCAGCGCTCTAATTGCACTTCATGTCATAGTACAAGGTGGGGTTAAGAGGCAATGCACCCATGGGGGTTTCGGGGGCAACACCCATGAATCTAAAAAATGACCTTATTGTAAAAGGTGTCAGCTACTATTTTTCTATTGGATGATTTATTCTAGCCATAATTTTGTAAGTAGTAAAATGCTTGTATAAAAAGGCTTAGGGTTAGGGATTTCATAATGTATAGTGATATTGTAGCTTCTTGCGGTGGTATTGAGCTGTAAGGGATTATAAATTGTAATTACTGGATAGTAATAATATTGGACTTGTTGTTGGTGGACATAGCCTAGGAATTGGGTGAACCATGTTAAATCTTGGTGTCTTGTGTTCTCTTTTGTGTGATCTATTATTTTCTAATGTTGGTTATATTTGTATTGAACTGTTATTTATGTTACATGGTTAATCCTAACAAGTAGTATTAGAGCCATATCTTCATCATTTTTCTTGTTTACCTAGACTAGACTCAATTTTTTTAGCGATCCTCTACAAGGAGGTCTCACGGTTAAGTGGGAGCGATGTCAAACGAGAGTAAGCTAAAGGTTGTGAAGTTTAGTGGGCAAAACTTTCAATTATGGAAAATGCAAATGGAGGACTATCTTAATCAAAAGGATTTATGGCATCCATTGGAAGGAAAAAAGAAACAGGGAACTATGATAGATGAGGACTGAGAGATTTTAGATAGAAAGGCACTTGGAAACATTCGATTATGCTTGACACCATCAGTGACATTTAAGATTACAAAAGCAAAGATGACGAAAGAGTTGATGCAAACCCTAGCGAAATTGTATGAAAAACCCCTCGCTTCAAATAAGGTATTTCTCATGAAACATTTATTTAATATGAAGATGGCAGAAGGTGGATCTATTGTAGGTCCTTTAAATAAATTTAATAGTATTTCTAGTTAGTTGTCTTTTGTGAATGTCAATTTTGATGAAGAAATTAGGGCTCTCTTGATTTTGTGTTCTTTTCTAGAGAGCTGGAATGACTGTGAGTAATTCTATTTCTAGATCAAATACCCTCAAATTTGATGATGTGATTTGTGTTATTTTGAGTGAGGAAACTCATAGGAAAACCTCAGGTGGATCTACATTAGGAAGTGCTTCGAACACACAAAGCAAAGGCAGAAGGAATGAGAGAGGAAGTACTTCTGGAAATCATGAGAAATCAAGAGGAAAGTCAAAGGGGAAGAGGTGTCAATCCAGAGGACTGAGTGATTGTTGGTATTATGGGAAGCCAGGGCATGAGAAGAAAGATTGTTGGACTTGAAAGAACAATGAATGGGATAAACCAGAAGGGAACAAGGAGGAAAATGTGGTAAGCAACAAGTCTAAAGAGGATGCTTTGCTTCTTTCTTTAGAAAGTGTTGATGATTCATGGGTTTAGATTCTAGGGCTTCATTTCATACTACACCTCATAGAGGTTATTTTATTGATTATGTCCAAGGGGATTTTGAGCTTGTTTATTTGGGGGATAATGCACCCTGTCAAATTTTTGGAAAGGGAAAAGTTATTTTTAATGAAAAAAATTAGAAAGTTTTCAAAGGTTCCCTTGTAGTAGCAAAAGGTGTGAAAGTAGACACCTTATCTTTGTATAGGTCATACTATTCCTTCTACTTTGATTGTTTCAGATGAAGATGAATGTTCAGGAACACTTGCTACAGTTGAGCAAGGAGAACAAGCAAATGTTGTAGATTTTGATATAAAGCTATGACACCACAGACTTGAGTACATGAGTGAGAAAGGTATGGAATTACTTCATTCAAATAAAGTTTTACTAGGTTTGAAATGTGTTAATATGGATTTCTGTGAAAGTTGTGTGTATGGAAAACAAATGAGAGTTGAGTTTTGTGAAGAGTGAGAAGGAAGAGAAAAATTAGAATTTAGAGCTTATGCATAGAGATGTACGGGGACCAGTTCAGATATCTCCCTTGATGGTTCTCATTATTATGTTACATTTATTGATGATGCAACTAGAAAAGTATGGGTTTATTTCTTAAATAGAAATTTGATGTATTTCAAACTTTTACCAAATGGAAATGGTTGGTTGAGAATGAGACTAGTAAAAAGCTAAAATGCCCAAGATCTGATAATGGTGGTGAGTATTGTAGTCACGAATTTGAAGAGTATTGCTCCACTAATGGTATTTGTAGACAAAAAATTGTTCCAAGGACTCCATTAGAAAATTGAGTGGTTGAACACATGAATATGACAATAATGGAGCATGCAAGGAGCATGAGGTCTCATGTTGAGTTGCCCTTAAACATGTGGGTGGAGGCTGTTAATACTGTTTTATATTTGATTAATAGAGGTCCCTTTGCTCCTTTGGGCTATGGTATTTAAAAGGAAGCATGGACTAGTAAGAAGATGAGTTATTCTTTTCTCAAACCTTTGGTTGTGAAACATTTGCACATATAGATTCTGAAAATAGAACCATGTTGTAAGCTAAGTCAAAAAAATGTGTATTTGTTGGATATGACATAGATGAATTTGGTATAAGCTTTAGGATTTTGAAAATCGTAAACTTATAAGTAGGGATGTCATATTCAATGAGAAAGTGTTGTACAAAGATCTGTTGCAATAGCATGCGAATAAAGAAAATGATAATGTAGTGTTGGATGATACTTCAAAAGATGATATTCCAACAGTTCCTCATGATATGCAACAACCACAACAACAAATGCCACACACCCCAGTGAATGTTAGATGATCAAAAAGGCTAAGTAGACCTCTAGAAATATTTTCTCCTTGTTTGTATTTTATTTTACTCATCGATGCTTGTGAATCTTAATGTTATGATGAACTTGTGTAGGTGGATACAAAGATTCAGTGGGAGCCTACAGTGAAAGAAGAAATTGACTATTTGCTAAAAACTAAGATATGAGATTTATGCAAGTTGCTTGTAGGCAAAAGGGTTTTACAAAATAAATGGGTTTACAAGTTGAAAGAAGAGGATGGAGGTAAGAAAAAATTTAAATTCAGGTTAGTTGTAAAAGAATTTGCACAAAAAAGGGCATTGATTTTGATGAGATATTTTCGCTTGTTGCTAAAATGACTTCTATTTGTATTGTTTTAGGTATTGTGGCTACTAAAGATTTGCATTTGGAGAAACTTGATGTTAAAACAACATTTCTTCATGGTGATTTGGATGAGGAGATATATAGGGCACAACCACAGGGATTTGAGGTCCAAGATAAGGAGAATCTAGTGTGCAAATTGAAAAAAAGTTTTTATGGCTTGAAGCAAACACCTCATAAATGGTATCTGAAATTTGACAGTTTTATGCATGAGCATGGATACAATAGGTCTCATTCAGATCACTGTGTTTACTTTAAGAGGTTAGATGATGACAACTACATTATTTTATGTTTATATGTTGATGATATGCTTGTAGCTAGGTCTAACATGGATCACATTAAGGGGTTAAAAGAACAGTTAGCACATTCATTTTCTATGAAGGATTTTGGGGAAATAAAAAAAATCCTTGGTATGAAAATTTGGAGAGATAGAAAAAATAAAAATTTGACATTATCTTAGGTTGATTATATTGCAAAGGTGTTGCAACATTTATGTATGGAGAATGCTAAAGCTGTTAGCACACCTTTACTTGGTCATTTGAAATTGACTAAGGAGATGTGTCCAAAGACACAAGAAGAGGAGGCTAAGATGTCCAAGGTACCTTATGCTTCAGCTGTCAGAAGCTTGATGTATACTATGGTATGTACAAGACCAAATATTGCATATGTAGTGGGAGTCGTTAGTAGGTATATGAGTCATCCAAGAATTGAGCATTGTAATGCAGTTAAATGGATTCTAAGATATTTGAGAGGAACATCCAATAAATGTTTACATTTTGGGGACTCTACTACTGATTTACAGGGCTATGTTGACTTAGATTTGGCAGGGGATATTGATACTAGGCAGAGTACTACATGTTATATATTTACTATTGGTGGGGCAACATTGAGCTGAGTTTCTCGGTTACAAAAGGTTAATAGTTTATCCACTATAGAGGCATAGTATGTTGCTACTACAAAGGTATCCAAGGAGATGATATGGCTTCAATTCTCCATGGAAGAATTGGAACACCCACAATAGGATAATTATTTGTTCATAGATAGCCAGAGTACCATTCATCTTGCAAATAATTCTGCTTTGCATTCAAAGACAAAACACATATAGTTGTGGTACCATTTCATAGGGTCAATTTTCAATGATGGACAGTTAAAGTTGGAGGAGATGCATACATATGATAATCCAACATATATGTTTACCAAGGCAGTAACAAGGGAGAAACCAAACTCCTCTTCAACTTCGGTTGGTTTTCTAGACTGAACATAATAAAAGAACAACAGAGTCTAGAGTGGTTTGATATTCCAGTGGGAGCTATAGGTTTAGCAGTGCTATGATCAGTCTCCAAGTGAGAGCTTATTGTTTTGGATTCTGATCAGTCTCCAAGTGGGAGATTGTTGTGATGTGGAGCCTAATTAGATTCAAAGGTTTATTTGGTGCGGTTTTACCCCAAATTATTTGTACGAGGGTTTGGGACGCTCCCTATCGCAACACAAGGTAGGGTCAAGGGGCAATGCCCTCGGGGGGGTTTCCCCAAAGCCAAAAATGACCTTATTGTAAAAGGCATTGACTACTATTTTTCTATTGGATGACTTATTTTAGCCCTAATTTTGTAAGTGGTAAAAAGTTTGTATAAGAAGGCTTAGGGTTATGGATTTCATAATGTATGGTGATATTGTAGCTTCTTGCAGTGGTATTGAGCTGTAAGGGATTGTGGATTGTAATCACTGGATAGTAATAATATGGGACTTTCTATTTTTGGATGTAGCCCAGGGATTGGGTGAATCATGCTAAATCTTGGTGTCTTGTGTTCTCTTCTATGTGATCTATTATTTTCTGATATTGGTTAAATTTGCATGTAACTATTATTTTTGTCTATGGTTAATCCTAGCAAATGTCTCTTTGGTAATGAGCTTAGTCACCTCCATTTTCCTCTTCACACCCCTCAAACGTAGAATGGTTTCCATTATCATACTAAAAAATGCCTTGTAATTTGGAAATAACTTCCTAATAAAAGAAAGAGAGTTGACACAACTATAATTACATCTTGAGAGTTGGCACATATAACCTTTAATAACTAAATAATACTTTGGGAGAGTAACCATGCATAGTATAAGTAATCCCCAAGCTCATAATTAATGTACTTTGTAATCATGATACAAGTTAGTAATTAAAGTCTGAAGGAGGCAAAAAGTTGATCATTCATATCTTAGGAGGATCATACAATCTTGATCTAAAATTCATTTTAGCGATTTCATACTTACCTTCATATACTTTGATGCAATCCTAACTTTATAGATTTTCTCCTAGATTTGAAAGTGATAAATTGTTGATCCCCTAGTTAGCTAGCTCACTAGTCCTTTTATTTCCTTAGTGGTAAATGTAGTTGAATAAAAGTTTGTCAAAATATTTTCAAAGCTCCAAAGCTTTAGAAAGTTTAGCATCTAATCTCCAATTAGTAAGAGACCCTTTCCTACAGGCGTTGATAATTATAGACAATTCTCCTTCTATTTCTAGCTTCTTCAGTCCTAGCTCCTTGCATCGAACCAAACCCTCTACCAAAGATGAAATTTCTGCCCAATTATTAGTGACATCCCGTATACCTTGGGCAATAATCAATCATTTACAGTGCATCCATTGTTTTCCTTGTTAGGATTCCCTTTGGAGGCTCTTTCAAAATTAAGCTTAAAGCACCCTTTCTTTGGAGCCTACCAAACACACTTGAAACAAGAAAGTTGATATATGGCTTGGGCTGATTGAACTAAAGTCACTTTCCCTTCTATTGAGAGCCATTTTCCTTTCCATCCTGCCACCATTTTTTGTAGTCTATCTATAATCAGGTCACATAGCTTCATTGATTGAATACCTAAAATTAGAGGTAACCCCAAGTACTTACAAGGAAGAAAGCCTTTGTTGAAATGATTTTTTTTTTACATATATGTTCTTTCATTCTAGGATGAGTGTTGAAGAAAATGATATTCGATGTGTCGTTGTTGATCTCTTGACTAGAGACCAAAGAGTATTGTTTCAAGATGTCATTCAAGGTTGTGGCTTCCTCTATTGTACTCTTCCCATAAAGCATGGTGTCATCTACAAAATGTTGATGAGTAGTTAGTTGAAAATCGCTAGTAAAAGAAATGCCCTTAATATGGCCCAAATATTTGGTTAGAGAGATGAATCTACCAAAAGTATTTGACATAAGGATACAAATAAATGAGGAAATCTGGTCTCTTTGTCTTAGCTCTCTAGAGATACCAAAGAAACCTTCCGAAGATCCATTACCAAGATGGATAGTTTTGGCATCGAGATACATTTGTAGATTAAATGTATCCATTGCTTAGAAAACCCATAGGCTTGTAAACACTTGCATAAGAATATCTAGTCTACTTTGTCATATGGCTTTTTGATGTCTACTTTGATCAACATGATTGGAATAGTTTTATTTTGTATTGAGAGGATAACCTCCTAAGCTATAATAGCCCCATCATAAATAGATTGAGTTGAAACAAGACCAGTCTATTTCTCGCTTATAAGGTTTGGTAAAATTGATTGAACTCTAATAACTAGAGTTTTGATGAAAAGATTATAAAGGGTATTAGGGTATTATAAAGAGTTATAGGTCTAAAGTCATCAAAGGTCTCCACTTTCTCTTTTTTTAAGAATGAGAACAATAGATTGTTGACTTCTTTTAAAAGTCTACCATAATTTATCACTCCTTCCAGAGCACTAGTAATGTCATCTCCTATAAAATCTGAGCACTTCTGAAAAAGGATGTCAGGAATCCATTTGGTCGAGGACATTTATTTGGATTCATTTGGTTACGAGTTGTCTCTACTTCTTTCTTAGTGAACTTTTGCATTAGCTTTTTATTTTGGTTCAAAGAGACAAGTTTGAGTATAGTACCTAGAATGTCCTATTGGGCCCTTAGGTTAGAGCATACCAAGTTGTTAGAGATGTTCTCAAAGAATGAAATAGCTTTCAAGCTGATTTCTTTTACAGAATCTCTAGCTAAACCATCAACACCTTTAATGGTTGTAATGCGATTAATTATGTGCCTTTGTTTAGAGATATTATGAAAGAACTTAGTATTCTTGACTCCTGCTTCTAACTTGATTTCCCTAGAGTGTTGCCTCCAAAAGAGATCTTCTTTGGCAAGAATATCTTCATATTGCTACATAAGCTTCTTCTCTTTTAAGAATTGAGAATCACCCATTTTTTGTTCCAAAACCTATCTATTGAGAGTTTCCAATTTTTCTTCCAAAGTAAGTTTATCCTCAAAGGTGCTGCTAAAGAAATTTGAGTTCCATTCCTTCAACTTTTGTTTAATGGTCTTCAAGTTACTAACCACTTCAAAAAGTTTGGAACTAGAGACCTCTGGCTCCTCCTACCATTGGTTAATCAAATTAAGGTAGTTATCATCTTTAAGGCACATTTGTTCAAACTTGAAAGTACAATTACTAGGGTGTATGTCCTCAATAATATTAAGTTCTATTAGATAATGGCTAGATCCTGAAACTAGTCTAACTTTTGATACAAAGGAGATAGCGTGGGATGACAAATCTCCATGGATAAAAATTCTACCCAACTTTTTTGCAATGTTACTAAAGCCCTTCCTTCTGGTATTCCAAGTGAAGGAATTCAAAGAACACTCAATTTCCAGTAAACCACTCTTGTTAACCCAATCAACAAAATCCTTAGACCGAGGAGAGGTTCCTGGAGCCTCCTCTCTTCTCTAAGGGATGAAGGATCGCATTAAAATCTCCACCTAAAATAGATATCTCCTCCCCCCTATGCTAATCTTGTCCTCAATTTCCTTTCACACTCTAACTTTATACCAATCAAACCATACACATTGAAGAGTCTATAAAAGACATCCAACCTAATACCCTTCACTAACCCACATATCAACTTCCCATGGAATTCCAAAGAAGAAATTGAAACATTCCTTGGATTTGATAAAATAGCAAGACCACCCGAGGCTCCCTCCATGGTGAGTCTCTGATCTCTTGCCATCCTAGAGGCCTTCTAAATCTATTCATATCCTCTTTAGCTAATTTGGTTTCTTGGAGTAGAATGATATCATTATTAGTATTGGAAATGCATTGCTTGAGAAGATGATGCTTTTTAGAGGCATTGAGGCCCGTAACATTCTAGGTTAGGACATTCATGACATTGTGGTAAGGAACTTCCCCTTCCCAACATGTAAAATATTTGTTAATTTTGCCTAACCTCTAGTTACTCCATCTCTGGTTTTGAGATCCTGTAGTGACTTACGCCCTCACTTCCTTTAAGACTTTAAGCAATCTAGATTCATTTTGCTAGGTTGAGAGGCGAGTAAACCTAGGGTATCTACTTATTTGTTAGACAAGAGATCATAATCTTAGATCTTCATCTAAGATAGGGGAGGGATCAACATTGTTAACTTTATCATTTTCAAGGAACAAATTAATAAGGAATGAAATATGTCTCCTTACCTCTTCCCTATTGCATATTTCATCCAAAAATTGACCCTTGAGATCATCCACCACCATATTGTTCAAAACTTCAACTAGAATATCCACCTCTTCTTCAACACTACCTGGGGAATCCCAGTTCCCCTCCTTGCAAGGACTATCGAGATGTTGCAATCCCTCCTTACTTGTACCATGAATATTCCCATCTATGTTCATCTTCGTCTTTGCTCACTCCGTTTCACTAAAAACTTGGTCAATAGCTTGAAAGAATTTGCAGAGGGGAGGCTTCCTTCTCTTTGGGGTTGTGTGATTTATCTATTACTGATTTAATGCAAGGAGGATCTTCCCTAATCTCCATGTCTTCCCAATCATCCTCCATAAAAAATGAAAACTCACCCCTCGAAGCCAGTTGGGGGTCAATTAGATTACTCAGACCCAAGGGAGATGAACCAGCTAGATCTATTTCCTCTCTAAAGGACAAATCTAAGCTCAATAGAGATAATTTTACCATTGATGTTTATGTCCAATAATTTAAGTTTTAAAACATTGTCATCCATCCTAACAATGATTATCAGACTAGAGCTTTTGAGGTTTGTCTTAACAAAGCCCACAAAAGACCTAATTTATTACCTATGATTTTAAGTGTATCATTAATAGTAAGTTCTATTGAGAGATTTGCTTACATAATCGCTCGCTCTACCTCAAAATTTGTAGCCTTTCAGATCGAAAAAGGGTTTCCACTCAACAATCTTGAAAGGATAACCATTTAAAACTAGGGCTTCTTTGTTCATAAGCCTATTTTCTAATTATATACTATTACAGGCTATGTATAGGAAATCATTTTCCATAATTGCTAAATCCACACGATTACCTAAAAAATTCGTAATCCATTGGGCTACTAAAACTACATCCATACCTAAACCAATCCATCGGGAAAAGGCTCCATAAATTTGATATTGATGATGAACATATTCTATTGTGAACCTGTTAGGTTTTAAACCAACTGACCTGTCCTATTATCTTTTTATTTGTCTATTGGAGACATAAGCAGTCCTTGAGTTGGAAATGCTTGATTTGAGGATCTTAAATGGATTGAACCCAATGTTGTACTGAGATCATTCTAATTCTCATTTAAAAGTGGAAAAAAAAGGATTCAATCTTGCTTCATTTCTTCTACTCCTATTCCTAGAAGGATTCACCATCTGTGGTATGATATTCCTAGCATCTTTTTTCTTAGTTTTCTTGGATCAGAGAATTGCTTTCCTTTTTGATACGCAAGATCAAACCAAGGTCCATCCATTTTCTTCTGCCTCTAGATTTAATTTTAGATTCAAGATCTGGAAGAAGGACAATGCATATATGTTGCCCCGTATCCACTGGCGTTGTCCAAGAGGCTTGAGGAAAAAACTTATATTGATTATGGGTGTTTTTTTCTTCTATGATTCAGGCCCTTGGGGTATTTCAAAACTATCTTTAATAGCTTAAATGCTATGCTAAGATGGTTATGGTTCTTTGCATAACATAATTGGCTAAGTTTAAGCCTTATTATCATGGTAGATGTATTTTCTTATATTATGTTTGGGTCTATGACATGGGGTGGCGATTCAATTTTTGGACCATTTGTTTTATATAGGTAGATAAAGGTTGTTGCTTTCTATTTCTCCTTAGTCTAGATGTTGTTAATGTGTTGTTAATAGTTGTCTAGTATTTTTGTACTTTTGTACTTTAGGCCAACACCCTAATTTTGCTACTACTTTTATAAAAAAACATATTCATTTACAACCAAATCTAAAAAAATATAGATGAAATTAATAAAATTCAAAGTTAACATAAATTTAAAATAATTACTAAATAGTATTTTAGAAGTAGAGGATAATGTATAAGTTTTTAATCTTCAAGTTGGTAGTTATATATTTGTAAGACTATTTTTCCTATTGAGACTGTTATTAAGACTCTTTATGCATTAATAATGTTTTATTCATGACATACTACACTGATTAAGGTGTCTTCAAGTAATTTTCTATAGGGTCAGTAACCTTGTTATTCTACCTCTAATACAAAAAATACACCCCATATGTAACAAAGGAATGATATGTCCCAATCTTACCATATTAATGCTTACACAAGCTAAAGCATTTTGGAAACTAGTAAAGCTATTGTTCATCTATGAAACAACTGAATTTGATGTCTAGGATTTTTATATTCTATTGTCATTGAATGATGGAATAAAACACCCAATTGAAACATACTTCTCTTTTCGTGTTGCCTTCATGTATATTTACTTTCTTTATCCTATGTGTTGATGTAGTTGTAGTCGGATTGAATTGATATAGAAACAATCCCTCTATGGTCACTAGTTAAAAATTATTGCATTTGATTAATTGGCAATTAGACATATCTACTTGTGTGTGTGTTTATATTATTAATGATATTGTCTAATGGAAATTAACTTACAATAACCAATATTATTAACATTGTCTCTTCTACTCCTATATATAAACATTTAGATCTGCACTTGAAAAACACATACTGCATAGATAGTGTTATTTTTTTCTGGTGAAAGTGGCGAGCCACTAATATATTTTATTTATATAATAACACTAGTTCTAAGTTCATGAAGGAAATGATCGGCAATAAAACCCCCAAGCCTTACTGAATACAACAAAATTACAAAATCCAAAGGCCAAAAAAGAATACCCATAAAAATGGATAACATGTGTATAAGGCCTCAAGAAATAACAACAAACATTAGGTGAAATTAAACCTATAAAATTCCCCTTATAATTTGGGCTACGAACACCATTGTAAAACTAGGTTCCAAATCACCATCTAACTAGCTTGAGAACCACAAAAAGATATTATACAATAAAAAACCCCAAAGAAACTTTTATTATATTGAAAAATATATACACAATGAATGCATAGATGGAGAATCGATTTCAATGAGCACTTTGGTTACAAGCTATGGGGCACACAAAAATCATCCATCCCTACATTGATCAAACAAGAGAAGCTTCATGTCAATAGAAAACCCATGTGAGTATGGAAGTCATTCCCAATTTTGCTTGATTACAACCTAAGACCAACAAGTTAAGAAAAAAAATCTCGCAATACTCAAAGACTAGTACTTCAAACTGGCATAATCAGGAACAAAGGTACCACAGGAAAACATTGGTCATGTGGAAAATTTAAGCCAACACCACATAGGAGCAATGAGGAAGCCACTGAGCACACAAAAAAATATCACCACCAGAAGACATGGGTGTAGCTATGCATTTATAAGCTTAGAACAAAGCCACAAAGGTTGCAAAAATGCAAGCTGATGCACTAAAGTAGGACCAACCAAATCGACTATATATAACATTTTTTAAAATCCTAGAACCAAAATTTTGGGAATACCACTGGAAGCCAAATTTGTTGACGTAAGCATAGGGTTATTCCTCCATCAATGTAGGGTCGAAGGATATCACATTTGATCGGGCCATTATAGTTGCATCTTTTGTTTCTTCAAGTGACAATGCACTTAAGAAATGCATAAACAATATTATTACCTTTGCAACAAGTCTTATTAAATCAACTTGGTATTAGAGCAGGTTGTTTATTGGAAATTGTCAAAGCATATTATTGAGTACCACCATAAAAATCATATTCTTGTTTGAAAAAAATTTCAAAAGTCATAGAAATTGAATTTCATTACAGTGGATGACATTTGATATTTATCGATGATATCTCTAATGTGATAATATATCTCTATGAACTCACACATAAATAAGTGTCTTTTTTGAGGTTGAATGTAAACAACATGAACTCTAGACCACCACAACATAGCCATGTCACACATGCAGTATTGAATACAGGGAGAATTACTTATTGAAAGTAAATCATGTAATAAATTGCTCTGAATTGACTTCACCAAGGAAGATTGTAAGCTCATTTTGGATGAATGGTAGTGGGAGTTGTAACCACCAAATAATATTACCTAAAAGACCATGTAGTTAAGATTACCATGCTAGTAACTATCAATGTCTTGGATTTCTCTATTGAAGGTCATCGAAGTCTAAACATAAAAGGTTTGAATGTATTGGTGATATTGAAAGGTGGAAAGTGTTGAGTAATATGAAACTTTTCTACAAATTACTGACATGGCCATCATTATTTATATGTTCCAAATGTAGATTCGGATCTCATATAAATGTGAGAGGAGGAGACATGTCTATATGGTGTAATCTATTGGAAATTTGATTGAAAAGCTCATTGTTGTTGAAGATCAAAGAGGGAGATTGTTGTAAAAGAATTTTTTCAATCATTGTTTTGCCATTGATGTTAAACCTGCTATTTGTAGGGATGATATTTACTTATAATATCCAAGCACTATCACTTAATTGATTGATGAAGAGAGGATTTGATCAACAAGAGGTATCAAAAGCACCTAAAGGCAAGGTTGAGTTATGATGTTGTAATGAAGTGCAAGGATAAGTTGAGACAATGGTTAAGTAATGTATTGATGTCATACTCAAAGATACAGAGGTTGGTCACACTTAGATACATTGGAAGAAGAAGTTGTAACAAGGTTGATTACAAAGCTTTAACTAAGATCATTAGTGGGTGTCGAGCAAGTTAGTTGAAGCCGAGAAAATTCTTAGTAGAAGCTGAGTAATAGAGATTTCTAGTGTGTGCCGAGTGATCTTCAAGTGCCGAGTAAAGATTAGCTGCCAAGCATCAAAAAATTTTCAGTTGATGCTGAGTGATCTTTAGGTGCCAAGCATCAGGAAAAACATAGTTGATGCTAAGTAACACAGTATGTGCTAAGCACCAGTATTTCAATAGTGCCGAGCTACTGCATTATTTCAAATGATGAAGATTCGTCAAATCTAAGCTGACATAGTGGTTGCATTGAATTTTTTGAACGAGTTGGAAGATAAGGATGATGAGTTGGCACAAAATCTTATGTAAACCATTTTTGGGCGAATTCTAAAGGATTATTCAAGAATTTTCTAGAGGAAACAAAATGTGGGTTAGATACAATAAATCCTACCTAATCCATGCGAATTGAAATTGAAAAATGAAAGAATCGAGTGAAAAAAGGAACTCCAAGACTTCTATTTAAGAATTCATAAACCAAGAAGCAAAGAGTTGCTAATACTGTTGCTACTAAAGTGCCAAATCTACGAAGTGGTTGAAAGGGTGTCAAGAAGGAGACATCTAAGAGAAGGATGAACATAGAGGATCTACTTCTATGAGTGGTCATGAAGAGATGATTGCACTGGTACATTGAGTATGGAGACTCCAGGAGACAAAACTTGAAAGAAAAGGAAAGCTGTTAAGAGTTGTAGAGATTGAAGGCTAGACAAGGGTATAAGCTGAGAAGTGATATGAGATCTACAAGATAAGTTGTATGTTTATAGTCAGTTCAAGATTTTCTAATACTCTCTAGCAATTGTATAAGATCTAAAAATCCTATGGACTTAGGTTGGCCTAACAACCATTTGTAAATCCTTTAATAGGGTGGCATTCCAAGTGAATGTTCTAAAGTCCTCTATCTAGGCACACTTCTAATAGGGTGGTTAAATCTTCTAAAAAAGTCACATTTAATAGTGTGTTGTAAGCCTTTAATAGGGCATGCCTTTCATAGGACTTCACTTCAGAAGGGTGAAAATTGAGTAGCATGTTACTGGTGGTTTTTCCCAAATTGAGTTTCCACATAAATCATTGTATCATGTGTTGATTTCTTGTGTGTTATACTTGCATGTTGATTTATAGTAACTTGCTGATTAGATAAGTTAAAGCTTGGATGAATGAATGGTTGAATGATTTCACTATACTTAGTGGAAAGTTTTAATAGGACATTTGGACCTTGAATAACTGATTCACCCCCCCCTTTCAATTATTCTAAAGCAATTCTAACAATTGGTATCAAGGCCATCTGCTGATTTAGTTTCAAGGTACTAGAAGTAGGAAGATCAAGTTGTCCAAGAGAGAAGTTTCCAAGCTCAACAAAGACAACTTTACTGCATGGTAGAGTTTGATGAAATTGCACCTTGGATCAAAAGGTGACTATGCACAAACCTCAATTGGAACAGAGCATGTAACTCCAGCAGGACTCCTCACTGCAGATGACTTAAACAAAAAGGAGTATAACCAAACAATGTTGGAAATTGCATCTGCACTTAGCTATGCTAAATATGATGACATCAAAGACTATAACACTGCATTCAAAATGTGGAAGACCTTATCAGATATCTATGGAGGTGATCAAAATGTCCAGAGAGAAAATAGGGAAAGCCTAAGAGGGAAGTTTGATGACATGAAGATGGAGAAAGGTGAAAATGCTACTCAGTATGCTGCAATAATAACAGAAGTGGTGAGTGCAATAAGAAGTCTAGGTGGACAATTGGAAGAAGAAACATCCATCAACAAATACTTAAGAACTTTGCTCCCTATCTATGCTATAAGAGTTTTAGCCATTCAAGAGCTGAGGTGTGTACAAGGGAACATAGTAACCTTTGAAGGAATAGTTGGAAGACTTACTGGATTTGAGCTATCCAATTTTGACAACTATAGACCTAAGAACCTTGAATCTACTTTCAAGGCCAAGATGACAATAAAAGATACTGAGGAGGACACATCAAGCAAGATAAGAAGAAAATGAAAACATGCATCAAGTGATAGCAGCACAAATGAGGAAGATGTGGAATAGTTAGAAGCACTACTGGCCAAACGATTCCATAGAGGTAAAGGCAAATTCAAAGGTAAGCTCCCTATCATTTGTTTCAATTGCAATGAAGTAGGTCATATAGTTGCAAGATGTCCACAAAAAAAAAAATCTATAAAGAATGAAACAAGTTCATGAACAAAAGAGAAGATGATAGAAAAGATTACAAGGAGAAAGGCAAGAGATGTTACATTGTTGAAGAAGAATTTGATGAAAATGATGATGAAGTAGTCTATGTAGAAATGAAGGATGAATCAGACAAAGATGAAGATGAAGTAACGACATTAGTTACCTATGTGAACAAGAATGATAAGTGGATCATAGACAGTGGATGCTCAAGTCACATGACAGGAGATAAAAGTAAGTTCATTACCTTTACTCAATACAATGGAGATAGTATTAGATTTGGTAATGATGCTTCATGTCAAATCAAAAGAAAAGGCTTTATCAAACTTACAGAGAAAATTTCATGTGATAATGCATACTATGTTGAAGGACTGAACTACAACTTGTTGAGTTTATCACAATTAGGCAATGTAGGTTGAAAAGTTGAATTTGGAAACAAAACTACCAAGATTTATGACACTGAGGAAAATTTGGTAGGAAAAGGTGAACAAATTAGGAGTAATTTGTTTTACCTAGATATTGAAGAAGCAACATGTCTTGTTGTTAGACTTGATGATGTGTGGTTATGGCATAAAAGGCTGTGTCATGTTAACTTTGATAATTTGATTAGTATCAGCAAGAAAAAGAAAGTCAGAGAATTTTCCAAGTTGAAAAAACTTAAAAACACAATGTGTAAACAATGTCAACTAGGGAAAATGACTAAGTCTAGTTTCAAAAGAAAAACATACACTTCCAAAGAAGTACTAGAGCTAGTTCATGTAGACTTATGTGGCCCAATAGAAGTGCAAAGCTACCTAGAAGATAGATACATAATGTTATTTGTAGATTATTATTCTAGGATGATGACCGCTATGTTTTTAAAGCAAAAATTTGATGCATTCCAAATGGTCAAGTGGTATTTGGCTGGAGTTGAGAAGGAAATAGGAAAGAACCTAAAATGCCTAAAGTCAGATAGAGGAGGTGAGTTTAGATCAAGAGAGTTTGAAACATTTTGCAATGACAAAGGTATCAAAAGGAAAACATCAGCAACAAGAACTCCACCATAGAATGGTATTGCTGAAAGGAGAAATAGGTTGGTGATTGACTATGCTAGAATCTTAATGATGGAGAAAAATGTTGCACTAAAATACTGGAGAGAATTTGTAAGTACTATAGTCTACACACTAAATAGAGTTCAAGTCAAGAAAGGTACAAATGCAACACCCTTTGAATCATGGTATGGTCATCCACCTAATGTTAAACATTTCAAAGTGTTTGGTTGGAAATGCTATATTCTAAAAGACATTAGAAATGGCAAGTTTGATGCAAAAAGTGATGAAGGCATATTTCTTGGATACTCCACCAGAAGTAAGGCATATAAGTGTTTGAATACTAACACTAACAAAGTTGTGGAGAGTGCAAATGTAAATTTTGATGAGCATGCAGAAGTTCAGGTTGATGAGTCAAAGCAAACAGAGGATTATAGATCCTTTGTATACTTCTATGAAGGAATGACAGTTGAAGACAATGTAGCAAATCAAGTTGGGAATCAGCAACAAACTTTAGTATCTATTGAGTCTCAACTAGTGAATGTCGAGTTACATTTAGAAGCTGAGCTACAAAATGTAGAAAATGCACATACTGATTCTAAAAACAATATGCAAGAAAGAAATGATGAAATGCCAAATGAAGAAGAACAAAATGAATCTGAAGCTGAAGGATCAAATATGGAAAGAAGGATTGAACCCAGATTAGCCAAGTATTTAAGAAAACATCACCATGTAGATCAAATCATTGGTGATAAGAATGCTAAATCAATGACAAGGAATAGATTGAGGAATGAATCATGCCTATTGAGCAAGGTTGAACCCAAAATAGTCAAAGATGCACTACAAGATGATGACTGGTATAAGGCCATGAAAGAAGAAATAGATTAGATTGAGAAGAACAAAACTTGGTCTCTGGTTCCCAGACCAGCTAATAAGAATGTGATTGGTACCAAATGGATGTTTAGAAATAAACTTGATGAGATTGGTGAAATAACAGGAAAAAAAGTCAGATTAGTTTGCAAAGGCTATGCACAAGAGGAAGGATTGGATTATGGAGAGACATTTGCCCCTATTGCAAGAATGAAAGGAGTAAGAACATTACTTGCATATGCTGCATATAAAGGTTTCAAAGTCTACCAGATGGACATGAAGTCTGCTTTTCTGAATGGTATACTGGAAGAGGAAGTCTACATAGAACAACTAGAGGGATTTGTTGATGAGAAGAACAAGGACATGGTTTTCAAGTTGCACAAAGCACTTTATGGATTAAAACAAGCACCTAGAGCATGGTATGAAAGGTTGCACAAATATCTTGTGAAGATAGGATTTGAAAGAATGGATGATGACAACAATTCATACATCAAAGATGAGGAAGGTAAAGACATTTTGATATCAGAAATCTTTGTTGATGACATAATATTTAGAGGAAAAGATGTTTTATGCAAAGATTTTGCTAATCAAATGAAGCATGAATTTGAGATGTCAATGTTTGGAAAAATCAAATTCTTTGTTGGATTATAAGTACATCAATTGAAACATGGCATATTTGTGACCCAAACCAAATACATCAAGGAAGTACTCAAAATATTTGGGCTAGAAGACTCAAAACTAGTTAGCACACCAATGGCAATAGGCCATAAACTATCCAAGAATGATGAATCTGCTGAAGTAAATCAGACATTGTATAGGTCAATGATTGAAAAGTTGCAATATGTTGTACATAGTAGACCAGACATTGCATTAGCTATTGGAATAGTAACAAGATTTTTTGCCAATCCAAGAGAAAATCACTTAATGGAAGTGAAGAAAATATTGAGATACTTGAAAGGAATTGATGACTTTGGTTTATACTATAAGAGGAATGAGAAGTTTGAACTGAAAGCTTACACTAATGCAGATTGGGGAGGTAACATTGATGATAGAAAAAGCACCAGTGGAGGAGCACTTTTCTTAGGAAAGAGGTTGATTACATGGACAAGCAAAAAGCAAAGTTGCACCTCACAATCTCCTGCTGAAGCTGAATATGTGGCTGCTGCTATAAACTACACCAATATTGTGTGGATCAAACATTTGCTGCAAGGTATGAAGGAAGAAGTAATTGAGCCTGTGACACTTTATTGTGATAATACAAGTGCTATCAATATATCAAAGAACCTAGTAATGCATGCTAAAACTAAGCATATTGCAATCAAGTATCACTATGTAAGAGAGCTAGTGGAAGACAAACAAGTGAAGATGGAATATGTTAGCTCAAAGGAATAGATTGCTGATATCTTC
This sequence comes from Cupressus sempervirens, assembly GCA_028749045.1. Classification (NCBI taxonomy): domain Eukaryota; kingdom Viridiplantae; phylum Streptophyta; class Pinopsida; order Cupressales; family Cupressaceae; genus Cupressus; species Cupressus sempervirens. The sequence goes on from CM053788.1 coordinate 614,754,246, forward strand.
ACAAAAGCACTACCTAAAGATGCTTTTGATTATCTTAGAGGTAAGTTATGGGTAATACCCTTAGCTAAGGCTACTTGAACCAAAAAACAAGAATGCCTTGCATCAAATAAGCTGAATGTTGAAGATTCTATGCATTGATGCAGAGGATGTTTACTTTGGGATCCATGCCTAAAGTAGTAGAAGTGTTGAAACTTCAAATTAGTCATAAGCAAGGTGACAGAGGGAGACATTAAATGAACCTGTAAGAGCTACATCTACATATTAAGATGCTAATATGTCTTTGGCATTGTTGTCAAACAGGGAAAAGTAAACAACTAATCAACAATTGTTGAAGATAAAGGATTAGAAAAGAAGAGGGAGATTTTAGAGGTTGATTAGAACAACAAAAGATGAATAATATAGAGGGAGAAAGATAAAGATAAAGGATACAACAACAAAGAGGGGGAAGTGAAATAAAATAATTAGAATAGTAGTAGGAGATGTGATTTTACAATTTACTTTTTAGCATTTGACTTACTATTCTAATCTAGTAAGCTTTTGGTGGAATAGTTTAGTTTGATGGTTGATTAGTTTGGTTTGCCATCAATATCAAAGAGGGAGATTGTTGTAAAAGAACGTTTTCAATCATTTTTTTTTCATTGATGTCAAACCTGCTATTTGTAGGGATGATATTTTCTTATAAGATCCAAGCACTATCACTTAGTTGATTGATGAAGAGGATTTGATCAACAAGAGGTAACAAGAGCACCTAAAGGAAAGGTTGAGTTATGATGTTGTAATGAAGCATAAAGATTAGTTAAGACAATAGTTAAGTAATGTATTGATGACATACTCAAAGATACAGAGGTTGGTCACACTTAGATACATTGGAAGAAGAAGTTGTAACAAGGTTGACTGCAAAGCTTTAACTAAGATCATCAGTGGGTGCCGAGCAAGTTAGTTGAAGCCGAGAAAATTCTTAGTAGAAGTTGAGTAACATACATTTCTAGTGTGTGTCAAGTGATTTTCAAGTGCCGAGTAAAGATTAGGTGCCAAGCATTAGAAAAGTTTCAATTGATGCCGAGTGATCTTCAGGTGCCGAGCATCAGGAAAAACATAGTTGATGCTAAGTAACACAGTATGTGTCGAGCACTAGTATTTCAATAGTGCCGAGCTGCTACATTATTTCAAATGATGAAGATTTGCCAAATCTAAGCCGACATAGTGGTTGCATTGAATTTTGTGAATGAGTTGGAAGATAAGGGTGATGAGTTGTTGGCAACAAATCTTATGTAAACCATTTTTGGGTGAATTCTAAAGGATTATTCAAGAAGTTTCTAGAGGAAATAGAATGTGGGTTAGATACAATGAATCCTACCTAATCCATGCAAATTGAAATTGAAAAATGGAAGAATTGAGCGGGAAAAGGAACTCCAAGACTTCTATTTAAGAAGTCATAAACCAAGAAGCAAAGAGATACTAATACTGTTGCTACTGAAGTGCCAAATCTATGAAGTGGTTGAAAGGGTGTCAAGAAGGAGACATCTAGGAGAAGGAAGAGCACAGAGGCTTTGCTTCTATGAGTGGTCATGAAGAGATGATTGCACTGGTACATTGAGTATGGAGACTCAAGGAGATAAAGCTTGAAAGAAAAGGCAAGCTGTTAAGAGTTGCAGAGACTAAAGGCCAGGCAAGGGTATAAGCTGAGAAGTGATCTGAGATTTGCAAGATAAGTTGTATGTTGTAGTCAGGTCAAGATTTTCTAATACTCTCTAGCAATTGTATTAGATCTGAAAATCCTATGCACTTTAGTTGGCCTAACAACCATTTGTAATCCTTTAACAGAGTGTCATTCCAAGTGAATGTTCTAAAGTCCTCTAACCAGACACACTTCTAACAGGTTGGTTAAATCCTCTAACAAGCTCACATTTAACAGTGTGTTGTAAGCCTTTAATAGGGCAAGCCTTTCACAGGGCATCACTTTGGAAGGGTGAAAATTGAGTAGCATGTTACTAGTGGTTTTTCTCAAATTGGATTTCCATGTAAATCACTATGTTATGTGTTGATTTCTTGTGTGTTATACTTGCATGTTGATTTACAGTAACTTGCTGATTAGATAAGTTAAAGCTTGGATGAATGAATGTTTGAATGATTTCACTATACTTAGTGAAAAGTTTGAATAGGACATTTGGACCTTGAATAACTGATTCATCCCCACCTCCCCCCCCTCTCAGTTATTCTAAAACAATTCTAAAAATTGGTATTAGAGCAATCTGCTGATTTAGTTTCAAGGTACTAGAATTAGGAAGATCAAGATGTCCAAGAGAGAAGTTCCCAAGCTCAACAAAGACAACTTTCTTGCATGGCAGAGTTTGATGAAATGACACCTTTGATCAATAGGTGACTATGCACAAACCTCAATTGGAACAGAGCATGTAACTCCAACATGACCCCTCACTACAGATGACTTAAACAAAAAGAAGGAGCATAACCAAACAATGTTGAAAATTGCATCTACACTTAGTTATGCTGAATATGATGACATCAAAGACTGTAACACTACATTCAAAATGTGAAAAACCTTATCAGATATCTATGGAGGTGATCAGAATGTCCAGAGAGCAAAGAGAGAAAGCATAGGAGGGAAGTTTGATGACATGAAGATGGAGGAAGGTGAACATGCTGCAAGAATAAAAGAAGTGGTGAGTGCAATAAGAAGTCTAGTTGGACAATTGGAAGAAGAAATATCCATCAGCAAATACTTAAGAACTCTGCTCCGTATCTATGCTATAAGAGTTTCAGCCATCCAAGAGCTGAGGTGTGTACAAGGGAACACAATAATGTTTGAAGGATTAGTTAGAAGACTTACTGCATTTGAGCTATCCAATTTTGACAACTACAGACCTAAGAACCTTGAATCTACTTTCAAGGTCAAGATGAAAATAAAAGACACTGAGGAGGACACATCAAGCAAGAGAAGAAGAAAAGAAAAACATCCATCTAGTGATAGTAGCATGGATGAGGAAGATGGGGAACAATTAGAAGCACTATTGGCTAGGAGATTCCATAGAGGTAAAGGCAAATTCAAAGGTAAGCTCCCTATCATATGTTTCAATTGCAATGAAGTAGGCCATATAGCTGCAAGATGTCCACAGAAGAAAAACTATAAAGAATGAAACAAGTTCAGGAACGAAAGAGAAGATGACAACAAAGATATGTTTGTTATCATGAATTCTAGCACTCTAGTACAACAACTTAATGAAGTCTGTCATGATAATAAGTCTATCATTTATAAGATTGCCACCATAAAATGGTTACCTTCTATCTAATCATGATAACAAGTCTACCATTTATAAGATCGCCACCTTATAATGGTTACCTTTTGCATAATCATGATAACAAGTCTACCATTTATAAGATCGTCACCTTAAAATGGTTACCTTCTATTTATATATATCAATAAAAGACCATCACCTTTCATTACATATCATATTCAAAATAGTAACCGCCATGAACCTAATCAGAGGGTGGTACAAAGGCTTTCACCGCAATTCTCTCTCACAGAGAAGAATGCATTACAAGGAATTTCACTTAGAACTTCTCATAGAGAAGACATCATTTATAAAGGATTGCACCTCAAAATTCTCCCTTTGAATAATGATCCTAGGAAGTTAGGTCCTCTAGTTACTCCATTAGAGCTCTCTTCACCTAAGGATCTGTGTCAAACTCCCTCTGAATATGATATCAATATTCCAACTTTCTGGTGACAGTTTGTTAATTCCTCATGACGTGTACATGGGTAGGCCCATTTTAAAATCATGCAGTCACACCATGTATTTTTAGACTCCCTTTGAATATTAACCTTCTGAACTCTTATATTGCCTTTGAAGAAGTGTAAGACTCCCTCTTAATCATCATCGAGAATATTTTCTTTAAGAGCCTTTCTTTATCTAGTCTGATCATCATATGACTAATGAATTTTAGATCACAACTTCTTTCAAGCTACTATCATAAGATTGAGTCTACACAATATTTTGGTAGCATGTGTAAAGTACCAGCCTGCTTTTCTTGCAAGAGCATCCTTAGAAAAAAGAAAAGATCAAGACAAATAACTCTTTTAGTATGTATAGAATTACAAATAGGAGAGAGACTACAATAAGTAGATGAATGTAAAAGAGAAGAATACTTATCTACACATCCTTGATTCAAGATACTTTAATGAAAGCCCATATGCATCAAATCAAATGATTATTTAGATTTGAAACTTTGATGATGGCCCTTCCCTAACATTTTCCCTCCTTTTAAAGATGCTTTAAGTGGGAATGAAACATTGATTATTATTATTCCTCCTACAATGTATAATTTCCACTCATTTCATTTTATGGAACAATTTTTTTATTACCAATTTGCTTTAGGAGTAAGCTTGTAATCTATTTGTGATCTCAATGTATATGCACCCTATTGACAAAACATTGTTCAACTGAATCACATATTTCCTAGCTCAGTTACCAGTGTGATGACCCCTCCCCTTAGTGAGTTTTCTCTCAAAAGGTGGGCCCATGGTGCCTAGCACCTTTTGTATTAAATAAAATAAGTTTTTTCTCTCGATTTGTTTAAGGTGGTAGTTAATATGAATATCTTATTTTGAAATATTATGTACATTCTTATTCATTGAATCACCATTCTCATTTCTTACATCCTTCCTTATCACTAAAATTATGCTATAAATTACTCCCTCTCAATCAATAAGATCGAGATCACTGAAGGTTAACTGAATGACATCCCTAGTCTTCTCCCTCTTTTTCAAGGTTGCCTCTAATAACATGTTGGTCCCCCTCTCAATCTCCCTCCTTTTTATGCAATAACATTCTCAAAGAAGATCAAGGCATATAGCTATAACATTCTCAAAGAAGATCAAGGCATATAGCTCATATAGTATATATAAAAAATTCAAATGTGTGTGTGTGTGTGTGTGTGTGAGAGAGAGAGAGAGAGAGAGAGAGAGAGAGAATAATCAAGGATAATAAATACTTGTCTATCAATTTATTTAATCTTTCATTTCATTAGACTTTATTATAATAAAAAATAATTATTTATTACATTAATTATTTTATTAAAAGAGATTATGTGGTCATGTTAGTTAGATGACAATTTTATTCTCCAATACTATTACTATCAAAATTTAAATCAATCTCCTTTATAAGACTTATATGTATTTCATTAGATTCTCTAAGAATATAACATCAAAGATTATATAAATGTAAATATAACTCGAAAGACCATATAAATTAATATTTCTAATATGTACCTTTATACTTCTTTTGTTTTGTTTACCTCCAACTGCATACATGGTGCTTGATAGGGGCATACCTAATGTAGTCTTGTCACTTCTATCCATATAGATTATTATCCCTTTATTATGGTTTGGCGTTCCTTATATTAGCTGGCTATATCACACTCGACTTTCTTTGGTTGCTGCATGCTTACATGACCCATAACTTTCCCAGCGGTCTAACTTATCCTTTTGTAACCAAAGTTGCATTGCTTTCGGCTCGCATCAATTTCTCGCTTAGCATGTGGTGGGACCTTGGAACCATGTCTTATTACTTTTAATCAACACTCCATTTCCATGAATGCAAATGACATTCAACGCCTCTCCTTCTGTGTTTTCTTTTTGCTGATCAAAGTATGAAAAAATTGTTTCCCTTCAATATAAATGTTGCCTATAATAATATACATGGTCAAAGTTGTATCTGAATAGACTAAACTTCATCATTTCCTTAAACGTGAGAAGAATGTCTTCAAACTATTTGTATTTGGTTGCAAGTGATGAGTAGGATGATTATTCGTGGTCTTCTCTTATGTGTTATCGCTGACATAGATTATCATAGTTCCAGACTTGTCATCTATATTTCTCAATCATTTATAATATCTGTAATTTGCAAGTCCTTCCATGCCATATCTTTCTTAAAATGCTTTGACCGGGTCTCCTTTTCTTGAATATGCTCTTGCTGGGATGTCTTTTCTATTTAAGACTCAATCCTCGATCCTTTTTCAAAAGGTCCAGCGGCATTGAAATGCATTGGAATAATCACATTGTCCAAGTAACCTTTCATGGCGATTTTGTACATTTTATTTCGCTATCCAAAATGAAACTCGTGATATTATGACATCTTCATATTATATTTTAATCGCCTTCTTTATTCATTCAATACTAATTGCATATCACTTGTTTGATAAATTTTGAATGTTTATCTACAAGTATATTCTCCTGATAAATGCTACATGGATGCTGATATATGGACTGGTGGTTTACTCCATTCTCTGACTGTTGTTTGACTCTCTACAAACTGTATTTATTCTCCTTCCATAGTCTTGTTTGATGATTGTTACCAAGGTTGTAAGAGATAAATTCGGTCCCTACCAATCCAATGGTTGAATGCGTCTATTTCCCAGTGGGTTACGAGAGCAACACAACCACTCAATTGTGTTTCAGTTCTTTTTTATTTCAATTTTTTAATAGAGGCTTCCATTCCTTTGAGCCTTTTGAAGGTATCATTCCTTTCCAAAGGGGAGCTTCCTCTCCACAAAGAAGATGTGAATCTTCACCCAATATCTGCAATTTAATGAGCTCTTGGAAAACTCTTTGCCTGATTCTCCAGATCATTATCCTGGATAGAGAGGCATGGGTCAAGATTTGTCTACCATTTTTGACTACAAACATCTCTTATTCCGAATCATATTTTCTCGATGGTGCCGCATAAACATCTATTATGCATGTGGATATATATGCCAATTTTCTAAATCTTATCAAACACTTTTGCTTCCTCTCGCAGCGGAGCTTTCAGTTGATTCACATGGTCAACATTATCTAAAGAAATAAGCACATGAAGGGATTTTAAATACTTCAATTTTCCTTGGCTTATATCCTTCATCATTGGCTATTACAAATGTAGACAACTATCATAATTAGGTTCTGATACCATGTTCACTAACATGAATCTTTTTTGCAAATGTATTAATATGGTCATTGTTATTGATATGTTCCAAATGCAGATTTCGATCTCATATAAATTGAGAGGAGGAGACATGTCTCATGAAGAGACATGTCTATATGATGTAATCATCACTTAATAATATTATATTAACATAAATAATAATAATAATAACACACACATGCACGCACACACACACACACACACACATTATATATAGTAATATATATTATCTAACATGGATAAGTATATATAGTAAATGATGTTTTACCAATAATAATAATAATAATGTATATAAGATCGAATCAATCTGACTAAAGCTACAACTTTAACGGCAAGAATGTATTGAAAAATATATAAAATGATCAAAATGATAATTACCCATGTTTGATATTGTTAGCCATTTGGGTGGAGGACATAAAATAAAACAATGCTTTCATGTATAGTTAGTGTACAAGTTATTAATCCACTGGTCACTATCCAATATGACCATCGATTAATGAGTAAGGGTGGATTCAATTCATCAGAGAATGAATTATATACAAACATCTAAGTATAGACTTCCCAAAGAGTTCATCATTAACTATACATTCCTTGACAAGGATATCTTAAAGAATCCAATTTTTTACCATTACACTGTTTAGGGAAATACCACCCAATGTAGACAATACCACCAACGAGGGGAATATACAAGGAAACAAAAATATCAATATTTCCACCATAAATGAAATAAAGGCCTAAAAAAGGATTGGGGAAAGTGAGTACCATCGACTACATACTAGCTCAATGACCAATGGAGTTAAGTACTAGTCTCTCCCAAGTCATCAAAGGATTTTGGAGGACACATTTAAAATAAAGCATAGTAGAGTGAATATATTAAGAGGTGTAAATATGCTAAAGAGAATTGTGTGGATTAAACAAACAGATGTTGATGTGTAGACAAGTTTTATTATTATTGAGTATTACATTTATCTACCCATTAATTGTATTTCTATACGTACTATAAAAGCTATTTTCCTTTCTCTCTAGAGATGTTCTTGCATGAAAATGAAGATTGATACTATATTTAGAGGGAGTTTGATATGTCATGAAAGGAAAAATTGGATGAAGAACTCATAAGATTGATATTTAGAGGGATTCTAAAATCCCATTTGTATAACCACACAATTTTCATCTATCTACTCCCTGTGCACATCATGAGGAAGTGACAACTTCCAAATGATTATCACTTATATTTGTAGAAGTTATTGAAAGGTGACGATCTCATAGTAACTTTATATCTTCTCTTATTATGGATGTATTATGATGTCTATGTAGATCATGATAGATTATAACTTGAATGGTGGATTAAGTTCCTTAAATAGACTATGGCCTTTTATTGTGATTGACATCTCATGATGTCTTAGTAGATCATGATATATGACATCTTGCATGGTGGATTAAGTTCCTTAGTTAGACCATGGTCTTCTATTATGATGCACATTTTATGATGTCTAAGCAGATCATGATAGATGATAACTTGCATGGCAGATTAAGTTCCTTAAATAGACCATGAATATTTCTATAGTAAGTATTATTGATGATACATTATCTATAGACATTTTTTGAGTACTTGATGAATATCATGTGACTTAATATTCTGAGGCCATTACACCTGGTATCATGAGATGATATCTAATTTGTCAATATCTTCTGATCAAAGATATTCTTGATCATGTCAGCTTGATATTACATTGAGGTAATATCTAACCACATGTTTATCTTCCCTAGCTAAGATGGAGTGTTGATGTTGTAGCTTCAGTTAGATTGAATGGATCTAGAGATGATCCCTCTATGGTTTTTAGATTATGGTAAAAACAAGTTTTGAGGGGACCCAAAACCCCATACAAAAAACAAAAAAAGATATCCAAAAAAGAGTCTATTAGGTTTAACAAGGACTTGGAACCTACAGTACTAGGAAAATTCCCAAACCTAGGTTTTACAAGGACTTGGAACCTAAATAGTAGTGAACATACATAATAAATTTGGAAAAGAAAAAATAGAATAAAACAACCAACAAACAGAGCTAGGACCAGATAACCAGAACAATAAGTAGAACCTGTAGGAAAAAAATAGGAAATTACTCCAACTCCTCTATAACCTTAGTCAAGTCTTTCGCAATATTAGCAACCTCTTGAAGGAGACCTTCCATAGTTGAGACAAAAGAAACTTCAATGGCCTTTTTTTTTACTCAGTCCAATCCTTCTACTTGGTCCACCAATAGACTTGGAAAACATAGGGGAAATGATTTCCTCATTGCTCCTCCTTCCAATGCTATCCACCACCACACACAGATTGGAAGTAATCATGTCCATATGTTGGTTGCTATCGTTGATCAATTGCCTCAACCCTACTTCATAGGTTACCAAATTTTTAGGAATATTCCCAAATTTTCTCTCTAGCTCAATCCTTTTGTTTTTTTCATTATCCCTCTCATGTAGATCTTTTACAAATTTCTTTAGGGCCATGATTGCATTGTAGAGCCAAGTATTTACTTGAAGAGTCACATTTGCATTTAATTTGGCTTTGTTAAGGAACATAAGCCTCCCACTGATATTCGTCTCCCTGTTAACCTCATCAACAATGTTATCGTCAGGATGATGATATCATTATGGACATCTTCAGGCATAGAGTATTTCTCCTTGACCACAACCTTTTCTTTAGTGTCATTCTTCTGGGTAGTATCATCAATTTTTGGCTCTTGAGTAATAAAGATTGTATTCCTATCTTTACCATCCTTATTAGTATCCATGGAATGCCCCTTCTCCTTGTTAGGATTAAACCACAGACAAAAACAATAATTACATGCAAATATAACCAATAAAAAAGAAAATAATAGATCACATAGAAAAGAACACAAGACACCAAGATTTAATGTGGTTGACCCAATCCCTGGGCTACATCCACCAAACAACAAGTTCAATATTATTACGATCTAGTAATTACAACCCGATTACAATTTGTAATCCCTTATAGCTCAATACTGCCGCAAGAACCAATTTCACATCACAACTATGAAACAATCCCTAAACCTAAGATTTTTTATACAAGTATTTTTACCCCTTTAGGGTTATAATTAATAATTACATGTCAGCCCAAAATCTTGATAAAATACTTTCTTGATTAGTCACCACAATCTAACTGTCTCCCACTTGGGGACTGATTAGGCTCCACACTAAACAACAATCTCCCACTTGGAGACTAATCTTGCAGCTATGCTGCTACTCCATGAGGTTCCCACTCGATCAAACCACCCTGGACTCTACTATTCTTTTATTCATATTCAGTCTAGAAGACCAACTGAAGTTGAAGAGGAGTTCAACTTCTCCCTTGTTACTACCTTTGTCAACATATCCACTGGATTGTCATTTGTATGTATCTTCTCCAACTTTAACTATCCATCCTCCAAAACTGATCGAATGAAATGGTACCACAATTGTATGTGTTTGGTCTTTGAATGCAGAGCTGAATTCTTTGCAAGATGAATGACACTTTGACTATCTATGAACAAATAATTATCCTTCAGAGGATGTCCCCATTCTTCTAAGAAGAACTGAAGCCATATCATCTCATTGGCTACCTCTGTAGCAACAACATACTTTACCTTTGCAGTGGATATAGCATTAATCTTCTATAACCTAAAAACTCAGCTCACGACTGCCCTACCAATAGTAAAGACATAACCTATAGTACTCCGCCTGGTATCAATATCCCCTGCCAAATTCGAGTCAACATAGCCCTGTAAATCAATAGTAGAGTCCCCAAAATGTAAACACTTATTGGATGTTCCTCTCAAATATCTAAGAATCCATTTGACTGTATTCCAATGCTCAATTCTTGGATAACTCATATACTTGCTAATGACTCCCACTGCATGTGCAATATTTGGCTTGGTATATACCATGGCATATATCAAGCTTCCTATAGCTGAAGCATAGGGTACCTTAGACACCTTATCCTCCTCTGCTTGTGTCTTGGGACACATCTCCTTAGTCAACTTCAAGTGACCAGGTAAAGGTGTGCTGACAACTTTAGCATTCTCCATAGAGAAATGTTGCAACACCTTCTCCACATAATTAGCCTGAGATAGCATCAATATTTTGTTCTTCCTATCTCGACAAATCTTCATACCAAGGATTTTTTTTGCTGCTTTTAAATACTTCATAGAAAATGCATGTGCTAACTAGCATTTTAGCCACTTAATATGATCCATGTTGGACCCAACTACAAGCATATCATCAACATATAAACATAAAATAATGTACCTGTCATCATTCAACCTCTTAAAATAAATACAATGATCTGAATGACACCTGCGATATCCATGCTCATGCATAAAACTATCAAATTCTAGATACCATTGCCGAAGGGCTTGTTTCAAGCCATATAAACTTTTCTTCAATTTGCACACTAAGTTCTCCTTACCTTTGACCTCAAATCCCCATGTATGAGCCATATATATCTCTTCATTCAAATCACCATGAAGGAATGTTGTTTTAACATCAAGCTATTCTAAATGCAAATCTTCAGTAGCCACAACACTTAAAACAATATGGATAGAAGTCATCTTAACAGCAGGAGAAAATATCTCATCAAAATCAATGCCCTTTTTCTCTGCAAATCCTTTTACAACTAACTTGACTTTAAATCTTTTCTTACCTCCATCCTCTTCTTTTAACTTGTAAAGCCACTTATTTTGTAAAGCTCTTTTACCTACAGGCAACTTGAATAAATCCCATGTCTTATTCTTCAGCAAAGAGTCTATGTCATCTTTCATTGCAGACTCCCACTGAATCTTAGTATCCACTTGCACAACTTCATCATAACATTTAGGTTCACCAACATTGGTAAGTAAAATTGAATAAAAAGAGGGAGAGAATCTTTCTGGAGGTCTAATGTGCCTTATTGATCGTCTAACATTCACTAGTGTGTGTGGTATTTGTTTTTTCGATTGTTGTACATCATAAGGAATGGATGGAACATTAGCTTTTGCAGTATCATCCAACACTACATAATCATCTTCTTTCTTCTGATGTTGCTACAGTAGATCTGTGTACAACACTTTCTCATTGAATATGACATCCTTGCTTCTTACAATTTTATGATTTTCAAAATTCCAAAGCCATAACCAAATTCATTAATTCCATATCCAACAAATACACATTTCTTTGACTTAGCTTCTAGCTTGGTTCTATTTTAAGAATCTATATGAGCAAAAGCTTCACAACAGAAGGTCTTAAGAAAAGAATAACTCACTTTCTTACCAGTCCATGCTTCCTCTAGAATACCACAACCCAAAGGAGTAGAGGGACCTCTATTAATCAAATATACAATAGTATTGATAGCCTTTTCCCACATGTGTAAGGGCAACCCAACATGTAACCTCATGCTCCTTGCACGCTCCATTATAGTCCTATTCATGCATTCGGCCACTCCATTTTTTGTGGAGTCCTTGGAACAATTTTTTGTCTATGAATACCATTACTGGAGCAATAATATTTAAATTCATGATTGCAATACTCACCACCATTATCAGATCTGAGACATTTTAATTTCTTACCAATCTCATTTTCAACCAAGCATTTCCATTTCTTAAAAGTTTGAAATACATCAGATTTCTATCTAAGAAAATAAACCCATACTTTTCTAGTTGCATCATCAATAAATGTAACATAATAATAAAAGCCAGCAATGGAAGATACCCAAGTTGGTCCCCATACATCAGTATGCACAAGCTCTAATTTCTCTTTTTTATTTTCCTTCCTAGTCTTCACAAAACTCACTCTCTTTTATTTTCCATACATGCAACTTTCATAGAAATCCATATTAACACATTTTAGACCTGGTAAAACTTTCTTTGAATAAAGTACTTTCATACCTTTCTCACTTATGTGCCCAAGTCTATTGTGCCACAACATTGTATTAGAATTTATAGTAGCTATTTGTTCTCCCTTCTCAATTGTAAAAACTATTCTTGAACATTCATTTTTCTCTAAAACAATTAAAGTAGAAGGAACAATATGACCTATACAAAGATATAAGGTGCCTACTTTCACAACTTTTGCTACTATAAGGGAACCTTTTGAAACCTTCCAAATTTTATTATTAAAAGTAACTACACAACCCTCATCACCTAATTGCCCTACTAAAATTAAATTCCTACTTAGCCTTGCAACATGTCTTACCTCATGTAGTAGCTAATGATTCCCATTTTGCAACTTAATCTTAAGTTTTTCCTTTCCAATAATTTGACAGGGTTCATTATCCCCCAAATAAACAAGTTCAAAATCCCCTTAGACATAATTAGTGAAATAACCTCTATGAGGTATAGCATGAAATGAAGCACCAGAATCTAAAACCCATGAATCATCAAGACTTTCTAAAGACAGAAGCAAAGCATCCTCTTCGGATTTGTTACTTACCACATTTTCCTCCTTGTCTCCATTTAGTTTATCTCCTTCATTTTTTATTTCAATTCCAACATCTTTCATTTTATGACCTGGTTTCCCATAGTACCAATAGTCATTTATTCCTCTCGATTGAGACCTCCCCCCTTTGACTTTCCTCTTGATTTTCCATGATTTCTGAAATTACTTCCTCTCTAAGTTGTTCTACCCTTGCTTTGTTCATTCAAAGAACTTCCTGATGTGGATCCACTTGAGGTTTTCCTATGAGTTTCCTTACTCAAAACAACACTGATCACATCATCATATTTTAGGGTACTAGATCCAGGAACAAAATTACTCACAGCCATTACCAAGCCATTTCAACTTTCAAGCAGAGAACAAAAAATCAAGAGAGCCCTTATTTCTTCATTAAAATTGATACCCATAAAAGATAACTAACTAGTACTAGTATTAAACTCATTTAAATGATCTACAATAGATCCACCTTCTTCCATTTTCATAATAAATAAATGCTTCATGAGAAATACCTTGTTTGAAGAGAAGGGTTTTTCATACAGTTTCACTAGGGTTTGCATCAATTCTTCTGTTGTCTTCGCTTTTGTAATATTAAATGCCACTGATGGTGCCAAGTATAATTGAATGCTTCCAAGTTCCTTTTTGTCTAAAAGATCCCATTCATCATTTGACATAGATCCCTGATTCTTGGCTTTGCCTTCCAACAGCTTCCATAAATCCTTCTGATAAAGATAGTCTTCCATTTGCATCTTTCATAACTATAAGTTCTACCCATTAAACTTGTCAACCCTTAGCTTACCCTCGTCTGCCATCACTCCCACTCAACCTTGGGACTCCCACGCAACTGTGAGACTTTCTTGCAAAGGATAACTGAAAAATAACCTTGCTCTGATACCACTTGTTAGGATTAAATCACGGACAAAAATAATAATTACATGCAAATATAACCAATATCAAAAAAAATAATAGATCACATAGAAAATAACACAAGACACCAAGAATTAATGTGGTTCACCCAATCCCTGGGCTACATCCACCAAACAATAAATCTAATATTATTATGATCTAGTAATTACAACCTGATCACAATCCGTAATCCCTTAAAACTCAATACCACTGTAAGAACCAATTTCACATCACAACTATGAAATAATCCCTAACCCTAAGCTCTTTTATACAAGTATTTTTACCATTTTAGGGTTATAATTAATAATTACATGTTAGCCCAAAATTGTGATAAAATAGGGCTCAAATTTTTTTTCGAGCCCCAAAGAATTTATGAAGTATGTATAGTACTTTCTTGATTAGTCACCACAATCTAACACTCCTTATCATCTTTAGGGGTAGCTATACAATCTTTCACATTCTTGTCTTTTTTCTTGAAGGAATTCAGAGACACATCCTATTCCTTCTTTCTCAAGTTTAGAAAACCCACATTGCTCCCCGTACCACCAAACTTAACTTCTCCACTCTCTTTTTCTCCCTCCTCTTCACCATCATTCTCCACATCTAAACTTGCCTTATCATCTTCAGGTCTAACCTCATGTTTTTGCTTGATTTTACGTTCACCCCAAGTCTTTTTATTTATTTTTTCTTAGCACGTTCCTTCTCACTTTTTGAGTCACTATTTGACTCAACGTCCATTTCCTTAATCTCCTCAATTTTGACATTATGAGTTTAATTTTATTTTGTAGTGGACTTATCTAGTGTTTCCTTCCTAGTTATCTTCTTTCTCTTTCCAGTTGAGGGAGAGAACTTCACAACATTCTCTCTATAATATTTTTTAATTAATAGAATGAGCCCTTCATGGAGAAAAGACCTGGAAATTTTTTCCTACGAGAATTGAGGCTATTTAACAAGGATAATTTTAGGTAGGAAGGGAAAGAAACTTTATCTTTGTATCTAAAATGGTTAAGAAAAATGAAAGGAAACACTAGTACATTAAACCCCAAATTTCTACCTTAAATTTTGACCAATCAAATATAAATTGCTTGGTTGGTCGCATTATAAATGAAATTTTTTATTTTATTTTATACATGTCCATGTTGGTCACAATTGTGACCAATGTTTTATATTTTTTTTTGGTCTCAATTGTGACCAACACAGAAACATAAAGATAAAATAAAAAAGCAGCAAATCAGTTGAGTTTCACTTGAGTGCCATAATATGTATGCTATTTTTTCTAAATGCATCATTCTTGGCATATGAATCAACTGTAGGCCAATGATTGTTTCAGTGATCAATTTGAAGGCTACGTGGACTTCTTGTGAGCAATGTAACCCTAGAAATTCTTCAGGCACCATTTCTAGGAATCCTGCCATGAAAATCAAGCAAATTAGGTAAGCATTCAAAATAGAAAAGAAAGGATTTTGTTTTGAAGATACATTCTATGAAGTACTCCAATCTTGATATTCTTTATTCATATTTTTGGTTTTCTTATCATATTACGATCGACGTCCTTGGAGAAAAATAAAACCCTTAATCTTAGGGTTTTGTGAACCGATCTTCGTCATGCCCATCAAAACTATGCAATCTACAATATGCAGCCATTAGTTCTTTGAGGCGACTGCCTTTAGATCCTGGGAATCTAGCCTTTCTACACTGAGCTGTACAAGGGTATGGCTTTATTTTTGTGAAAACTTGTCATTTTGTTTAGGACCCTTTAGTGTGTGGCACTGGTAATGCTTTCAGGATAGTAGGAAAATACATTCACTTTTGGATACATTGACACTTAATTTTTTAGTTTGATCATGTTCAATTCCCCTTCTTCTAATAAATATAGGTGTTCATTAAATTCTCCACCCAAATCGAATCTCAACTAGACTAACAACACTAATATGGAGAATGGTCTTGAGGAAGGTCCAATTAGAGAAGTTGATAGAGTTACCCTTGTTCTTGAGCATAATAATGATGAAGCATCATTTGTAAAGATGACCCCAATTATTAGTGAATGAGATCTCTTATTGATCTAAAGACTTCTCTAGGGCTAATGTTTTTCCTATGGATCATCCTTTACCATCCAACCAAAAAATTTAACTAACTTAAATTGGTTTAATGTCTTCTTCTCCAAAAAATGGTAATATATCAATATATAAGGACTTGAATATGGTTCCCACACCTCTTGATACTATAAAAAGAACACATAATAGTTTAAGAAATGGACCCCGATTCTCTGGTTGCCAGCCCAAAAAATCATAAAGGAATGTCACGTACAATCTCCCCTAAACATACACAAATCATGATAAATGAATAATTCCTGGATGAAAACTTCACTAAGGTTGTGGGTGAATTTATTGATTTGGAAGCTATTAATAAGGAAAGGGAAATTCTGATAAGCAAAATCTTAGATCTAGAAACCTAGTCTGAAAATCTCAACAAATCTTGGAAGAGGAATTAGTTGAGCTTGAAAATATTGAAAAAAACACAAAATCTATTAATGTAGGGATTTCAACAACTATTTTTAAAAAATTTTGGTGACCCTAGATTGTAGAAAAACTTTAAAAAAGAGGGGTAGGAAATCTCTAATGGAAGTTAGAAATAAAGATGGTAATTCTGAAACCAAACCAAAATCACTTCTATGTTCAATATGGGGAGGGGAAAGTACCCTCCCAAGGGCTAAAAAAAAACTTTCGTGGAATGTTAGAGCCAAGAATGCCCCTAAAAAAAATGTAAGATAAAATATTGTGCAAACAAATTTGAACCAGAAATGATGCTAATCCAAGACACTAAGTTAACTATGAATGAACTAAATAATTATAGAAAAAACTTGGAGTTTGAGAGATATATGGGGTCTCGATTGAAGGTGTCTCTAGGGGCTTGCCATAATGGTGGACCCTAGGAAATTATCATACACAACTTTAAGTCATAATAAATACTAGATGATGGGGAAAGTAAAGAGTCTTAAACCTAATTTGGAATATATAATCATTAACATTTGTGGTCCTATTTGATCACTAGATAAAAAGACAACATGGAATGAACTTAGTATTAACCTTAACATCTACCCTAATAAAACCATCTTCATTGGCAAGGAATTTGATATTATATTAAATATCAATGAAGAAAAGGGTTGTAAATGAAGTAATACTAACATATGGAAGATTCTAGTATTGGGTACACAATAACTTCCTTATGGACATCAAAATAGAAGATGAAATAATCACATGGGCTAAAAAATATAAGTTAATGATAGTATTGTCAAAAAATTAAGCAGGTTCTTTTTCAAAGGTAATTGGACATAATTTTGTTATCCTCTTTAAGATGATATTCTCCCTTCCTTAGTGCTTGATCATTTCCCTATACAACTAAATATCTGCGATGACCTAAGAGTGTAAGGGTGCTCATTAAAGTATGAGATAATTTGACTTAAGGATGAGAATCTATCACTAATTGAATAATGGTTCGAAGAAATAAACATTAAAGGCTCTAGACTATTTTTTCTAGTAAACAAACTTAAGAAAATTGATAATCAACTAATAATATGGAATAAGAAATAGTTTGGAACATATTTAAAGAAAAGGGAAGGGTATAAAAAAATTAGAAATACTTAACAAAATAATTATTAAGGAATAAATCCTAACATTTTTCAAAAATTAAAATCCCTTAAAATCAAACTAGAGGATGTTCAAATTTCCAGCAATGTTGTTTAAAAAATGAGGGCACTTCATTGGTAATGAATTGGTGGAAGCATTAGAGGGTCTATGAAACTAGAATTTTTAGAAATAGATAATATTGGAGGGGGGGGTTGGGGGGGGGGGGGTTGCAAATCAGTATTCTATCCCACAACTAGATATTGGTAATTACTTTGCAACATGCATGATCATGTGTAGAAAAGAAAGTGAGAAATGATGGAAATCCAAACAAGCAACTCACCATAGACCCAAAAAATGATCCTTGACATGAGAATTGAGCTCTCATGGCTACAATGCATATGATCCTTCAACTCACTTCTCTCTTCAATCTATGCTCCAACCCCCTATACTTCACCAATTTGCACAAACGCCACCTCAAACTTTCAAATTCCCTCAATTTGCAACATCAATCATCTCTGATAATTCATCCACCCATACACAAACCAAACAACACTGTGGGACAATTTTAGAACATACACCATAGCTCTTCCCTCCCTCAAAATCCCAAATAACTTTACTTTTTCCCAAAACACTTGGTAAAGTAAAAGCATTTTCAAATACCCTTTTCCAAGTACCTTAACATACCCAGACCTTACTATAGACTTCCTTGGACCATGTTCGACTGTCTGCATAATGTAACCCTTAAGTAACATAAAATCCCATCAATTAACAGAGCATCCTCACTCTTCTCTCATCCTTATCACTCCAAACTCTTAGCAGAGTCATATAATGGTTAAATATGACTAAATCCCAAAGGGTTAAGACTCTGATGTAGATCATGCAACAAAAGCACCAAAATGCTCTTCCAAACTTTAGATAGCACCTTAACTTTCTTTCAAGGATATTGACTGATCCAATGGGCTTCTAACATAGGTATACTCTACCCTACAAGTGGACTCCACTTTACAAGCCCAACCCTCAAACCTAGGGCATTCAAACAACTTAGATCAATCACAACTATTAGGGACTACCTATCACCAATAGGCCTAAAATGGAAAATACTTCTTAGATTGATTAGGATTCAAATTCTCTATCAGAAAATGGTTTCTATAGACTCAACTCAATAAGAAACTCCAACTTTGAACTTCTTCTCATACCCAACAACAAATTTGCAAAGATTGTTAGTAGCATTCTACTAGGACAAATTCTTGTTTCCAAAGTCAAACTCCCAAACCATACAAAGGACCACCCAATTTTTTTACACATTTAAACACCCTTCAACCACTACTAAGAGATTCCAAAAGATCAAGCACAAACTTTTCTCTAGCATCAACTTATGTCCACTTTGTATCACAGTCCTAATTGGCTAGATTGGTCTAGGTTACAAGGAAAAAATAAAATAAAATGGGTTCATAGACTTGGTTCAACCCCTTGTATCTCTTTCACACATTCAATTTGTCCTTCTACTCCCTTCACCTGTGTCAAATCAATCAACTTGGGAGCCTGATCCTTCTTTTTCCTTCAAAACTAGACTAGACATAAGACTATATTCAGTCTAGGGCTTGCTAGTAAAAATAGGTGCCCTACTCCTACAACCCTAAAAATATACCATCTCAAAGAGTCCTCTCCTAAATTTCATTCCAAAAAGTGGCATTGAAATCCCATTGTGGATTTGCAAGTGAGGAGGCCATCTTGCTGAAACCCTCAGATTTAGGGTAAATTCGGGTAACCTTCACAAAAATTGCTATTGCTTTTGTTCTAAATAAGATAAAGCCTTAAAACCAATTGCAATAGAACCTCAACTCAATCCTCTATCCAACCATATGAAACTTGTACCACTAAAAATTTGTATAGGCCATACAAAATATAAAAAATAGAGAAAAAGGAAAAAAATTTGAGTTTTAGTCACTAAATGCTATTCACTCGTCTGTACAATGAACTTCTCGTCTTGTGGAGACCTTAAATAAATTCCTTCCAACTGTTACAACTACTATTTGAATGGTTGGAAGATTGTATGACCCCTTTTTCAGTTTGACAATCAAAATTGCAAAAATTGCTATTTAGCAACTTTTTGCATTTTGCAACTTTCTTGCACTTTTTGCAATTTTTACAAACCCTTAATCTAATGGTGTCTTAATGAGTCAAAACCCTATAAACACACTTATACACACCTAAAACATCCTAAAAAAATCAAAATACTCAAAATCACATAAATTAAGACTCTTTGGGTACACATGGTCACTTGGTTTATAACCACACCAATGTGCCAATGTACCTTACAAGTGAGTGTTTATTATTAGTATGGACCAAACCTCTTTCCTAATGATTCTAATATATCAAACAACCTTGAGACCATGCCTTGGATACTTAGGTTCCCTGCACTAGACTCAATCCACCAGAAACCCCCAAAACCAGACCAAAGGTGACATCAAGGTGCCCTTTTAGTACACACACATTGAGAAAGAATGGGTACCCAATGAGCTACCTCCAATTAACACAGATTTTTGTGTTAATGATAGGATATATCACATTGCTCCATCCTCATTACATGGTTTGGGCCTATTTTCCATGGATAGGATAAATGTATGTTACAACAAAGTTGTCAAATTTTTCAAGTATGTCGGTCCATGTTACAATTACAGTGATTGGATGTAGATTGTTTGATATTAAAAAAGTATGCATAGGTATGCACTATCAACTAATTATATACAATGGAAAGAAAATGATCAAAGTAAAAGATTTTCTATGTACATTGATGGGAGACCAAAGCAATAGGTAATATTTTAGGTTTTATAAATAGTATGCGACCTTCCTCAACTAGTAAGCAACCCAATTGCGAATTTGAGGCATGTGAGGGGAATGAAGTTTTTGTTTGTGCAATAAAATCAATAACTGTAGGGGAAGAACTACTAATAGATTACCATTTAAATTGCATAGATACAAACAAAGTTACTATCATGAGGGTTGTAAGTACTATATACCATTTTGTTAATAAGTGTTTTTTTGCTATCTATTGCTTTCAGTTAGTTGAAGTTTTTATGTTTAATCTTTGTGACAGGATGATATGGATCCGACAAATGATAAAGGCCACGAGGATGCTACTCCCACCCATTCTTCAACAAGGGTAAATCTTATTGAAATTGTACAAATTAGATAGTTGAAAAATGTTATATTATTACGTTATTTTATTTACAATTTTTGAGTTTTTATGATAGTTTTACTGATATTCTTCTCACAATCTGATGTTCAAGATAAGGGAAAAGCACCTTCAATAAGTATAGAGCCACTAGCTACTCCTTTTGACGATGATATTACAGAAACTCCCAATGTAACAATAATGTTGAAGAAAAAATAAAAAAAATAAATTTAGAAATAATGAGAATTTTGGATGAAGCAAATATTCCATCTAAGGAGATGATGAAGAGGCTATTCGATTTGAGAGCGCAAGCCCATCATTATGAAGTAAGTAGTAATGAATCTTTAGTTATAACCAAAGTTCAATAAAGATTTATATTTTATAATCTTTTATGTTGTAAAGTAAAATATGTAATATGTGTTCTTGTTACATGATTTTTTGGCAACTAATCTAGAACCTGGTGAAGGATAACACGGTGAGGCCGGTACTAGCAGAGCTCCGACTACCATTGGTAAAATAATCTTTTAGTTGACAAGTTACAAGGAATTTTTTATTTTGAACATTCAAAAACTTCTTAACTCTTACTTTTATTATTTTAGAATGTCTTTGCTAACAATGTATTGTTCAGGTCATCAAGTGCAAGAGAATCCTAGGAGGTTAATGGACGTCCATACAAGATTGCCGACTACAATGTCGACAACAAGGGGTTGTCCAGCTGGTAAATCCTTACTTTGCTATATTTGGTCTTGTGTTAATTATGAGTTGATAATTCGTACTTTTATCTTGGGTGCATCACATAGTTGATTATTTTTTTTGTGGTAGGAGATGCATCGTCTACTATGCTAGATACAGATCATAGTGCATGTATTGGTGATAATTCACTATCATTTCCTAGAGCTACCTGTGTTTCTAGGATAGGAGCTATGTAGACATCATTGTTGATTGACAATGATGAATCGATGCCTTTAAAATGTCCTAAGATTCCATGTACTTTAAATAATTTCTTTTTATATTGTAATATGCATTTACCTATTCATAAGAAGCTTTGGATTGATTATCCCATGACATTTTTTTGCAGGAAACGATACATTTAATAGGAAGCTTTATGACCTCACACTGCAAATATTCAAGCCCACCATATGTACAAGGTGGAACATCATAAGTGAACTAATTTTATCCCACTATCTTTTTTTCATATCATTAATTGGTGCAACATTTTTCCTTTCATTCGGGTCTTTTCTTTTACTAGCTATATCTAAATTTTTTGTGTTTTTTCTTAAAAGGAGGAACTTTTAAGATAAAAAATTAAAAGATCAGCTCATCAAAGATTTAGAGCATGAGTTTGGTAATAATATTTTTGATCATAAGAAAATGTTACAAAAAGCTTGCAAACATCTTAAGGTTGTGAGGGACTCATATAGGAAGAGTCTCATCCTAAATACAAAGTATGAGCATCCTCCCTTTATTATAGTGAGGGAATAGAATGAGTTCATTTTGGATGCAAAGGAGAAAGGGGATGATCCAAGAGAAATTACACCAACAAGTGTGAGAAGGTATGCAATAGTATTAACTACTAGTACATTAATGTAATAATGCACTAATTAGTATTGATCTTTATATATATATCATCTAACATATTTCAAACTTTTCATAGGTTGTAGGACACATCAAAGGCAACAAAGGCCAGGCTGGCAAAGGTTGGGCAACACAAACTTGGCTCTAGGGGATATTCTAAAATCAAAGCACAAGTTGTAAGTAGCAGTAGATGAATTGTAGAGAAAAATTATTTATAAAATGCAAATAATTTTGTTAATTAATAAAAAAATGTAGGGTACTAATTTTAATCTGGAGGCCACAGAAGAACACAAAATAATTGCCTTCAAGCAAGGCTATGCAGCCGTGGCTGAACGCCTACGACAAGCTTCCATTGCCCCAACCGAACAGTCTCTTGCATCATATGCATAGGTAAATATTCAAAAAAAAATATTAGAAATTGAATAGTTGAGCAACAATCTATTTGATAATAATGTGCATGACATTGCAATGCAGCCTGTTAATCGTGACACAGATCATATGTCACATCATGAAGCCTCTGATACTATCCATGGAGGTGCTCATTTGCTATTTAAAACTAATTATATAATTATTAATACAATTTAATATCTTTAATTGAACTTGGTGTAACCTTTTTGTGTATATTTTAGAGGATATAGAATCATGTCATGTTGAACGAGTGCCGGAGGATGTTCAGTCTGATCAACAGGTAGCTCATGTCGCACATTCAGGTAAATAAAATCTATGTTTTGTTCTTTTAAATTGATTTTTTGATTTATAGTTCTTTTACTAGAATAAAAACTCATAATTCACTAATATAAAATGGTGTGAATTTAACTCATGAAGTACTTGTTATTGCAACGGACCCCCCTTTGGCGCAGTGGCCTCATGTTCCTCAAGAGATAAGGAGGAGACATATGTTGCAATTAGAACCAGTAGAGGAGGGGGATGAAAAGGACATTGATATTCCTCTTAGAAATTTCATGAAAAAAATAGCAAGAAAGCCAAAAAGAAATGATTGTTGTGTGTTAATGAATTTATGTGTTAATGACTTATTCATGAATGTTGCGTGTTAATGAATTATTCATGAATTCCTTACTCATGAATGTTGCGCGTTAATGAATTATTCATGAATGTTGTGTGTTAATAAGTTTTATGTGTTAATGAATGTTATCATGTGATTATAATGATTGAATGTTATATTTCAAAAATGGATGAATGAGTAAATGTTATTAAATCTTAATGGGGAATTTAGAGTGATGTTGTGGGTGGGCAAGGGGGAGGGGCCAAATAAGCTTCCACCTTCATGTGGTTGGCCTTGTTTAGTAGATAATATTAAACTATTCTCAAAACCAAGTGAAGCTCAAACTTCAAAGATAAGCTTATAGTTAATAATGAAAACCAATTAGCAAGTCCAAATGAAGTTCTTCGTTATAGGTACCTTTTTAATTTTTAAAGCACAATGTCATGTTTTAATAGTGTGTAGTTTTTTTCTTAAGTCAAAGTATTCTTTTACTATAAGAACATAATTTATGACCATTTTAGTAACTATTCTAACATCGCTTTATGACAAATCCTATTTTGGAAAAGATGGTGATAAGTGGTGCTATCTATTCCTTGGGAGATTGGATTGCACAGGTTTGTATCTCAAAATCATTTGCATGTGGTAGAAATGTATACTTACAACCATTTCATTCTACATTTAAAAACATTGATGACACTCTAGACACAAAATAATGCTAAGTATGGAGATAAGTATTCATAAACAAGATGGTGAGAAAGATAAGTATTCATAAACAAGGTGGTGAGAAAGATAGTGAGAAAGTGAGTATTTTGGGTGAGTAGTAACCTCTAATCACATGTTTTCTACTTCTTCAAAGATTGGGTTTTTATACTTTTATGGTCTAATTGGTACTTTTTTGTGTTTGTAGGATGAAGAAAGTAGAAATTAAGTCTGCAAGTAGCCAATTAAAGATTGTGGGTACAGTGTTGTGTGTGTCTGGAGCCATGGCCATGAGCTTCCTGCATGGTCCTGCTATAAGCCAGCTCTGGCCTTCATCAGACCCTCCCTTAGAAAACATCAATTTGCTAACTTTCTACATGAGGGGAATCCAAAAAAAACCGTCACTGGATGCATTTACCTCTTAACAGCTGTGACAATCATGTCATCTGCCATGATTGTACAGGTGGAAGCTAAGATCAATTATTATTATGTTTCATGATTAATTGAGTTGAGAGGCTCACAATTCACATATATGTTGTAGACTCTTGCCTTGGTTCTATTTTATTTTGTCATCCTCTTTTCCTAGTTTTTAGTCCTTTCTTACTATAATAGAAACATTGGTCTCATTCATGAAGCTCTTTGATTATATAGTGGTTGTAACTTTGAAGTTTGGGGTATCTAATGAGAGACAGTTTAAACATCACATACTAAGACTTATTTTTTAAACTAAAAGTATTAAATAGTCAAAATTGTCTTATTTTCCACACTCAATTTTCATATTAATGTGAGATGTTTTAAAATGACCATCTAAGAACTGTACAATTTATGATTAAAAAAACCCTACATGTTCAAAATGTGGTGCTCTTTCTAATACATTTTCTGTCAATGCATTCTAGGCAAAGGCTGGTTGTGATAAAGATTTTAAAGAAACATTACAAGCTCTTAGCGGAAGCCAATGTGATGTGTCATATGAAGCAACTAAAATCCTGGTGCGTATCTTTGTCTATTCTAGAAATATATATATATATATATATATATATATATATATATATATATATATATATATATATATATATATATATATATATATATATACCGATATCAACTAGGTCAACTTCCAATTTCAATTTAAGCTAAAATTTGAGTAAAACTTTGGAGCTAATAAGTTCCAATGAAGACATTTAAAAAAAAGTTGATTGCTACTGATATTAGGTTATCAATCTATTGAATATATTATAAAGGAATATATAGAGGAGTTGGAAAATTTTCCCAAGACCAAAATACTTGATTTGTTTCATAGAAACTATGCTCCTATTGTCATTGTAAGCAATATACTCGACAATTTGTTGGTTCTCCATAATTTATCTACTCATCTGCAGTTCCTTCCAATAATCCATTCATCATTTACAACTTCATAACATGTACTATACTTGATGAAATTTTGTTTGTTGAATTTTAATTATTTATCTAGTCATCCTTTACAACTTAACAATTGTATTTTCTGTATCAGGTTGGTGTTGGCCTAGCGGTATGCCAAAAAATTGGTGGAATCAATGGTGTTATATTTTATGCCAGTGCAATCTTTGAGGGTGTTGGTGAGAAGCTACATTAGGATATTAGATGTTTCTTTTTCATTTATGTTAATATAAATGTGTTCTTTTCTATTTTAAATGTAATATAATTGTTCTGATTAGATAAAGTGGGATAGGGTTCAAACCCATACAATAAGGAAACAACAAGATCATAAAATGTAATATCAAGTTGAAACTATAGGTAGAAGGAATTCATAAGAGGTCAAAAAACTTTTGGACTTTAATGTAATATAATTAATTTGGACTTCGTTGTAGGCTATTCTTCGGGTCAGACAACATTAGTTGCAATTTCTATAGTCTAGGTGCCAACAATGGTCAATTCAAGATAAGAATATCTTATTTAGTTCCTCTCAATGATCAAACACATTTGTCTTACTTATTAATTAGAAAGTGGTTCTTGGTAGGTGCCAATGATAGCAGTAGGTGCATTGTTGATGGACAAATCTAGTAGGAGACCGCTTCTAATGGTATGAGTTAGGTCGTGAATATAGACTATTATAAGGATATTTACTATGTATTAATTTGAACAATAATAAATAAAACTTTCTTCAGATTGCTATAGGAGGAATAAGTATCGGTTGCCTTATTGCTGGATTGTCATTCTACATACTGGTAATTACACTTTCCTTTCATTATAACACTTTACATCCACTAACTCAATTTAAAGGGATTTAATTTCATTTAACTAATTCTCATGCAAAAAAAAGTAGCCATTTCTCTTGTTAAATCATCTAAGACTATAAAGGGAATGCCATTGTTGTGTCAATGTGTTTAAAAATGGAACTATTGTTGACAAGCATATATTTGCTATTTGATAATTCAGTTCTAATGTTACTTTAGTCCACAAGTTGGCAGCTGATTTTTCAACATAATTACCAAGTACAAAAATTATAGAAAATGACAATTAGATAGAACATCAAAATTATGATGTTTATTTTGAATTATTTCTATCTACCTTGTCCTACATGAACACTCTACACAATCTATTTTACAGTTGATTGGGGGTAGGCTAGCTCTAATTGGTCTATTGGTGAGTATTACATCATTAACTAGGAAATATTATATTCAGATCACAATAATTCAGTATCCATTTCTGATAAAAATTATTGTTTATAACATCTTCTTGTATTTATGTTGTATAGGCCTATATTGCAACATTTTCATTAGGGGTTGGCAAAATTCCATGGGTTATAATGTCTGAGGTTAGTTCTCATTAGAAAAGTGAATTGACTAGGTTAAGAAGAAAATGTAGAGATGAAGTCAATCTATCAGTAAACATTAATGAATCAAAATTTCTGATCTTATCATTTCTTCTAAGTTTAGTACCCAACTCTTTTGATTACTGAAGGCTATACATTATTCTTGAGAAGAGTGGACCTCATGATCATTATAAAGAGACTTTTCTTTAATGAGAAGACCCAATGTCTTACGAATTAGTTCCTCTGTACACCCTCATCCCCACCCATCGTGAAAATATCTAGAGAGATTTTCTTCTAAATCATTCTTTCATTCAGACTCTTCATTCTCTAAGGCATTTAATGTTTATATCCCACTTCAATCATTCTCAACACCCTAGTGTAATCCTTGGATCATTAGGAATGCTTGCCCCTAGCTATAGATGCATGTACCCTGCCACTGTAGAATCTCTCTATCAATAGCCAAGCATTGAAACATGGGTTATAACTTAATCCCTAGGCCACATTAATTTAAAACAAATCCTTAACTAAGAAATAGATAAAGAAATTTAGTGAACCAATTAGTTTTGGAGCTTGCAAGTGTTGTCCAAAAGTTTTACACCACTAATATAGACTGAAAAGACAATTCTGCAATGAAATTTTGGTAATTGAACTTTAGTTTTTAGGTCACATTAGTCAAAACTGAACCCAAACTTGCAAATATTAAAATCAATTATATCAATAATCAATGGTTTATTTATATTGATAATCAATTTATATGAATTTTATAATCTGTATATTTATCTATGTTTGGTTTGATGCAGATATTTCCTATAAATATGAAGGGCAACGCTGGCAGCTTGGTGTCTTTTGTTGCTTGGTTTGGCCATTGGCTTGTTACAGTTACTTTTAATTCTCTCTCGTCTTGGAGTCCAACAGGTTAGCTCAATGAAATAATTTGCTCAATTTTTCCTATTTTGATACCGTCTCTCATTAGTTGTAAAAGTGCTTGAGTGGAGAAACGTTAGATGTGTTTTGATTTCTTTTTGGGAGATTTCTAGATTTCATTCTTGCAATCTATTAGTATAGCTTTCTTCCTTTGTGATTTATTAATTTGATGCATCACAAAGTATGCTATCAAAATTTTGTGATCTATGTATCAAATTTTTCTTATCTAGCTTAGTATCTTCAATATAGATAATAATTCAAATATTTAAAGTCTTTAATGTAGATCTATAGAGTATGACTGCCAAATTTATTTCAAATTTGAATGCTTTTGAAATTGTTTGCATATATTTTATCTATGTCAACATTTTCTATGATCCATTATCACCTTGTCTTTTCTAGATCATTGTTTCAATAATGCATTATAGAGTATGATCCATGTTCTTACAATCCATTGTCACGATTTTATTATTATTTTAAATTCATTATATTGATAGGTGTTTGAACTCTTTGAAAATATTTATTATAGACCAAGAAAGTAAGATTGCCTAATTTGTTTTCAGATTCAATTATTTTTATCATTTTTTCCTATCAATATTTTAGATCATGTTCTATGATCTACCATCACAACTTTTGTGTTATCTAACTTCCTATCTTGATCATGATAGATAATGGAGTATGCGCCATTGCCATAATGTCTTGTTAATAGCTCACAAATATTGATGCAAAAGAGATTTATGTAGTCATATCAAAATCTTTAAAATTCATTAAATTCTGAGAAAAATAGTGTACACTAAGTAAACTACTTATAAATAAAATCTTTATTCGCTCTGAATTTTCATTTTTTGAGTTGATTGTGTATTTTTGTAAACTCAGAATTAGAAATCATAGCTTTATCTATCATCATAACTTTTCTCTTTTCTAGCTCATCATCTTGTCCGATCCATTATAAATCTAACCACACTCATATGAAAAAGTCTTAATTTGTATCTTAAATTGGAAAGCTTGTAGACTTGATTGCAGGTATCTCTGAAATTATATTTATGATCTAGCATGACTTTTTGTTTCTTTTCAAGCTCACTATACTAAATGATACATCATGGCGGTTCTCTTTTTCACTAATTCACTATCTAGATTATAGATTCTAAAATATGAATTGCAAAGTTGATGCAAAAATGTTATAGATGGTCAAAGTGAAGTATCCTCATTCTATTTGTTTTGTTTTGGTGTTTATTTTATAGGAAGAGTATTTGGGGTCATTCAATATGATGACATTGTTCAATATGATGACATTCTAACTTGTGTCTTTTCAAAACTTGTTTAAACTAACTAGGTAAAAATGAAGCTTAAAGGCCACCAAAAGAAAATTATAGGCTTGGCATTTTCACACACTTTGAATGTATTGGTATCTTCTAGGGCCAATGCCCAAGTTTGTCTTCATTGTATATATCCATTGCCATCTCATTTTGTACATTCACATGTTTGTAGATTTAAATTACTAAATGTTTGGCCAATTTTTTGGTAGCTCTATTTCTAGAGCATTGATAGATGGGAGAAGCGAACGCCAAATTTTTTACAAGTGCAGATAGGAAGATCATCACCACTGGTTGGGGATACAAGAGTATAGTTCCATAATGATCAAGTTCACTTGTTGGTTGTTCACGGCAACCAACTTGCCATTTATGATGCTTCTAAGTTTGACCATTTGCATTATGTAAGTCTTTTTCAACAATTTAGAATTCAAATTTAGTAAGTGATAATGATATAAGCTACCTTCTCTATATGAGTGTAAACTGATATCACATTTGTTTGTACTGTAGTGAACACCTCATGATTCTCTATCTACTCCCATTTCAAGTGTGGTATATTCATGCGAAAACCTTCTCATAGTTGTAGGCTACTGTGATGGTGCCGTTGGAGTATTTGATGCAAAGAGCTTGAGGCCACATTGTTGTATTGCACCTTCTACATATTTAGCTTTACTCATGAATAGGTAAGTTGGCCCAGGGAGGAAAAAGTTATGTTATGTATGAATAAATGGATCTCCAAGTATTTTATGATTTAACTCAAAATGTATCCTTTGATTATTCATGCATGTCTATCCTCTAGTAATTGTATCACATCCATCTGACTCAAATCAGTTCTCTCTTGGAATGATTGACAGAGGAGTTTATGTCATTAAGCCTTCAGAATCGGTAGGAAAGTGGGGTATGGGACCTCCTCCCGCTAATGGTACCATTGGATCAAATCCAACATTAAGCAATCAAGGTTTAGAACCAGCTCCAAGGTAGTTCATCATATTAGAACATGGCAAATGGTACCTTGTACTACCTTTTTATGTTTATCACTTACCTATTTGCGACTCCACAATTGATATTGATGACAGTCTCTTGCCCTCACTGTGCTCCTTTCAATATAGAAATAGGCTCAATGATTGATTGCATTTTAATATTATGTCTTGGATGCTCTTGCCAAGGAATTCATCAACAAGAAGCCAAATAAGGGGTTATAGTTATATATGCACTCTTATGATGATGTGATTGGGACTGTAAGTTTTTTTGTCACGTTTATCTGTTTGAAAAATAAAGATTAGTTAGTGTTATTGGCTTTCATTCCTGATAAATAATTCTTTCCTAATTTTATTTTTCCCTGTAGTCTTTAGAAGCAATGGTGTCTCAAGAACCAAAATTTAGACAGGCTGTGCCAATTATTGCAAAGGCTTTGCTCTCATAGGAGCCTTTTAAATTGCACAAAATTTGATTCTAAAGCATAATTGCTTGGTGGAGAGTCATGATATCATGTACATTTCTTCCTCCTTCCCATTGTTTAGTATGAAATAAATCATGTGATATGAATGAAACAATGGTGCGGAGGTAGAAATGTGCACGATAGCTTGAGTCTCATGCACCGAGAAATTATGCTTTAGAATCTAATTTTGTGCAGTTTAGAGGGATCCTATGAGAGCAAAGCTTTTGCAATAATTGGCATAGCCCGTCTAAATTTCTACCAAGAATTCGTCTCAATTTTGACCAACATGTCTTCCCTTTGCCATCGAATTTATGGTATTACCATAGAAAATTAAGAGGTCTTGGCCACAATTTTGATGATGGTTGAAAGAGATCTTGGTTGCAATTTCTACAATAGTTGGTCTTTTTTGCTATCAAGTGTTTGGCTTTACCGTCAAAAAGTCAAGTCGTGTACGTCAAAATTTTGACCAGTGGTAGATGCAAATGAGGAAATAAGAGTCCAAGCTAGACTAAGGAAATCAACGAAACTTGCATAGGTAAGTCGACCTTTTTGAAGTCAAAATTTTGACGCATAATTATTGTGACAAAAAATTGACTAAAAAAGATCAATGACAAGTTTAGTTGTCTATTCAACCAACTTTGGTCGCAATTTTGAACTTTTCTCATTGAAATTTAGGGCTAAATTCACTACCAAAATTATGCTCTCTTTTAGACCTCCCATCAAGAATGAAATACTCATGGATGTAGGACAACACATCTTGCCATAGTACCTTAATCTAGTCAAGATTGAAGAAATCCTGCTCCTTAACCAATCTTCTTTGTTCTTCAAGGTCCAAAAATTTCTTTAGGGAAACATTCAAGATTTTGGTCTCTTTCTAAAATTTGATCCCCCCAATAGGGAGCCCAATAATTTCCACTATAAACTCCCTAGTGATAGACACAAAAACACCATGCAAAGTCCTTTCCTCCTCAACCCAATTTAAAAAATAAATCTTTAGTAATATGTGGTTTGTAGCCATGTAATTTCTCAAGGTAACTAATTACCTTACCTTTGTCAAGAACATTCCAAACCATTTTTTTTGTCCTTCTAGTGCTTGCAACTCATAGGCTATTGCTTCCTTGGCTCACCACTCATACTACAACCCACGCTAATAAATAGACTTCTGCAAAGAGGAATTTTTTTACAAGAAAAAGACTTGTAGACTTTCACCTTTATTTTCAAAATCACCCACAATACATGTCATTAAGAAGGTAATAATGAAGAGGTACCTCCTCGTAAAATGATTACCACCATCATTAATGTTATAGTTTCCTTTGTATTTTAAAATTTTCTTAATTAATCTTTTCTTCCACTGCATTTGTCACATCAAACTGAATGAGCTCCTTTAAATCAACTTCCTTTCTTAGGTCATCTGTTCATGACAATTGCATATGTGTATGCACCACTTTATTGGCAATCTAGTCAACAACCCTATTACCTTTATGAAAAATATGGGTTATGGAAACATTTTCAAACTTATTGAGGAGACTTTTGATTTCTCTGGTAACCATTTCAATATTCCATGTTATGGAATAGTTATTATTTAACATGTTGACAATATTCAATGAATCCCCTTCTAGCCATAAATTCTAATAACTAGTTTCTACTACCCCTCAAACAAAGCTATAGAAACTTATGCCTTATGACTAGTAGAGGATCCAATAGGAAAAAACACAACATCTACCACCCCTACCATTATGATATCTGAGAACTCCACCACACCCAGCTTTCCCTAAGTTTCCTTTAGTAGTGTAAGGAAACTCAGGTGCGGAAATAGCTTCCTACACTAATCTCTTAAGAGAAGTATGGTGCAAATCCTATTAAAATCTTGTACACTTACAGATTAAATATCATGTAAACAACAATATTTTAGCCAAGCAAGCATAAAGAAACTAGACAAAGGAAGAAACACATAACACAAGGATTTGCCGGTGGGGAAAAACCTTTTGGTAAAACAACCCCACCCCACCAGAACTTGCACAATGTATTATCTTCAACACAAGGTTACAATACACTTGCAATGCAAGTTCAACAGTGACAACATAAGACTCCAGTAGCAATTCATAGTACCAACAATACACTTTGTCGCATAATCCTCTTCGCAACCCTAAAAATGCTTATAACATGCGCTTCACTTTTAGGGTTACTCCCAAAGTGTACAGTACTCAAATTTATTAGTTGCCACATGTCTTCACCTATCATTGAATCTTCCTAACATAGCTCTTACATGTCATAGGAATCCGTCATAACTATTTTAGCTATAATCTCCTTATACAAAATTCAAGATGCCGACACATACACATTATTTGCAAGAAATACATTTTACAAAACAAATAATAAGAATATGAATCATCCAAGGTTGAGACACCTTATTCCTAACAAGTAGATCCATCAAAGTTAGCTTTGAGCCACCCAATTGGAGGAGATTCTAGACAACTCCCTCTCTTCTAGTTTTATCCTTGGTCTCTTTTCTTCTCATAAGGCAAGTTATATAAAAATCATTTTTAATATTGTTTTGATTTAAGAAGTATTCTTTAACAGGCCTTAGGATTTTGTGGCCTACCACCCAAGAAAAACATTCTTTATCTCTAAAATTCCTATTATTTGTTTCTTTCCAGAGCCCTCAATATAGGTGAGGAAGAGAAAAGTTCCAAAGGTTATGAACTTTAGGATAACTTATATGGCATCTCCAATTTTGAAAACATTCTAGAAGGTTCTTGGGCTAGACTCATTGAAGATTCTATTACTCAAGAAGGATATTCCAGACATTATGACTAATATTGTAATGGATGAAGAGGTGATTACAATATTCATTCACCATCTTACACAATATGCATCTATTTACAATACAAAATCCCCTTTTATGAATATTGTCTATAGCTAGGATTTAATTTGAAGAGAAATCCAAACGAATATTTTAATCTTAGGCACAAGACCCTTCATCCAAGCTTTTGACCAAGAAGGTCAATTGTCATTAATATCAGTCTTGAAAACAAAGAACACTATATAATTCCCACTAGGATCTATGCCTCACACCATAGTATCCTCCTGGTCCAAGTTAAGGAAAAATGAATTGAGAGATCTAAATGGAAATAAGGTTAGGATTGATCTTCATAAGATTCACCCAACCATCATTCCTCTAGTAGTTAGAAAGATAACACCCATAGATATGCTTGTAGCTTTCAATATTGAAGGCATCATTATAAATATGAAGCAAATGATGATCCATGATCCATATATTCTCCTAGATCCTCAACTTTCTACCATCACCCATCTTCTATCTGCACCCTTTTTGAAGAATATCTTTGACCCCTTGAACAACACTCTAGATGGTAGAAGAGTTATTGATCCCTAGATTATTTAGGAAATCAAAAAGAGAAGGAGCATTATAAAGATATTTGTGCTTCCAAATGGTACTCCATTCCTTTTCTTCTTGATAAATTCTCCATCCTTGCTTCGTTAGAAGAGCGTTATTCATACTTTTTGTTTTCCTAATACCAAGTCCCCCTTCACATTTTGTCTTGCAAATATTATCCCATGCAATCAATGGAAGTCTTTCCCTTCTTTAGTACTTGTCCATAAAAAGTTTTTTGAATCTTTTGAATTGGCTCAACATGTTTTCTTGGAATTTTAAAGAGGCTTCGAGCATAGGCAGGAAGGCTTTGAAGGGACAACTTGAGAAGCATAACTTTACTAGCTTGACTGAGCATTTTTCCTTTCCAACCTACCAATTTTTTATTAATCTTCTCAACTAGTTTCTCTCAAAAGGAATATGTAGGTTTTTCACCCAACAAAAGCCCAAGATAGGTTCCCAACAAGTCACTAATAGAACATCCTAGAATATTAGTGATCTTACTTTGCCTTGGGATAGGAGTATTAAAAAAGTGTATAGAATTTCCTCCCAGTTTACCATTTTCCTCGAAGGATTAGATTACAAGTTAAGGGCCCCTTTAAATATTCTAGCCTCCTTAATAGAATCAAGACCCAAAAAAATATTATCAACAACAAACTATTCATGAGAGTAAGATAGATGTTAGGAGGATGGATTTATACCATGAATATCCTCAGTTTCCACAAGAGCTTTGATATACATTCCCCAAAATTCAACCATAATAGTAAACAAAATCAAAGATATGGGATACCCTTGCCTTAGCCCTCTAGAGTGTTTAAAAGTGCTAGGAGAAGCCCCATTAACCAAAACAACCACAAAGGCCATACTAACTAGTTGAGAAATCAATTGTAAGCATTTGTCACCAAATCCAACAACCTTCATAACTCTTGAGAGTAAGCTCCATTCCACTCCATCATAAGCTTTCAAAATATCCACTTTCATCACAAAACCTTGGGTATTGGAGGAATCCATAGAATGAATATTTTCATGCCCAACTATGATAGAGTTTAGGATTTTCCTTGTTGGGACAATTTTTTTTTTGTTTCTTAGATATCAAATTCAGAAAGATCTTTAGGATGTGCAAGGTCAAAACTTTAGATATAATTTTATATATTGAATTACAAAGGCTAATAGGTCTAAAGTTCTTCAAGGCATCCATTCCCACCTTTTGAGGAATCATGCATAAGAAGGTAGAATTAATCTCCTTAAGCATTCTTCTAGCCCTAAAGAACTCCTTAATGAAATTACAAAAATATTTCCCAACAACATCCCATAAAAGATGGAGGAAAAACATAGAGATTCCATTTGGGCCATGGCATTTGTCCTCTTCAAAAGATTGAACAACTTTATGAATCTCTTTCTCATAAGGAATAGTAGTCAATCTAGAATTCTTCTTTTTAGAGACAATTTTAGAATTAAATCAAGCAACTCTTCCTACTTAATCTTATCAATGATTTGATTAGTGAAGAGAAGAGAAGAGAAAAAGGATAACAATTCATCGATAATCTCTTTTTCATCAGTTAATACATTTGGACCCAGCTTCAACCTAGATATATGATTGGTTGCCCTATGTTTCATAGTAGTTAAGTGGAATTTTTTTGAATTTCTATCCCCTGCCTACAACCAAATAGTCCTAGATATTTGCCTCCAAAAAGTCTCTTTCTTTAACACAATGTTGTAAATATTGACCATCTTTTTATTTTCTTCCACTGGGAATTCCTCTGAACAACCTTACATCTAAATTCTATCTTGAATATCTTTTAGCTCCATTAACAACTTGGATTTTTTCCTTTAAGATATTTTCAAACTCACTCCTATTCCAATTGTTAACTTTTTCTTTAACATGCCTACATTTTTTTGCAATATGGAAGAGAGCTATCCCATTCACCTTAATATTCCACTAGCTTTTGCAAATATGAGCAAAATCTGGGTGCTAAGTCCACATTTTCTCAAATCTAAAGGAAAAATCATTTTTAGCTTTATTCTAATCAGCTGGAAAGACCAGAGGGAAATGATTAGAGGCAACCTTAGAGATAAAAGATAGAGAGAACAAAATCCTAGGCCCAATAGGGAATTGGGACCCTATCCAAATGAGCTTGAATACAATTCTCCCCCTCCCTCTTATGTGTCCTAGTGAAACTAATACCTTGAAGATCTAGGTCCATCAAACCTTCCCCATTAATAAAGTCCATCAAATCCAATCTTCCTTCCAACTGACTTGGGTTACCCCCCATTTTTTCATGCTCATAGAGAGGACCACTGAAATCCCCCATCAAAATCTAGCTACTATTATATTCTTTACTTTTAAGATTATATAATCTATCCCACAACTTTTTCCTCCCATTCTTACTATTAAGAGTATAAATATTAACTATATTCCAATGGACATTGTTGGAAATAACAATGGGAAAGTGAAATCTAAGAGGGGGGTGGGCAATGAATAAACACTTCAAAACTTTAACTATAAAACATTCACCACACATCCATCTCATAATTTAGCATGCAAACTAAAATAGCTAACTACACATGTGCATCTATAGCATGAAATAAATAACAAATAACATAATAAATTTGTTACATAGAAACCCTCCAATTAGAAGGTAAAACTGAGGTGAGGATGACACCCACAAATCTTCACTACTATGTCCAAAATTGCTCACTCAACATTTGAAGGCTCTGATGTTCAACCATCACTACATTATTAATGTTGTAACTCAGCTTCTGAATGGCTTGATAAAAACTATTTACTTAACTCTTGAATCACTCTGCATGTATAGACTACTTGGCTCATGAGTGACTCATCACATACTAGTTATATTGCTCGACATATATTGTTTGACAACTGATGCTTGATATGCTTTCATCACTCAGCTCATACTAATTGCTGGCCTTGCTCTGATCACTTGGCTTGCATTGTAATACTAATAGATTATGACTAAGTGTTTTGTCATTGCCTTGTCAAAACCAATATAAGATTAACAATCTCTCACTTTAACATGAGTGTCAAAGACACATTGTCATGTATATACAATCCTTATTATTAGCATAACTCAAACAATATATATCTATGACTCAACTCTCATACAAAATTTTAAAACTTCAAAATTTTGCAAAATGGATGACTAACTTATTTCTCCATTACTCCCCCTAAGTAAATATTTCCTTTCTATATCAGAATCTAATACCCCTATTGACAAGATTTGTTGTTCCCTATTTCTACATTATTACTCCCACTTACTCAAACCTTCATAATCCCTTTATCAACAAAACTTCATAATGCCCCTTTTTGGACACTTATGTCATGGGTGTTACAATTATAGTGTATTTATCCAAAAATGATTTATGGATCTCCATTATAATCTTCAAGGCTCCATCCCAATTTTTGCATGCTACCTCTAGAGATTGATACTGAATATCTAGTTGGGAACCAAGGTCAACTAAGCCATCATGAGTTAAAAGTTGATTGTCTTTCTTCATCAATGTCTTAGCATAGGCTAGTTCTTGATGCAACACTTCCATGTGTGGGGTCAACATGGACTGAATACTTATCAAAGTAGCTCAAATGTTTTCATCTTGTGATTTTAGCTTG
This sequence comes from Cupressus sempervirens, assembly GCA_028749045.1. NCBI lineage: Eukaryota > Viridiplantae > Streptophyta > Pinopsida > Cupressales > Cupressaceae > Cupressus > Cupressus sempervirens. The sequence continues at coordinate 614,792,144 of CM053788.1, forward strand.
GCAATCATACCTTGTGTGGATAGTAATATCTGAAAATGAGCTTGGCTTTGACCAGGAGATAACTTAAGAGTAATACCTATGGTTTGTAAATCTCCTTACAGTTGGTCAAAAGCTATTATGATCTTGGTGGGTAGCCTTCACTAGCACCTCTTAGTTTTGGTGCAATGGCTTGTACCATGTGGTATCAAAGCCTCCACCTAGGTTTGAGTCTCATAGTGGGTGACAATGCCAACATTGTAGTGTTCATCTAGGGCTCATACAAGTAAGTGAGGGCCCATGACATAGGAGCACATCCGTCCTAGAGTCTAGACTATGGAGCATGGTGGGATGTTATGGTCTTGGTGGGCAACCTTCACTAGTACCTTGGGGTTTTGGTGCAATGATTTGTACCAATAGCCCTCTGAACTTCTTGTGTGAAAAGATTCACATCACATAGCTTGGTTTAGAGAGAGAAAATATACTCTAACACCTTCTTCACACTCCCCATTTTGGTTGCTAGATCAACCTATCTTAGTGCAATAGCACTAGATATCTTCTCAAGAACCTTAGTGTGAAATTTCATTTTAGACCATTCTAAAAGTTTAACATTTGTGTCTAGGTCTTCATCCTTTATTTTATCAACAATGGTGACAAGTTTTTCAATGATGGGCTTTTCTTCATTCATCTCAGTGAGATTGAAAGCATGATAAAATATGTCTTTTATCTCATGTAAAACTTACTTTTGTTTATACTCCCCTATCATCATTTTTCCTATCTTCTTTCTCTGTAGAGCTTTGTGTAGAATGCTCATCTCTTCAATTGTGAACTTTTCCAAATCAAACTTTGGAAACTCAATCACCTCATCTAAACTTACATCTCTAAAAGATGTATCATCTATGCTCCTTGATGTACTAGCACTTGGCTGTGATATTTGTAAATGTGTAATATGTGTGCTTGACCTTTGAAGAGCTTAACTACTTATAGGAGGTGTAATAGAAACTGGTCCGGTAACCAAAGTCTATATTACAATTTGTTCCTCTAGTGCAGTAGTCACCTTTAACTCTTCAGGCTTACCATTTTTACTCTCTACCCATTGTGCTTCACCTTTAGTTTGTGGAGTAGGTAAATGACTTGCTTCCTAACCTAATTTCACTTTAGTTCCATATTTCCCAATTGTTACCAAAGCTTGTAAACCATAATTGTTGAGACTTGGCACTAATGTTGTGACATTTTGTGCTTTTGCCTGTTTCAATTTAAATACAACAATAGGTATAATATTTTCTATCTGGCATGTTGAATTATGTTGTCCTTGGTTTAAACTTTGATCTTCTTGTGTAAACTATGAATCTGTCTCATTTTCCTCAGTAGATTGAGCAGGCACATTGGATGTTTCTTTTGGTTTCTCTCTTGCAAATGCAAGTTCTACCTTCTTAATCTCATTCATTCTTACTAGTATAGGATTAGTAGATAACTATGCTACCATGGTGGAATCCTTCAATATCTTTCACAAATCTTCTTCAATCAAGGGATTGATGTTCAAAGCTAAATTATCAGGAACATCCTTTATTTATACCGAATCCTATTGACTCACTTGGTCTAGATGTGGAGGATTGGAACTCAACACTTGTTCATCTTGAACATCCTATGTATCTTGTTGATATTCCTCAACTATGACCTCTTCTACTACTGTCTCTTGAGTACCTGCAACATTACCGTCCTTGATTGGATCCTCTTTTGTAGTCTCTGCTACCTCTTGTTCACTTTTTCTTAGGATCTTGCATTTCCTTTTCACCTTTTTCTTTGATTGCTTGAGGGGATGATCCATATATTGGTTTGTAAATTGTTGTGCTTTTTCTCACCACATCCTCAATATTCTTTCTCAAGATATGGAATGCTCTATATTTGGGGGAAAATTTAGTCTTATGCTTTTCCATAGCTTTAGAAATCTTCCTTTTGTCCAATTCTGGCATAACTTGGGCTAAAGTTGATTCCCTGATTTGTCTTTTAGTTTGTTAGTTGTATTTCCATTTATGCTCAACTTGGTCATATAGACCCTTGGGTAGTGAGTTGGAAATTTATAGAGGAGTTTATTTAAATGTAGCCATCATGACATATATGGCTTCCTCAACTATATTTTGCTCAACTTTCCATAGCTTATCAAATTCAGTATGTGTGAAACTAGATAAATATGCATTTGACTTGATATTATCCCACAAATTGTCTAAGTTAGAAGAGGGATTGTAGCTTACCACTTTAAATTGACTCATGTCATCTGACTTTGTTTTATCCTTATTTGACTTAGGTTGAGACACTAACTTCTTCAATCTCTTCTATGTCATGTGTCCTCTTGCATTTAGTCTTAGCAACTTATTTTTCTTGAATAGTGGCTACCCTTGTGCTAGACCTAGTAGTAGGTATTGCAGGCTTCTGGTGTGGCTTCTTCATAGACTTCTGAAGTTTCTCCACTATTTTTTCTTTTTCCTTCCTCTTCTTGACCTTTGTGTCCTTTAGTGCTTCCTTGACTTCTTCTCCCTCAACACCTTCTACATCTACTTCTTGATGCTCTCCTTGTCCTTGAGTTAATGCCAATAGGGCTTGGCCTTGTTCTTCTTCCTCATCTCCTTCACCAAATCTTTCCTTCATCTTTTTCACACGTTTGTTCTTCTTCTCTAGAATAATAGCTATTTTCAAGTCAATTGTAATCCTTGATTTGGCTTCCTCATAATTCTGAAATGAGGTGACACTCTTGTCAATTTCTTTTGCTAATAGAGCTATAATAGTTATAGAGGCCTCATCTACATTTATCTCATATGGAAAGGGCTTCAACCATCTGACCCTAGGTATAGTTGCTTGCACATATGTATAGTCAACATCTATTAGGAAGAAAACATCATCATAATGTTTCTTGACAAGTGATAAATGGATCCTAACCTCTATTTCATGGATTTTTTAAAATCCTCAAAGTAAAGTGCCATTATTGAATCAAAATTATTAGCTAGCTACTCTATGAATTATGAAATCTGTTGTGCTAATGGTCTATTGATCTTCCAAGAAACTATGCCAAAGGTGGGGAAGGTGTTTTTCATATAAAAAAAAATGCAAACAAGTAAATAACTAAATTTGCATGATTCACTTTTTGCTTTCCTGATGGCCTCCAAGTTTTCTGATAGTTTTTATAGTTGCAACTTGGCAAGGTCATAGGAATGGTCCCTCTTTACTATCTTGTAACCCAAATCAAAATCCATACATGATACACTATTCAGTTAGGTAGACGGAAAGAACTTGTGAGAAATCACTCTCACTACAAAGGAAATTAAGGAATTTGAGATTGTGTCAATATACATTCCTCTATTGTTCCATACTACACTTGTATTCTTCTCAATCACCTCCTTCACATCACGTCACATGCTCTTAGGTCGATCAAAAGTATCATTGATAATGTACTAGATGAGTCTCCTTTATATGTTATTTCAGCTATTTCTCACAAAGGTGGTTGTCTTACATCGTTACTTATCAGATGAACATTAGAAGCCTCCTTTCCCTCTTTTCTAACATTTGCAGAAGAGCTGGCTGCCATAGTGACTACTTAGGGTTTATGAAAATTCAAACAATGTAACTCAACAATAGTTAAATACCTTTCAATTTGATGAATTTCATTGAGTAGCAATAAAATCCAGTTCGTAAACTCTAGAATCTACTTTTCCAATTCACCTTTGTGCTCTCTTCAATCACTGATGAATGCAAATGATTCAAAAATCAACTATATAACCCTTCATATTTGACAATAAATGCTTAGTGCTTACACAACTGTAAGCTCGACTATCATAGGACTTCCCACTCACTTAGCTTATACATGATCTCTAGTATTCTTGACTAACATAGCAAGCTAGGCCAATACTAATCACAATTCTATCACTCGACAAAAATATGAAAAAAAAAAAAAACTATAGATTTCTTCTAGGTTCTAACCAATATATTACATCTTAATTCTTGCATATATAATCTTTTCAGATCTTAGATTCTTAGAACTGATGTATAATATAACTTTTTGAAATATCAGTCCCATACATACCTCTTGATTGCCAGTTGGGGGTGATGTGATCACTTGATCCATTGAATGAAGTGACCTCATTTGAGCTTGATGTGCTGCAATCTTCCTTCTTCTTCCATGTCATGTTCATGTTTACACTTTGACATTCTCAACATTTACTTTTTATTTGCCTTTATCATTTCCATTACTCAGTGTTGGTGACCTAGTTGGAAAATTTCTACTAACATGACCAATCTTGAGACAACTAAAGCTTGTAGTCTCACTCAACCATCTATTGCAGTTGCCTTTGAAATGCAATTCTTAGGAACATGTCCATATTCTTGATAATAGTGACAACTATACCTTGTAGTGTAATTCCAATCATAGGATTTTTGCATTTTTTGTACCTGTTTCTTCCTGTTTGATGTTCACTTGGCATTAGATCTACATTCATATGCTTTATGTTCGTCTTCTTGTTTGATGTCCACTTGGCATTAGTTTTGCATTCATATGCTTTATGTCCATACTTATGAAAATTGTGGTAGTATCCTTCAAATGTCTAAGTGCTCATGGTCTTGGTCCTACATTCATGTGCTTGATGTCCTTTTTTGTTGCACTTTTGATAATAACCCTTGAATTTATACTTAGGGTTCTAATTTGCATTGTTGCTTCTGCAAATATTTGTTGTATGACCTAGCTTTCCACAATTATGACAAGTGGGTTTGTAGTTTCCTACTTGGGTAAGTACACCAAGTTGTGGTGCCAAAAGGGGGGTATAAGTGGACACCTTTTTCCTGAAATCAACAATTTCTAAACTTCAACAAGAATTTGACAATAGTTACACTCAATATTTTAAGATATGACAAAAACAAAAGTAGTAGTCCTTTGAATCTAGTTTCTAAACTACTAATTTTTTTTCAAAACAATTTAGTTTTAGATCCTCAAAAAAGGGGGCCATAGAAAGTGGTACTATTTATTTCAAAATAACATAACACAGTACAAAGTGTGCCCCCCCCCAAAAATTTTAACTATTTTTTAAAAATTCTTTAATCGCTCTGGTCAAAAGTTACCTAACACTATGTAGTTTATCCCAGAATTTTCAAGTAATTTTATAATGTGCATTTTTTTTTAATGAGTTTTTTAATTAGACACATCCCAAAAACATGAAATATCTATGTGCTACCCCTAGAAATGATTGAAAATTAATCTAAGATCAAATCTTTTTTTTCAAAGTGTGTAGAATGGAGTCTAATTTCTAAAAAACTAAGTTGTTGCAAAATTTGATGAACGAGCTAAAATCTATAGCCCAATTAGTACATGTTGGTTTTTGACAAAAAATGGACATACATTGAAAATAAATTATATTTGAAAGGCTTGAAATAGTTCAAATGAAAAATAAATTACATGGTTATATAGCTAACACAAAGACCTACAATGTCATGTAAACTAGTTTTATTGATGCTCAACTACTAGGAAACTTGAAGGAGAGCAGACAAGAAAAATCAATAATTTTTTGTATGTTTGCAACAAAACACATCTCAGACTAGTTTACAGACTCCAAACCTTTGGGTTGGATCCCCAAGGAAAAACCAAGCCTTAGGCTTGGTAGAATGCAAAGCTTTAAATAGCACGTGCATGCTATAGCATGCACCTGCTATTTAAAGTATTTTAAAATTTGAGTCTTAATAGCACGTGCGTGCTTTAGTGTGCACACACTATTAAGACCTAAATAGTGCATAGAGAGGGAAGGATATATATATATATAGAGAGAGAGAGAGAGAGAGAGAGAGAGAGAGGAGAGGGGGGATGGGTGTGTATGTGTGTGTGTGTTAGAGCGAGAGTAGGGGATGGGAGAGGGGAGAGAGAGTAAGTGTGAGAGAGATTAGGGGTGGTAGAGAGAGTGTGGGATGGGAGAGAGAGGAAGTGAGAGAGAGAGAGAGAGTAGGGGTAGTAGAGAGAGAGTACAAGATGGGAGAGAGAGAGAGTAGGTAGTGGGAGAGGAAGAGTGAGAGAGAGAGAGGAGGATGGGAGTTTGTGTGTGTGAGAGAGTAGGGGTGGTAGAGAAAGTACATGATGGAAGAGAGATATTGAGAGTAGGGGTTGCGGGGGGGGGGGGGGGGGGAGAGAGAGAGAGAGAAGGTGGTGGGAGAGGGAGAGTGAGAGAGAGGAGGATGGGAGTGTGTCTGAGAGAGAGAGAGAGAGTAGGGGATGGGAGAGGAGAGAGAGGGGGGATGGGAGTGTGTGTGTGCATAAAAGAGACAGAGTAGGGGATGGGAGAAGGGAGAGAGAAAAGCCTAAGAGAGAGAGAGTAGGTGGTGGGAGAGGGAGTGGGAGAGGGAGAGAGGGGGGATGGGAGTGTGTGTAAGAGAGAGAGTAGGGAATGAGAGAGTGTGAGAGAGTAGGGGTGGCAGAGAGAGAGTAGGGGATGGGAGAGAGAAAGTGAGAGTAGGGGATGGGAGAGAGAGAGTAGAGAGGAAGAGAGAGAGTGAGAGAGAGTATGTGGTGGGAGAGAGAGTGGGAGAGGGAGAGAGAGGGGGGATAGGAGTGAGTGTGAGAGCTCTAGAGAGTAGGGGATGGGAGAAGGGAGAGAGAGGGGGGATGAGAGAGAGAGAGAGTGTGTGTGTGTGTGAAAGAATGAGAGTAGGGGATGGGAGAGGGGAGAGTGAGTAAGGTATGGGAGAGGAGAGAGAGAGAGTAGGGTATGGGAGAGAGAGTGTGAGAGAGGGAGAGAGAGGGGGGGATTGGAGTGTGTGTAAGATAGAGTAGGGGATGGGAGAGAGAGAGTAGGGGGTGGCAGAGAGAGTATGGGATGGGAGAGAGAGTGAGAGTAGGGGATGTGAGAGAGTGAGACAAAGGGAGTAGGGGGTGGAAAAGAGATAGTAGGGGATGGGAGAGAGAGTGAGAGTAGGGGATGGGAGAGAGAGAGAGTAGGCAATGAGAGACGGAGTGAGAGAGGGAGAGAGAGAGAGAGAGAGAGGAGGATGAGAGTGTGTGAATGAGAGAGAGATTATGAGATGGGAGAGGAGAGAGAGAGAAGGGGATGGGAGAGGAGAGAGAGGGGGGATGGGAGTGTGTGAAAGAGAGAGAGTAGGGGATGGGAGAGGGGGGGAGAGAGAGTAGAAGATGGGAGAGACAGTAGGTGGTGGAAGAGGGAGTGGGAGAGGGAGAGAGAGGGGGGATGGGAATGTGTGTAAGAGAGAGAGTAGGGGATGGGAGAGAGTGTGAGAGTGTGTGAGAGAGTAGGGGGTGGCATAAAGAGAGTAGAGAGGGAGAGAGTGAGAGTAAGAGAGAGAGAGTGAGAGAGTAGGCAGTGGAAGAGGGAGTGAGAGAGGGGGAGCGAGTGAGAGAGAGAGAGTAGGGGATGGGAGAGGAGAGAAGAGAGAGAGAGAAAGAGAGGGGAGATGGGTGTGTGTGTGTGAAAGAGAGAGAGTAGTGTAGGGCCCATTTTCCATTTCACCAAAAGCCATGACTTTTAGGGAACATGGAACACCACATAATTAACCACCTATGGGTAGGGGAGCGTGTCGCATCACCCAAAAATCTCCCCCTCAATGTGCATACCAAGTGCTTACGTGGGTTAGGAAGGCACCGAAGAGATTTGAACCCATGCCAGGCCAAAACCAGGCTCTGATACCGATTGTAGGGCCCATTTTCGGTTGCACCAAAATCATGACTTTTAGAGAACATGGAACACCACATAATTAACCACCTGTGGGTAGGGGAGCACGTCGCATCACCCAATAAGTAGGGGATGGGAGAGGGGAGAAAGAGAGAGAGTAAGGGATGGGAGAGGAGAGAGAGAGAGAGTAGGGGATGGGAGAGAGAGTAGGTGGTGGGAGAGGGAGTGGGAGAGGGAGAGAGAGGTGGGATGGGAGTGTGTGTAAGAGAGAGAGTAGGGGATGGGAGAGGAGAGAGGGGGATGGGAGTGTGTCCATGTGAAAGAGAGAGTAGGGGATGAGAGAGGGGAGAGAGTAGCGAGAGAGAGAGAGAGAGAGAGAGAGAGAGAGTAGGTGGTAGGAAAGGCAGTGGGAGAGAGGGAGAGGGAGAGAGAGAGGGGGGATAGGAGTGTGTGTAAGAGAGAGTAGGAGATGGGAGAGAGTGACAGTAGGGGATGGGAGAGAGAGAGAGAAGGTAGTGGGAGAGGGAGAGTGAGAGAGAGAGAGGAGGATGAGAGTGTGTGACAAAGAGAGTAGGGGATAGGAGAGGGGGAGAGAGAGAATAGCTCGAAAGAGAGAGTAGGGGATGGAAGAGAGAGTAGGCAATGGAAAAGGGAGACAGAGGGGGGATGGGTGTGTGTGTAAGAGAGAGAGTAGCATATGAGAGAGGAGAGAGGGTGAGAGAGTAGGGGATGGGAGAGAGAGTAGGCAGTAGGAGAGGGAATAGGAGAGGGAGAGCGAGAGAGAGAGTAGGGGATGGGAGAGGAGAAAGAGAAAGAGAAAGAGTAGGGGATGGGAGAGGAGAGAGAGTGAGAGAGAGTAAGGGATGGGAGAGGAGAGAGAGTGAAAGAGAGCAAGGAATAGGAGAGAGAGTAGGTAATGGGAGAGGGAGTAGGAGAGGGAGAGCGAGAGAGAGTAGGGGATGGGAGAGAAGAGAGTGAGAGAGAGTAGGGGATGGGAGAGGAGAGAAAGTAGGGGATGAGATAGGAGAGAGTGAGTAGGGGATGGGAGAGAGAGAGTAGGCAGTGGGAGAGGGAGAGAGAGGGGGGGATGGGAGTGTGTGTGTGAGAGAGAGTAGGGGATGGGAGAGGAGAGAGGATGAGAGAGAGTAGGGGATGGGAGAGAGAGTAGGTGGTGGGAGAGGGAGAGGGAGAGTGAGAGAGTAAGGGATGGGAGAGGAGAGAGAGTAGGGGATGGGAGATGAGAGAGAGAGTAAGGGATGAGAGAGAGAGTAGGTGGTGGGAGAGGGGGAGAGAGAGGGGGATGGGAGTGTGTGAGAGAGAGTAAGGGATGGGAGAGGAGAGAGAGTGAGAGAGAGTAGGGGATGGGAGAGAGAGTAGGTAGTGGGAGAGCGAGTAGGAGAGGGAGAGTGATGGATAGAGTAGGGGATGGGAGACAAGAGAGAGAATGAGAAAGAGTAGGGGATAGGAGAGGAGAGAGAGTGAGAGAGAGTAGGGGATGGGAGAGAGAGAGTGAGAGAGAGTAGGCAGTGGGAGAGAGAGTAGGAGAGGGAGAGCGAGAGAGAGAGTAGGGAGAGAGAGAGTAGGGGATGGGAGATGGTGGGATAGGGAGAGATTATTTTTCACATAGTGTGTACGCACTATATGAAAACACCAAAAAATGATCATAAAGCAAGTTTGGGTCCCTACTGATCCATATTCTATTTTTTGTCTATTGTGTATTCTATTGTTCTAATAGAAAACACAAGTTTCAAGCTGTTGGAAGTTAGCAAACACTATTTGAAGGCTTTTTGAACATTCTTTCATTCTATTTGAAGCTAGCAAACACTAAATTCAATCATTGGATACACTATTTGAAGGCTTTTTTTTTTCTATAGAAAAGGTTAGTGTAGTCCTTTTTAAATATTGTTTTTTGTTATATAGAGAGAAATTTGATTATAATTTGACATGTTGTTTAATATATAGTGAATTCATTGAAATTTGTATGTTTGAATGAATTGTTATTTGCACATGGTTAGAAATTTGGCAAGTTGTTTAATATATATTGTGTATTCATTGAAATAATTATAATTTTTATATGTATTTGAATGATTTGTAATTTACAAATTGTAAGTAATTTAGATGTTTGTATAATTTGACATATAGAAATCATCATCATGCCAAGGAATAAACCAAAAACTCAAAAAAATGAAGAGAGGGAGAGAGATTTGACAATTAAAAGAAATAAAATAAAACTACTACATGAGCAAAGAAAATTGCAAAGCAATAATGAAGAATTGACTTTTGAAGAGGAACAAGAACCACCGATACAAAGAAACAAAGAGGAAGAATTGGAAAGAAGGAGATAATGAATGAGACTGTTACGCTCAAGAAGACAATTAAATTGTGAAGCTACACCATCTTCCAATGTTAGAGTCATATCATCCTCTCATGTTGAAGAGACGCTAATTTGTAGATTCGACAATGTACACACTCCATCATGTCATGTTGAAGGCACAACATCAACATATCAAGTAGGTGATATTCCATCTTTTGCATCTTATTGCCAAGGCACATTATCTTTGGTTCAAGGTACACAACATACTCAGCCTTATGTTAATGTTCACAATGTTGAGGGAATGAAAGAGATTATAACACCTTCTAGAATTCATTTTAGAAGACCAAAATATTTGATTGATATTGATACTAACATTTTGAAATCAGTGCCTGACAAGATTAGCAAGTGTACTTGTCAAAGAATCATTAATTGTATGTGGAGATTATTCTTTGAAGAATTAAAAATTATAGATCAATGCCAATTATTTGTTGAAATGATGAGAAATTTGAAATTTAGGCCTATCATGAAGATTCTTGGGCTAAGAACGATGGACAATTCAAATGAAAAAAGCATTGTACAGAATCTAATGAGTGCTTATGACAAAGTGGGTTCTAAATCACGAACCAAAGATAGTAATATCACAAGAGGAGTACTTACATTGACAATAGTAAGAACCCAAATGAAGAAAGCTTGACTCATAAGAAAGATAGGAAAAATATTGAAAATTGGTAGAGGTACTCTAAGGAGACCCATGCTAAGGCATGAGAGATTGGAAGATCTAATAAAAAATGAGTTATGGACATTTAGTAGTAGACTACCATGAAAGGATAAAGAAATTAGTGAAGCTTTGAAATCATTGATCGAAGATTTTTGAAAAAATAACACACATTTTTCCCCTAATCAAAGAGATGTTGTAAGAAGGAGGATTGGTAGCCAAAATTATGACCCACATGCAAAACATTTTTTGGACTCAACTCAGACACAATTTTTTACAAAATTTATTGGTATGTATCCTCAAATTCGAATAAGTCAAAGATTTTTTGAGATGGGTAAATTTTTTTATGTAAAGATAAATCTCACATGCACAACTTGTTTTTGTAGGATACATATTGAATTTTCTAACCATTTTGATGTTTTTAGGCATATATGTGTGTTTTTGCATTCTAAGTTTATTTTGTAGGAGTGTGACATGAATGAGCCACCAAAATCTTCAAGGGAATTCATATCCAACATTTTATGTGAAATAGGGGATGACCAACAATTTTACAAGACATCATGCTTGGATGGTACATACTTATTTTGTAGTTCTTTGCAACTTTTATCAACTTGTTAACATAGGGATAGTACACATGTAATTGGAAATAAAATAGAAGATTACGAAAAATATAAGATAGTGACATTTGCTCTAAAAGATGAAAAATTGGGTAAAAGATGTGATTTAGTCATTGAAAAGATTCTAGTGCATGAGTTCATGAAGATTTTAGGTGAAAAGATTAATTATGAGTATGCAAGGCATACACATACAACTCGATAGTTGGATTTTCAATTCAAGTTGTACAAGGATACATTTGCACTAGATACCATTATTTTGGTTGTAGACTTCACAGAGAACTACACACTACAACCACAAAATGAGGTGCAACCAAAGTATTATACTTCTCAAAAAAATTTCATATTTGTTCACATAACATTCATGCATTAACCTAAAAGTATAGAGGATGATAGGAATATTTTGAGGGAGTACCATTTTTACATCAATGATGATTGATCACATTCTATGAAGTTTGTACATAGTTGTTTTCAACTATTTTATGGAGATTTGACTAACAGGGGCATACCATATTGTTAGCACATTATTTGGTCAGACAATTGTGCATCTTAATTCAAGAATGCATGAATATTCTATTGGTTGAGCAGGATGCACAAGTTGTGTAGAATTCAATATATGTGAAATTTTACAGAGGCTGGTTATGGAAAGTGAGAGCATGATGGTGCAGGTACATGCATCAAAAGAGCCTTAGCTCATGAAGAACTAAAGTAAAAAGATGGAGCAATATTGATAGATACAAAATCCATCATCCAATGGTGTAACGCTACAATGGGTCTAGGTAAAGAAGGTGAGTCTATGGTTCATAGCTTTTTGTGATTTATAGATAATAATAACATTGCACCATATGAGGATTGTTGCACACTAATAGGATCAAGTGAGTTACACTCTTTTAGAAGCTTTGATGCAGGTTCATGGAGTATCCACACATGAAAAATGCCATACTATTGTCCATCATGTGCAGAGAAAATTTGGGATGATTGTGAGTTGACTGAATGGGTGGACAAATGGGATATACAAGTTTTGGACCTAGTTGACACCTATCGTCCCCCACAAGCACTAGAAATGGTAGAGATGGATTCGTCCATTAAATTTGACTGCTTGTTTGATCTAGTGCAACCTAGTAATATACGTATTTATATATCTTTGTAATTTCAATACGTAACTTTATAACTTTTACCTAACTATTTTCTAAATTAATTACCACATTTTGTACATTTATCACTACAGGCCATGTTCTTGCTATTATTGCACCTGAAGACAATGAAGAAGGGACAAATTATTATTTGTGTTGTTGTGTCCAAGCTAAACAAAAATTGGATCACTCGGTTATAAATGGTGAAGGTTTAGAGTACCATATTGGTGTGGTGGTTGTAACTGACACATGGCTTAAACGATATTCTATGAAGAACCCTAACTTGTGGTTATTCGAGGATTGACAAATAGAGAGAAAGATTCTTCATTGTTAGAACCTTTTTGTCACATCAAATTTCCACTTGATAAAATATGGTGGAAAACCACATTATAAAACTCTTTGGAAAGTTTGCGAGTTAGACCACGAGGTAATACTTCAGACATTAAAATGTAGAGTAGATCTAGTTGGTTCATTAGATTGAATAAGGAGAGAGGGAGAGAGAGAAAGAGTGGTGTAGGGTCACCTTGAATACTTGATGCAAGTGGTAGGGTACTAACAATGAAGTTTGGGAGAGTACAACCCACAAGGACACCTAAACAAAGTTTGAAAGCCCAAACAAGGCCCAAAACCCTGCACTTGCACCTTGACAACAATAAAGGCTTAACATATGAAACCTACTCCAGACATGGAACCATGAACATAGACTTAAGGCATGTTGTTTTCACATCAACAAGGGCATATGGATTGAATTTGAAGGCCTCAAACTGAGAAAAAGTCATAGTTCCTTCATTAACCTCTTGGATTACTAGTAGCCCAAGAAGCAAGGTTATGGCCTACAACTTAGTAAATGTTGAATGGAAGAAAAAAATAACCACCAAGACACCTCCTACTCCTAATATATTGTCAGATTCCAAAGTGCTGACATTGCATACACAAAAAAGTTGCATTAACCTATGGGGACAATAATTAAGGCTAAAGGGCTGATTAGACCACTACTACAAAGGAAGTACTATATAGACACCTGCTAGAACCACAAAACCAATTGTAGATGTTAAGGAATGTTCCAAATAGCCTAAATCCCAAGTTTGAGGCTTTGAAAATGAATTTTAAAGTATCAAGTGTTGACTGTAGCAAAATAGTGAGTTGGTGCATATATGCTACATGCACCTAGGGCATCATCTTTCTCCCTTGTACCTAAATTTCTACAACTAAAACCAAAAAAATCTCAAAAAGAATTAAGAATAAAATGACTCCACCAAAGGCCATAAAATTCCTATGGTGGAATCTCAAGTTATAACATGATTTCCACCAAAACCCTTGAAACCCTTAAATTTCAGGCTGTCAGCACTAAAATAGGAATAACTTGAGTTCTACAGAATTTAAAGACCTCAAACTATTTGCATTAGAAAGGTAACTCATATATGCATCCATCCATATCAAGCTTTGACACCTATTCATTTGTACAGGTCTATACCATGCAGAAAAACAACCCAAAATGTAGTAAAACAGGTTATATTTTATTGATTTCAAGGAAAAATCTTACATTATACCTTCCACCCACTGGAAAGGGCTATATGAAGGTCTTTCCCAACTTATCCAACCAAATTTGAAAGGTTGTGACCATTGGGGGAATGATTACAATTTTTTTTGCTTAGTTATACAAAAAGTTACAAAGTTGCATAGCAACTTTTGCAACTTTTATTGCATTTTAACTATGTAAATGAGTCCTAATTGACTCAATACAACTATTAGATCCTATATGACAAGCATATGCATTCAAAATACAAAAATTGTGCCCTTGTGACCTTATTGAGCAACGAGCTTATAAAACACCCAATATTGCTAATGGACCACACAAAAGGGTTAATTGCAAATCTAGGATTCTAAATACATGACCTTATTGAAAACATGGAAAGAAAATTGGAAAGAGGTCATAGATGACCCAAACAACTTAATTACATTATTTCATAAGATGAGTTTTCCTGCACCAATCATAGGGCCCTCACCTTTTCATTTTTGTTTTGTTGTGCTCCAAGTGAGCCTTGTAAGTAGAATAAGCGTCATTGGACCTAGGTGTGGTAGTTAGGGTATTGGATGCCATTTAATGTCCTTAGAAGAATCATTATTTTTGCCTAAAAATCAAGGCATACATTGCCATAGGGAAATGATTAAACTAAAGGATGAGTCATTAGCTTAGAGAAGGGTCCCTAGCATGGAATTTCTAAGTGATAGCCTAAATAACAAGTTAGAAGTGTTAAGACTTGAGCAAGCAAGAAAAATCCAAAAGTTGCTATATTGCAATTTTGCAAGAAATTGTGGATTTGACTTTTAAAACTTTAAGGAGGCCGATGCAAACCATAAGGATGAAGGGGAAAGACCTAGGAGGAGATATAAAGACTTTTCCAACCCTAAAATGAGAGAAGTTAATATCACTGTGTATGGTCAACATGTGTCTTAAGGAATTTCTAAGTTTTTGAGTTTTAAGGCATTTTTGACATTGTTTTTGTAGACTGTACTAGTTTCCATGGTAGATTGGGTTGTTTAGAACAATTTTTTTTTAGGAAGTTTGGTCTAAGGTCTAAGGTGTGTTTGTATTCCATTCCATGGTCATTGTTCTCTTTTCATTCATGTTTGGCGGTATGTTCATGTTGTAGAGCACTAAGGCACTTGGTTTATATTTTGGTTTTCATGTTATTTTTACCTACTTAGGCTAGAATAAACAACCCTTGGATGAGAAGTCCATGGTTGTCAAAGAAAGACACCATTTTGTATGCTTAAGGCACTTTATGCAATTTATAAGCAAAAGTTGCTTATTAAGAAAATTCAGGATTGTTAATGTTTTTGGTCAATAAATCTTAGGATCAGTTGTTTTTAGTTGGTTTTAGGTATGTTGGAACCTTTTCCAAGTCCTAGAAGTGGAATCAAGTGAAAAAATAAAAATTGCACTTTTTGTGCAAAGTTGCATTGTTGAAAGTTGTAAAAGTTGCTCAAATTTGCAACTTAGTGGGAAAAGGGTTATAACTATTAATAAATTGGTTATAACCATTAAAATAGACAAAGGAGATATATATACCTCATTTGTGAGGTCTGGAGGGTATTAATGTACAGATTGGAAGAAGTTGCAAAGAAAGAAATTCAGTTTTGGAGTCATTTTTACTGTTGTTTGCAGGTTGCATGAAATGTATGAAATTTTAGACCATATGTGATGGATTTTTGAGATAGAGCTTTGAATCAACTTTCTTTTTCTTCTAATCTCATCGTTCTATGTGTTTGGTAACTCAAGTTATTGCATTTTTATGTGTTTTCTAACTCAAGTTATTGCATTTTACAAAGGAGGTATAGCTTGCAATCCCATGATTGGAATTTGATGCCACTTGGGGGGATAAAAGTTAGAGAAGTGTACTTTGATATGGTAGATTTTTGGACCTCGAGAA
This sequence comes from Cupressus sempervirens, assembly GCA_028749045.1. Lineage (NCBI taxonomy): Eukaryota > Viridiplantae > Streptophyta > Pinopsida > Cupressales > Cupressaceae > Cupressus > Cupressus sempervirens. Next base: position 614,807,982 of record CM053788.1, read on the forward strand.
CTTCGGTTGCTATTTTTACCAGCAGGCCCTAGGCTGAACATCTCCATGTGTTTAGCCTAGAAGTAAAGAAGAAGTGGCATTCATACTTCCAAACTAATTGTTTGAACCCAAGTGAAAGGTGAAATGGAGTTATAGGAAGGAGATGAAGAGGTCCATGGGGTTGATTTGATTCTATGAACCCATTTTCAAGTGTGTGCTTTGGAAACCCAACCTAATTAGGCCTATTAGGTCTGTGGACCAAAGTGGAGTTTGGACATGCTAGAATAGAGTCAGCCCTTGATCCATTGGAGTCTTCAAGAACTAGGTAAAGTTTATTTGAAAAGGTGGTAAGTTGGCCTTTTCCTTTGGAAAGTTTGGAAGTTTGCCAAGGAAAATTGAAATTTGACCTACTAGGATTTCTAGGCTTGATTTTGGGAAATTGATCCCTTGGGGGTGTTAGGACCCTAACAGTGTATGAATCCTAGTGGTATAAGCCTAGTGATGTTGATCCTAGCCTAAGTTTGAAGTTTTGAAACTTGGTCACATATTTTGTGTTATTTGGCCTAGTTGAGGGCTAGTGTCCCTAAAGCCTAGATTGGATCCAAGTTTGCCAAGAGCCCTAAAAAGTGGGAAAGATCTTAGTAAAGGTTGTGACTATTGGGGGAATGATTACAAACAATTTTTCTTAGTTCATTAAGTTTATTTCCACAACATCATTTCCTATTGGTTGCTTTGTAAACCAGTCATCTACTTGACTGGGGCATGTTTGGGAACTGACAATCTCCATTTAAATTGAAGTTTCCATTTAAAGATGGTAGTGAGATTTTTGTTGTTATGTTAATATCATTAATATATTTCGATGATAACTTTGAGGGATCATGCCCAGCTTGAGTATCTTGGCTTCCCAAGTCCTATAAATGTAAGGCCATTGATGAATATGCATTTCTAATTGAAACATCTATGGTGCTGGAATGAAGTGTGTGACCAGATTCTTTTCCTACTAATGAGCCAATTTGAGGCTTCACTTCACATTGCTCTATGGATAATTCTATAGCACTTGTTACTTCTCTATCTAAATTTTTTTTGTTTGTGTACATGTGCACTCTTTTCCAATAGCTATAGGTTTTGTCTCTTCATCCTAAGTAATTGGCATACCCTGGATGGCACTAAGATAACCATTTTCTTCTGAAATGTCCTTCTCTCAAATTAATCTCTCAATTAAGTAGGTTATCTATATTTTCCTTTGTATATTTAATAGATATAGCTAGTATCTAATTGCTTATTTATTGTCTTTCAATATTCATGAGAAACTAAGGTATTTGTTTACCTAATAGGTCCTAGGAATCTTAACTAGGGTCCTAGATGGACCCATTTGACCTAAATATGTAAAGAGCAAAAATTGCTCAAAAGTTGCAATGTTGCTCAAAAATTGCTCAAGCAACTTTTTTCAATTTTTGAAAAAAAGTTACAAATGAAAGTTTGGGTAACTATCCATGCTCAGGTATATGAGCATGAGAAACATTTTTTTTAAGGTTAGAAGGTTTCCAGTCAGATTTTTTTTTAAAAGAAACTTTTACAACTTTTGCAATTTTACACAAAAAGTGCAACTAATGAAAAGTTTAGTAGATTTGACTTCTAGAACTTGGAAAAGGTTTCAAACTATTAAAAAATAACTAAAAACACCTAATCCTAGGCTATCTTGACCAAAAACTCAAAAAGACCCAATTTGGCCCAATTAGCAGCTTTTGTTCATATCTTGCACAAAGTGGCCTAGGTATACATGTCTTGTTTATATCTCCCTCACCATTTGTCATTGGATCAAATTGTCTATTTTGTTAGCTCTGGGTGGCTAGATAAACCCTAGCCCCAAGCTTGTCCCATCCCATTGAGCTCTCGAACATTCTCAGGCATGCCGAACTGAAATGTCTCTAAGAGTCACTAAATGCCATAGGGCAATGATCTTTGACAGGGCATATCTCAGAGTTTGTGTGAGGTATGGATGCAATTATAGGTGCTATAGGACCATGTTGCAGAGACCTACAATAACCTCTCTCACTTTTTGGAGATCTTACTCTATTTTGATTTTGTGAAGCCATCTCAGGTGATGCTGAAACTCATAGTGTTGGCTACTACAAAGTTGCCAACTTGCAAATCTCCCTCATTGTTCATCGTGGGATCAAACTATCTATTTTGTTAGTTTGGGTGGTTGGGTAAACTCTAGCCCCAAGTCATCCCATCTCATTGAGTGCTCAAACATTCTTGGGCATGCCAAATCAAAATGTCCCTAAGAGTCACTAAATGCCATAGGGCTACAATCTTTGGTGGGGCGTATCTCAGAGCTTGTGTGAGGTATGGATGCGATTGTAGGTGCTATAGGACCATGTTTTAGAGACCTACAATAACATCTCTCACTTTTTAGAGATCTTACTCTATTTTGATTTTGCAACGCCATCTCGGGTGATGTTGAAACTTATAGTGTTGGCCAGTACAAAGTTGCCAATTGCCAAATCTCCCTCACTGTTCATCGTGGGATCAAACTATTTATTCCATTAGCTCTAGGTGTCCAAGTAAACCCTAGCCCCAAGCTTGCCCCATCTAATTGAGTGCTCAAAAATTCTCGAGCGCACTGAACCGAAACATCCTTAAGAGTCACTAAATGTCACAGGGAAACAATCTTTGATGGGGCATATCTTAGAGCTCGTGTGAGGTATGGATATGATTCTAGATGCTATAGGACTATGTTACAGAGACCTAGAATAACCTCTCTCTCTTTTTGAAGATCTTACTCCATTTTGATTTTGCAATACCATCTTGGGTGATGCTGAAATTCGTAGTGTTAGCTAGTACAAAGTTGCCAACTGCCAAATCTCTCTCACCATTCGTCATGGGATTGAACTATCTATACTGTTAACTTCAAATGGTTGGATAAATCGTGGCCCCAAGTTTGTCCTATCCCATTGAGTGCTCAAACATTCTCAGGCACACCGAATCGAAATGTCCCTAAGAGTCACTAAATGCCATAGGGAAGTGATCTTTGACAGGGCATATCTCATAACTTGTGCAAGGTATAGATGTAATTCTAGGTGCTATAGGACTGTGTTGTAGAGATCTACGATAAACTCTCTCACTTTTTGGAGATCTTACTCCATTTTGATTTTACAATGCCATAGCGGGTGATACTAAAACTCATAATATTGGCCAGTACAAAGTTGCCAACTACCAAATCTCCCTCACTGTTCATTGTGGGATCAAACTATCTATTTTGTTAGCTCCAGGTGGCTGGGTAAACCCTAGCCCCAAGTTTAGCTCATCTTGTTGAGCACTCGAACATTCTCAGGCATGCCAAACTAAAACATCCCTAAGAGTCACTAAATGCCATAGGCCAACAATCTTTGATGGGGCATATCTCAGAGCTCGTACGAGAAATGGATGTGATTCTAGGTGCTATAGGACCATGTTGTAGAGACCTACAATAATGTCTCTCTCTTTTTGGAGATCTTACTTTTTTTTGATTTTGTGATGCCATCTCGGGTGGTCAGATCAGAGAATCACCTCCTAATGGGTTAGCATCACTCGTTAATGGAGAGTGACTTCCGCCTATCAAAATAGTGGGGAGAGCTGGTAGGCATAGTTTAGATCTCAGGTCGAGTGCCTTTCTTTGTTCGCTTAGTAGCTTGAGTTCCTGGCCGCCCGAGGGGACAAGAACTTCTATTGCCCAGAGGTAGGTCCCTATATGCTAAAACTCGTAGTGTTAGCCAATACAAAGTTGCCAACTGCCAAATCTTCCTCACCATTCATTGTGAGATCAAATTTTTTATTCTATTAGCTCCAAGTAGTTGAGTAAACCCTAGCCCCAAGCTTGTCCTATCCCATTGAGCACTCAAACATTCTTAGGCATGCCAAACTAAAATGTCCCTAACAGTCACTAAATGCCATAGGGCAGTGATCTTTGATAGAGCATATCTTCAAGCTTGTGTGAGGTATGGATGCTATTCTAGGTGCTATAGGACCGTGTTGTTGAGACTTGAAATAATCTCTCTCACTTTTTGAAGATCTTACACCATTTTGATTTTGCGATGCCATCTCAGGTGATGCTAAAACTCGTAGTATTGGCCAGTACAAAGTTGCTAACTACCAAATCTTCCTCACTATTTGTCATGGATTGAACTATCTATTTTATTAGCTCTGGGTGGCTGGGTAAACTCTAGTTCCAATCTTATCCTATCCCATTGAGCGCTTGAACATTCTTGGGCACGCCAAATTGAAATGTCCCTAAGAGTCACTAAATGCCAAAGGGCAATTATTTTTGAAGGGGCATATCTCAGAGCTTGTGTAAGGTATGGATGCGATTCTAGGTGCTATAGGACTCTGTTGTAGAGGCCTACAATAACCTCTCACTTTTTGGAGATCTTACTCCATTTTGATTTTGTGATGCCATCTCGGGTGATGCTGAAACTCGTAGTGTTGGCCAGTACAAAGTTGCCAATTGCCAAATCACGCTCACTGTTCATCGTGGGATCAAACTATCTATTCTATTAGCTCTAGGTAGCTGGGTAAACCCTAGCTCCAAGCTCATCCCATTCCATTGAGTTCTTGAACATTCTCGGGTGCATTGAACCAAAATGTCCCTAAGAGTCACTAAATGCCATAGGGCAGCAATCTTTGACGGGGCATATATCAAAGCTTGTGCGAGGTATTTATGTAATTCTAGGTGTTATAGGACCATATTCTAGAGACCTACAATAACCTCTCTCACTTTTTGGAGATCTCACTTTGGTTTGATTTTGCAATGCCATCTCAGGTGATGCTGAAACTTGTAATGTTGGCCAGTACAAAGTTGCCAACTGCCAAATCTCTCTCAGCTTTTGTTGTGAGATTGAACTGTCTATTCTATTAACTCTAGGTGGCTAAGTAAACACTATCCACAAGCTTGTCCCATCCCATTGAGTGCTTGAACATTCTCAACCACGTCGAACCAAATCGTCCCTAAGAGTCACTAAATGCCATAGGGAAGCGATCTTTGATAGGGTATATCTTGGAACTTGTGCAAGGTATTGATGTAATTTTAGGTGCTATAAGACCATGTTGTAGAGTCCTATAATAACCTCTCTCACTTTTTAGAGATCTTACTCCATTTTGATTTTGTGATGCCATCTTGGGTGATGCTAAAACTTGTAGTGTTGGCTAGTACAAAGTTGCCAACTGCCAAATTTCTCTCACCTTTCATCATGGGATCAAACTGTCTATTTTGTTAGCTCCAAGCGGCTAGGTAAACACTAGCCCCAATCTCATCCCATCTTGTTGAGTGCTCAAACATTCTCAGGCATGCCAAATTGAATTGTCCCTAAGAGTCACTGAATGCCATAGGGCAACAACATTTGATGGGGCATATCTCGAAGCTCGTGTAAGGAATTGATGTGATTCTAGGTGCTATAAGACCATGTTATAGAGGCCTACAATAACCTATCTCACTTTTTGGAGATCTTACTTCATTTTGATTTTGTGATGCCATCTTGAGTGATGCTGAAACTTGTAGTGTTGGCTAGTACAAAGTTGCCAACTACCAAATCTCTCTCACCTTTTGTCGTGTGATAGAACTGTCTATTTCGCAAGCTCCAAGTGGCTAGATAAACACTAGTCCTAAGCTCATCCCATCCCATTGAGTGCTCAAACATTTTTGGGCATGCCAAACCAAATCATCTCGAAGAGTCACTAAATGCCATAGGGCAATGATCTTTAACTGTGGCAACTAGATATGTCATCTCATCCAATGATGGAGACTCATGATAGAAGGTAAAGGGGTGATCATACACTTCATTTTGAACATGCTATTTTTTTTTATGGTAATAAGGTAATCCTTGTTTCTAAGGTCAAGGAACTTGATGTCACCTATAAACCCAAATTGCCTTTGTCCTAACAATTTTTCTTTTTTGTTGTTTTTGTTAATAAGTTGACTCAATAAGTGTTTTGAGAGTCATTACACCTTATATAGCTTCATGTTATCACTAAATGGAGTTAGTGGAAGACTTTGATGATCTTCTTGGTTGTCTTAATAGTCATTTCATCGGTTTGAAATATAACCACTTCCCTTTGTGTAGAGTTGTCCAAAAATCAAAAATTACATATTGTTGCAAAGAAAATACAGTTATAGGATGTTGGAAGATTGTTTTCACTCATAGGATGTTGAAGAATCTCTTGGAAGGATGGAATAAATGACAGACTGAAGTTTTGTGAGATAGTTATTAGGTGTTCTTTGAAGTGGCTAAGATGTTAGTTTGAAGCAAGAAGTTGATTATGATCCATTACTCAAATTTTCTCATTCTTCCCTTATTGCTTCCCAAGTCTTGAATAGGGAAAGTGATCAAGTAATTTTGTGATGTTGGGTAGAAGTTTGTTCAATATTGTAACCAAGTTGGAAAGAGTCTTTGAAAACACTTATGAAGGTGGGAAAGGTAGTTTTCCTTAAAAGTGTTCTTGCTGGGAATCCATAGCCTTTGGTGTGTGCACTCTGCATCATTTTGGATGCAATTTACATTAAAATGAAATACATGAAATGTACTTAAAATGTAAATAATAAAAACAAGATATATATTATGATAACCAATAATTTCTTACATGAAAAAACATAGAATATACAAGGTTGCACGGGGACGGGGTTACTTGGGGTACTTAGAGTACCAGTATGGGTACAACTATTTTTTATAATAGGGGATGGGGGTACTTGGGTATGTCAAACTTTATTTTTAATTATACTTTTATATTTATAGAAAACTTAAATTTACGAGTCATGACAATGATTTTTCAAATCAAGAACAGTGATAAAGTTTGCAAATGTAATGTATTGTTTTCAGTTTCAGATTTGTTATATGTTTGTAATAATAATTTATGATAAATTTTTAGATGCATAACATAGAAGGAAAACTTTAAACATGAACAAGAAGATCATAAATCATATGACAATGACATATTAAAAATGATAAATTTTTGGCTTTAATAGTGATAAAGTTTATTATTGATCAATATTGTATCAAAGTTTCAAATTGATTAGGTATTGAATTAAGCTTGATAAACAAATAACAGAGAAGGAAAACTTTAAACATGAACAAGATCATAAATCATATGATGATGACATATTATAAATGATAAACTTATGCTTGAACAGTGATAAAATTTATTGTTAATCAATATTCTATCAAAGTTTTGAATTAATTAGGTATTGAATTAAGCTTGATAAACAATAAGCTGATACATAAACAAAAAATCAAAAATAATAATAATCAAAAATCTCAATCAAGGTCCTTAGCTATGATGCTCTCCACTGAGTACCTAGTACTTGGGATACATTACCCGATACTTGGGTACATGGGTATGAGTATTAGGAGTGTGGGTACAAGTACCCATGCAACCTTGACAATATATTATGATAACCAATAATGTCATACATGAATGAACATATAATATATTATGATAACTAATAATATCATACATGAATGAACATATAATATATTATGATAACCAATAATGTCATACATGAACAAACATATAATATATTAACCAATAACATCATAAGTCTAATAATGTCATGCATAAAATATATGTCATACATCAAATATAAAATGTCATATATACATCAAATGTATATCGAATATGTCCATTGACATAAAATATAACATATATGTCCACTGATGCCTATACACATGTGTCTATCAACTATATCTTCTCCTTCTCATGAGGGGAATGAAACAAATCTCTAGAGGTCTTCGATCATGTGGAGGGAGACGATGGGGATGATGGGGTCTTCCTCACATGTTCACTCGTCCTCTTGTTTAGACTCTTCTCTAACTCAAGCTGATACAAACAAAGCAGATATGAATCAATAATTATTATACATTGAAATCAAATATATGTACACACAAAATTAATTATTTCATACTGCCATCAAGCATTCACTCTGTATGTCGACCTAAAAGGCCCATGGATGATCAACTGTAACAAGACCCTACAATAATTCAATCAATATAATCACTTATAAATAACATTAGAAATTTTGATACTAACTATTATAAACAACAACTAAAACCAAGAAATTTTTTTCATACCTTAGTCAATGGCTTTGAACTAGCCATCATTGTAGCAACTCCACGATCGATGGACTGTCGAAGATGAGGAGGAGTTTCGAATGTCAAGAGCTGCATGTCATACAATACAAGTTACATGTAACATGAAACATGAAAAAAGTATAATCAAATGAATTAAATTAACATAAAACAAATGTACCTCTACAAAGCTCATATCACACCTAGGCTTGGAGTCCCTAGTGAATGTTGATGGTCTAGTAGAGAACTAATGCACTTGGAAACTTTATTATTATCAATCCTTCATATGATTAATTAATAAATATATGTATTAATTTAAATGATTAAATCGATACATTCCTTTGGACTCGTCAGCGGGACAAAAATGGGGCCAGGGGATCTCTACTAGGGTTGCTAACACTCTGACCCTAAATTTTGAACAATGTCAATACATGCTAATTAATTAGTCATTCATTATACATACAAAAATGTGATCAAATTAGTTTATTATAATTGTAATTTACCTGGTGTCAATGCCAAATATCTCATTCAGGAACTGATCAGTGACTAGCCCATCATCCATACTATCTCTATCATGATTGCCAAATGTGCATAAGGATCCACATGTGACTGTGATGCATAGAAGGCTCCTCAACTAATGGACTTGTGCAATGAATGAGGGTCTATGTCAAAACATTAATAGTCCCTAGAGTGCTGGCCTCTACATGTTCCTTCACAATTGAAAGAATAATCACATGCTCACCCTATGGCTTGACAATAGGTACACTAACTACATTAGGGTCACAACGTGCCCCCAGTCTCTAAAATGATGACCCCCCACCTATACCTTGAGATTCTAATATATTAAAATAATTAGGGATCTCCCCAAGGACAAATTCACAATATAATTTCGTTAAGAAATACATTGGAACCTCATGATTATTGTAGGGAAGGGCATCAAATACCATCCACCATCTATCCCAAAAATTATTTCTAATGCCATCATTTATGCACCAATGGATAAGGAACCTTCTATTCGTCTCTCTAATAGTATTTGTTTACTAGGCTTTTCAAACAATGCAAAAATGTTACCTTTTGCTATTTTTTTTTTAAAGAAACTTCTTGATATGATAATTTGTTTGCATAATATCTTCTTTTTTCATCCCTCTTAACATGCCAAATATCCAACTGACCACTAACAAAAGCTACATGGGTCATAATGGACTTGAGGGAGGATGCCAATTGTGCTCTCATTAGATTGGTTTGTCCACAAGCTTTCAACCTACCAATGAGTGCTTCTAATTCATTTTTCCCTCCTTCTATTTCATTTATTATGTTGTTTTGTGTGCTAGGAGGAGGTCTTCCAATTGGTGCAGGTTGTGGAATTTCTTGCTCTTGTTGTGGAGGGCTTTGATTCTCATCTTGTGGAGGGTTTTCATTCAAATTTTGTGGAGGGTTTTGGTTTTGATATTGTTGGGGATTTGGTGGTTCATCATCCACATTTCCTAATAAGAAACTAATTGCAATCTAAATAAATAAACAAATTTAAAGAAAATTTGAAAAAAACCTACAAAACAATGCAAAAACATATAAAACAATGCAAAACAAGAGTAGAAAACATACGACATGATCTCTATCTTGAACTTTGATGATGGGGAGGCATTTTGAGGAGGTGGATGGTGAAAGTCTTCAATTCCTTCAACTTGTGTATGCACTATGAGGAAGAAATCTTGCAAAATGAAATGGGTTGTAAGTTTGCAACCCATTTATAATTTTTAAAATTTTTTTAAAGCATGTACATGCTTTAAAAAAATAATAAAAGAAAAGGTGTGTCATGTTTTTGGCACCACAACTTGGTGCACACACCCACCTTTGTTGTTTCTTTTTTTGCTACTTTTAGATGATTCTCCTTCCTTAGTACTGGTGTATCCCAATCTAGTAGTATCATTGTTAGGTCTTGGAGATCTCATCAGTTTCTCAAAGTATTTGATGGTTTGACTAGGTTGGTTGAAACTTTAAGAAAATTCCTTTTCTGCTTTTAATTCATTCCTTAGTTGATCATTTTTTTACTTCAAGGTTGTGATCTCATTGTCCTTTTCATTCAATTCATGGTTTACAATCATCAATTGATTCATTGTATCTAGTTACATGTTAGCAAGCTTTTGCACATCTGCTGTCTATTCTTCTAGTCTGTTGGTTAGTGTTCTTTTGTCATCTTCAATCATGACTTTGTCTTCCTCAACTTTATTTTTCTGTTCGATCACCTCACATATTAATACTGAATGGACTTTTTATTCTATCTTAAGATTTCTAACCTCTTCAGTTAGGGAATTATTCTTTTCCATAAGATCTACAACTGTACTTGCATCAAACTTATTTGAGTTTCTATTCTCAAATAATTTAGTAGTGTCTTCCTCTTGGTAATGAGTGTCATTTTTCTCAATAGCTAGTTCCTTTCTTCTCTTCAATGAACAATGCATTCATCTCTTTCTTCATTGAGTTGGTATAGGGCATGTTGTTCTTTAATCTTCCAATTCTCAATAACCTTTCCCAACTTGTAGACTTCCACCTTCAAGATCTTTCCTTCAAAGTTGTAAATATTTCATTCAATAGAAAAAATCTCAGATACCAATTGTTGGAAATAACAATGGGAAAGTAAACTCGAAGAGGGGGGGGGTGAATCAACACTTCAAAATTTTAACCATAAAACATTCACCACATAGCCATCTCATAATTCAGCATGTAAGTTGAAATATCTAACTACACATGTGCATCCATAACATGAAACAAATAACAAATAACACTATAAATTTGTTACACAGAAACCCTCCAATGAGAAGGTAAAACTAGGGTGGGGATGACACCCAAAAATCTTCACTACCGCAGCTATAAAGTGTAGCCAATTATTGTTACAATAAGTTTGACCATAAATTATGATCTACTCCATGAGGAGACTACCCTATTAAAGGTTTACAAAGACTATTAAGTCTCACCCTGTTAAAAGATTTCAACACCCTGCTAAAAGTGTGTCTTGTTAGAGGACTTAAACTTACAATAAAGAAAGCACTCGATTAAGAGATTTACACAAGTCTTTTAAGACTACTCTATTAGGAGATTTACTCTACATCACCTATTAAAATTATTCAACACCACGATTCTTCTGTTAGCACTCTATTGCTAGATGTCAGATCTTCTCTTTCCTAATGAATCCTTGATCATTTTGATCAGATATTTCTCCTCAATCCTCTCTCTTCTTTCTTATGTTCTCTCTAACTGATTTTGCAATTCAGATCATTGTCACAACCTCTATAGCCACCATGAATTCTCTCTCTAAACTTAGCACTCATCCCCTTCCATGCATTCAATTATACAAACTCCTTAGGGTCTTCCTCCTTAAGTAAACATAGGTGGGTTAGGGTTACGTAAGAATCAACAACTGAGGTTGATATATATTTTCACTTAAAACATCCCTTAATCTAATTGGTTGCATACATTGCATAAGGATTCATAATATACCTCCATACATATCTTCTAGAATAATAAAACAATCATTAAGTCAGGTAAAAAATGGTTTACATCAAAATTTGTGCCATTGCAAACAACTATGTCCAAAATGGTTCACTCACCACCTAAAGGCCCTAATGCTTGACCATCACTACATTCTTAATGATGTAACTTGGTTTTTGAATGGCTCGACAAACACTATTTACTCGGCTCTTGAATCACTTGACATGTATATAGTGTTCAGCTCATGAGTGGCACAACACATACTAGGTATATTGCTTGACATGTATTGTCTGACAATTGATGCTTAAAATGCTTTTTTCACTTGAATCACATTGTTTAATCAGCTTACTCTAATCACTCAACTTGCACTATATTACTGATAGATAATGACTAAGTGTTTTTTCAATACCTTGTCAAAACACATCTAACATTAATAGATACCCAATTTTAAATGTTGAAACTTGATAGCTATGAAATTCTTGTCAGAGTCAATGAGGTGGCCAGAAATATAAGATTAATTCCACAAAATCAAAGTACCACCCAAGGCTCCTTAAGAACTGCTAGCCAACACAACATAGTTTTTGAAAAACCTTAACTTTTCTTCTTTTTCTTTATCCATTTTGGTCTCCTGAATAACCAAAATATCAATTTTTGATCTCTAACTATATTTCTAACCACATCCATCTTATGGTGACTATTTATCCCCCTCATATTCCATGAGATAATCTTCATTTCTTCTTATGGGTAAATTCAAGAATAGTAGCTCACTTTCCATCAGCTATATTATGCAAACTCTCCATTTTCCTCTTATTCTTGAGACTCTTTCTTCCCATTTTCCCTAGAGACTGACATTTGCCTTCAATTTGGGAGAGGTCATCTCTATTTTATTTCTCCTAGTGGAAACTCTAGATGATGACACTAAAGAGCATCCTTCCTTCTTGATTTTCTTCCTTGTGCTTGATTTCTATTTTTTATCATCTTTGACAATTATTTGATCCTCTTTCTTTTAAAGAAATTAATGCAGTGGAAAGTAGGAGTATCCCCAAAGGAGATGTCCTAGCACCTAGAAAATAACCACACAACAAAAACACAATAACAATGCAAGATCTGATATCAAATCAAAACTCCTTATTCATAAAATAACTATTACATGCAATGTGTCAGGCTGTAAGGCCTTCCTAGTTATGGCCAAATATAAAGCAATTACAATTATAGTTTTGCAAGATCCCTCAAGATCCAACTTAAACACTAGCTAGTTGAAATCCACGCTCTAGTAGAAACCTCCAAGAAACATCTCAACTTGTGCTCACAAGACCACCAAGAAATATCCTTGTTTTCCAAGCCCCAACTACTAGCTCTACTCCAACTTCATCCAAGATCCCAATGTAAATTACCTCACATTCACAACTACATCACAATCCTACTATAAACTACCTCACATTCAGTGCTCTGTTCACAGACTCAGGAAAACTCATTGTTCGGCTAATCTCTAGACTCACTCCTCCTCCTCTGAATGAATCATTCAATCAATGAATGAATTAAAAGACTCCACCAAAACCCCTACTTATACCAATCTAAGCCACAAGTCAACTTAGAACACAAATTAAATACCCATACATAAATTGAATGCTAAAAGTCATCCTCCAACAACAATTAAATACCCAAAAATTGATACTCGAGTAAAATCATGATATCTCCTAGCTTTGACAGAATTAGAACTTGTGCTTTGAACCATATGTAGTAATCTAGGTCCTCTTCAATTCATGAAATTTTCATCATCTAAATAATTGTACAAACTTAGTTACATAGCCTATATAAGGCATGTAAAAATACATGTCTAGAAGTAAGGTAAAACAACTCAAACTTCAATTCAATCCATCCAATCTCTATGAAATCATGAGGAAAGGTTATCCAATGTGTCTCCAACACATCCCTAACACTGAAAAGCATGAATCTACCAAAATCCAAGCTCAATGCTCCTATATTAGACTCCCTAGGTAAATAGAAAAGTGTGTCCCACACTTTGATGCTCAAAGAAAGAGCAAAGACCATCTTCATCTTCACCAAAGGCTTCCACTCCAACAGGGACAAGAAAACTAATCTTCTCATCATCTACATTTGCATCACTCTATCAAACATTAGAATATAAACCTTCCAATCAACATGCTCACTCCTAGGAACAAACTAAACATAATGCTTCATCAACAAATCTTTATCCACATCAACAACTAGTGAATCTACACCAGAAACAAAAAATTCCACATCAGCAAAAAAAAACTCTACATTGGAAGCAATATGTAGATTTCTATCAAAACATGCCAAACTCCTAACACCAAAAATCTCATTTCTCACAACAAGATGCTCTACAACACACAACTCATCACCAACAACAACCAGATCTTTTACGACCAAGTGCTCTGCAATTTCCATGTCAGACTCAACCAATTGATCATGAAAACCAATGTCCATAATAAGGTTAGGAATATCCTTAGAAAAAATCTCCAGCTACTCTACAAGTTCTCTATCAAACTCCACAAAGTGATCGACAAAACCAAACTCTTCCACCTCGACCTTGTTATGCCACATTCTCTTACAAGCAAGTCTCTTAACCAACCAGACAATGCTCTTCCAAATTTGTATGCTCCAACTCCACAAACATCTACAAAATCTTAGGATAAACCATAGACATAAATAAAAACTACTTGCAAATATAAACAATAATAGAAAATAATAGATCACATAGAAATGAACACAAGGCACCAAGATTTAACATGGTTCACCCAATCCCATCCACTAATATTATTACAATTCAGTGATTACAACCTGATTACAATCCGTAATTCTTTATAGCTCAATATTGCCGCAAGAAGCAATTTTACATCACAACATAATGAAAAAATACCTAACCCTAAACCCTTTTATATAAGTATTTTATCCATTTTAGGGTTACAATATGTCAGCCATAATATGAAGTATGTACAATACTTTCCTGATCAGTCACCATAATCTAACAATCTCCCACTTGGGGACTGATCAGGCTCCACATTAAACAACAATCTCCCACTTGGAGACTGATCCTGTACCAATACCACTACCACATGGGGCTCCCACTGGATCAAACCACCTTGGACTCTACTATTCTTTTATTCATGTTCAGTCTAGAAGGCCAACCAAAACTGAAGAGGAGTTTAGCTTCTCCCTTGTTACAACATTTGTCGACATATCTACTGGATTGTCATTTGTATGGATCTTCTCCAGCTTTAACTGTCCATCCTCCAAAACTAACCGAATGAAATGGTACCACAACTGTATGTGTTTGGTCTTAGAATGAAAAGCTAAATTCTTTGCAAGATGAATGACACTTTGACTATCTGTGAACAAATAATTATCCTTCTGAGGATGTCCCAATTCTTCCGAGAAGAACTGAAGCCATATCATCTCCTTGGCTACCTCTGTAGTAGCAACATACTCTACCTCTATAGTGGATAGAGCATTAATCTTTTGTAACATAGAAACCCAGCTCACGGCTGCCCCACTAACAATAAAGACATAACCTATAGTACTCCGCCTGGTATCGATATCCCCTACCAAATCTAAGTCAACATAGACCTGTAAATCAGTAGTAGAGCCCCAAAAGTGTAAACACTTATTGGATGTTCCTATCAAATATCTAAGAATCCACTTGATAGCATTCCAATGCTCAAATCCTGGATGACTCATATATCTGCTAGCGACTCCCACTGCATGTGCAATATCTAGCCTAGTACATACCATAGCATACATTAAGCTTCCTACAGCTAAAGCAGAGGGTACCTTGTGTAGACACCTAAATCCTTTAGACAGTAAAGTATTTTTATTTTCTAAAAAGATTCCTAATGACATCATCATTTATTAATTATTTATTTATTTTTATGCCATTAAATCCCTTTATCTTAATTAAAAATATTTACTTAAGGAATCCCTCCCAAAAATGTTTAAATCTTATTTAAACATTATTTCATTATTTATTAATTATTTAATTAATAAATTGACCAAAAAATTCAAAATAAATAAAAAAATTATTTTTTGCCAAAAACTTGGCCAATTTCCTTAAGACCACTAACTTCTTCCAAAATCTTCTAATCCTTCTTTAATTTTGATTAAATGCCAATCCCCTCCTAACCTTGCCTATCCCTAAGCTAATCCTAAACCATCCTAATCCATCCTCTAATCATTTGCACAATCCTAAGCAAGCTTAAAACCTTCCTAATCAAGTCCAAGTCAAAATTCCTCTCATCTCCCTCAAAATATCCCAACCATAAAATTTTATGAAGCCCACTAGGCCATAAATGACTCTTCCAAGCCCTTTCATTGCTCTTACAAGCCATTATGAGGGTCTTTATGAAGATTTTATCCCTTGAGCCTCCTTTGTTAACTCATCCTTCCCCTTTCCTCCATCCTCTCACCTTGTGACATGTGTCACTCCTTGATTGGCTGTAAGGAAGCACAATCCATGTGCTCTCCTCTCATGCAATCTGAGCCCTGCATTAGCTTTTCTCCATCCTTGCATCTTAGCTCTCAACCCCTCAACCCTCTTGCCTATAAATTGGATCCTTCCCCTTTGCAAAAGAACAAAATCCATGAAGTAAAGTCATAATGCCATTTTAAGAAGCCATTTTACATCAAAACCATACACTCACACCCAAATTCCAACTCCATTTGAAGCCCTTTTTGAAGCATAAGCTTGAACATACATCCTATCTATTTAAACAAAGCCACTCAACAAGAGAGCTTCTCATTGAGAGAGCACATTAATGGCTCATATTCTCAATTGAGAGCTCATCTTATTCTATCTTGAAGTTTATGAATTTTTTTTAGTTTGTAGAAGCTTTATTTAAATTTGGTTTCTATAAGCATACTAACATTGCTCATATACACCTTGGACATCTTATCCTCCTCTTCCTGTGTCTTAGGACACATCTCCTTAGTAAATTTCAAATGACCAGGTAAAGGTGTGCCGACAGCTTTAGCATTCTCCATAGAGAAATGTTGCAACACCTTCTCAACATAATTAGCCTGAGATAGCGTCAATGTTCTGTTCTTCCTATCTCTGCAAATCTTCATACCAAGGATTTGTTTTGCTACCCCCAAATCCTTCATAGAAAATGCATGTGTTAACTTGCATTTTAGCCCCTTAACATGATCCATGTTAGACCTAGCTACAAGCATATCATCAACATATAAACATAAAATAATGTAGCTATCATCATCTAACCTCTTAAAATAAACACAATAATTTGAATGACACCTATTATAGCCATGCTCATGCATAAACCTGTTAAATTTTAGATACCTTTGCCGAGGTGCTTGCTTCAAGCCATATAAACTTTTCTTCAATTTGCACACTAAGTTCTCCTTACCTTTGACCTCAAATCCCTGTGCCTAAGCCATATATATTTCTTCATCCAAATCACCATGAAGAAAGGTTGTTTTAACATCCAACTGCTCTAAATGTAAATCTTTAGTAGCCACAAGACTTAAAACAATACAGATAGAAGTCATTTTAACAACATGAGAAAATATCTCATCAAAATCAATTTCCTTTTTCTATGCAAATCCTTTTACAACTAACCTGGCCTTAAATATTTTCTTACCTCCATCCTTTTCTTTCAACCTGTACACCCACTTATTCTATAAAGCCTTTTTACTTGCAAGCAACTTGCATAGATCCCATGTCTTATTCTTTAGCAAAGAGTCCATTTCATCTTTCATTGCAGATTGCCACTAAATCTTAGTATCCACCTGCACAACTTCATCATAACTTTCAGGTTCACCAAGATTAGTAAGTATAATAGAATACAAAGAGGGAGAAAATATTTGTGGAGGTCTAATTTACCTCTTTGACCATCTAACATTCATTGGTGTGTGTGGTATTTGTTGTTGCAGTTGTTGCACATCATGAGGAATGGCTGGAACATCAGCTTTTGGAGTATCATCCAACACTACATAATCATCTTCTTTCTTCTCATGTTGCTGCAATAGATCTTTGTACAAGACTTTCTCATTGAATATGATATCCCAACTTCTAACAATTTTATAATTTTCAAAATCCCAAAGCCTATAACCAAATTCATTAATGCCATATCAAACAAAGACACATTTCTTTGATTTAGCTTCTAGCTTGGTTCTATTTTCAGAGTTTATATGAGCAAAAGCTTCACAACCGAAGGTCTTGAGAAAAGAATAACTCACCTTCTTACCAGTCCATGTTTCCTCTGGAATACCACAGCCCAAAGGAGTAGAGGGGCCTCTATTAATCAAATATACTACAGTATTGACAGCCTCCACCTACATGTGTAAGGGCAACCCAACATGCAACCTCATGCTCCTTGCACACTCCATTATAGTCCTGTTCATGCATTCAGCCACTCCATTTTCCTGTGGAGTCCTTGGAACAATTTTTTGTCTACAAATACCATTAGTGGAGCAATAATCTTCAAATTCA
Organism: Cupressus sempervirens; assembly: GCA_028749045.1. Lineage (NCBI taxonomy): Eukaryota > Viridiplantae > Streptophyta > Pinopsida > Cupressales > Cupressaceae > Cupressus > Cupressus sempervirens. Next base: position 614,826,027 of record CM053788.1, read on the forward strand.
TGACTGCAATACTCACCGCCATTATCAGATCTAAGAAATTTTAATTTCTTACCAATCTCATTTTCAATCAAGCATTTCCATTTCTTAAAAGTTTCAAATACATCAGATTTCTATCTAAGGAAATAAACCCATACTTTTCTAGTTCCATTATCAATAAATGTAACATAATAATGAGAGCCACCAAGTGAAGATACCCGAGCTGGTCCCCATACATCTATATGCACAAGCTCTAATTTTTCCTTTTTATTTTCCTTCCTAGTCTTTACAAAACTCACTCTCTTTTGTTTTTCATACACACAACTTTCACAGAAATCCATATTAACACATTTTAGACTTGGTAAAATTTTCTTTGAATGAAGTACTTTCATACCTTTCTCACTCATGTGCCCAAGTCTGTTGTGCCACACCGCTGTATCAAAATCCATAGCAACTATTTGTTCTCCCTACTCAACTACAAGAATTGTTCCTAAACATTCATTTTTGTCTGAAACAATCAAAGTAGAAGGAACAATATGACCTGTACAAAGATATAAAGTGCCTACTTTCACACTTTTTTCTACTAGAAGGGAACCTTTTGAAACCTTCCAATTTTTATCATTAAAAGTAAAAATAACTACACAACCCTCATCACTGAGTTGCCCTGCTGAAATTAAATTCCTACTCGGCCTTGGAACATGTCTTACCTCATGTAGTAGCCAATGATTCCCATTCTGCAACTTAATCTTAATTTTTTCCTTTCCAACAATCTCATAGGGTTCATTATCCCCCAAATAAACAAGCCCAAAATCCCCTTGGACATAATTAATGAAATAACCTCTATGTGGTGTAGCATGAAATAAAGCACCAGAATCTAAAACCCATGAATCATCAACATTTTCTAAAGACAAAAGCAAAGGATCCTCTTCAGATTTGTTACTAACCACATTTGCCTCCTTGTCTCCATTTGATTTATCTCCTTCATTTTTTTTTTCGATTCTAGCAATATTTATTTTTATGCCCTGGTTTCCCACAGTACAAGCAGTCATTTGGTCCTCTTGATTGAGACCTCTTCCATTTTGAGTTTCCTCTTGATTTTCCATGATTTCTAGAGTTACTTCCTCTCTTAGTCATTCTGCCCCTGCTTTGTGCATTCAAAGCACTTCCGGATGTAGATCTACCTAAGGATTTCTTACGAGTTTTCTCACTCAAAACAACACTGATCACATCATCATATTTTAGGGTACTAGATCCAAGAACAGAATTACTCATAGCCATTACCAAGCCATTGCATCTTTCAAGAAAAGAACACAAAATCAAGAGAGACCTAATTTCTTTATCAAAATTGATACCCACAGAAGATAATTGATTAGTAATAGTATTAAACTCATTTAAATGATCTGCAATAGATTCACCTTCTGCCATTTTCATATTAAATATATGCTTCATGAGAAATACCTTGTTTGAAGTAGAGGGCTTTTCATATAGTGTCGCTAGGGTTTTCATCAACTCTTCTATCGTCTTTGCTTTTGTAATAGTAAATGCCACTGATGGTGCCAAGTGTAACTAAATGCTTCCAAATGCCTTTTTGTCCAAAAGATCCCATTCAGCATCTGACATAGTTCCCTGATTCTTGGCTTTGCCTTCCAATGACTTCCATAAATCCTTCTGATACATATAGTCTTCCATTTGCATCTTCCATAACTGGAAGTTTTGCCCATTAAACCTATCAACACTTAGCTTACCCTCATCTTCCATTTCTCTCACTCAACCATGAGACTCCCACTCAATCGTGAAACTTTCTTGTAGAGGATAACTAAAAAAAATAACTAGGCTCTGATACCACTTGTTAGGATAAACCACAGACAGAAATAAAAACTACATGCAAATATAACCAATAACAAAAAGTAATAGATCACATAGAAATGAACACAAGGCACCAAGATTTAATGTGGTTCACCCAATCCCTGGGCTATGTCCACCAAACAACAAGTCCAATATTATTATAATCCATTGATTACAACCTGATTACAATCTGTAATCCCTTACAGCTCAATACCGCTACAAGAAGTAATTTTGCATCACAACATAATGAAAAAATACCTAACCCTACACCCTTTTATACAAGTATTTTATCCATTTTAGGATTACAACATGTCGGCCATATGTCGACCATGGCCACTAACTGTACAATGTCGGCCACTAATTATGAAGATGTACAGTACTTTCTTGATCAGCCACCATAATCTAACACAAAATGCTTTCATCATCCTATTCTTATCTCAATTATGCAAACTAGTTTCAAATTGAGTAACCACCTTCTTGGCTTGATTAGCCAAACTAGCTTCAAAACGAGCAGACATCTTAGAAAAATTTCTCTCCACCACATCATGGAGATTCACAATCATCTCAGGGTCCAATCCTCTCGAATCCATCTTCCAAGATCTTCACAAACCCTCTGTAACAAATCCTTCCTATGATCCTTATGAAAACCTCAAATTGTTTAAAAGTTAGATCGCAACCTGCCAACTCACAAGAAAATCAAGAATCACATCACAAGGCTAGGACCATGGACCTGCAATCCACAAACTATCTACAATCATGCCTCAACAAGATTAGTCTTCCATCTTCACATCCATCAATCCATCTACAAGCCCTTTGTAATTGCAAGTCAGAACCACGATCTGCCACCTGAAAACTAAGAGATCTAGGACTTTAGAAATAAAATCCATTCCAGATCAAGATCAACTTAGATCTACTTCTCCAACCCATGTCCTAGTGCAAACTACCTAAACTTCAATGATCTATCTATAGGCTCAGGAACAACCTTCACTCTTATACCATCTAATGTAAAGCAAGGCATGAGTATCTCCAAAGGGGATGTACTAGCCCCTAGCAAATAACCACATAGTAGAAACACAATAAGAATGCAAGATTTGATATCAAATCACAACTCCTTATTCATAAAATGACTATTACATGCAATGTGTCAGGTTGTAAAGCCTTCTCAATTATAACCAAAAACAAAGCAATTATAATAATAGTTCTATGCAAGATCCCTCAAGATACAACCCAAACACTAGCTAGTCCAGATCCACACTCTGGTAGAAACCTCCAAGAAAGATTTCAATTTGTGCTTGCAAGCCCACGAAGAAATCTCCTTGTTTTCCAAGCCACAACTTCTAGCTCTTCTCCAACTTCATCCAAGATCCAAGTGTAAATGACCTCACATTTGGTGAACTATCTACACATTCACAACTCCATCACAATCCTATTGTAAACTACCTCACATTCGACACTCTGTTTACAAACTTAGGAAAAATTGCTCTTCAGCTAGTCTCCACACTCACTCTGCCTCCTCTGAATGAATCACTCCATCAATTAATGAATAAAAGAATCCACCACAGCCCCTACTTATACCAATATAAGCCACAAGTTTTCTTAGAACACAAATTAAATACCCATACATAAATTAAATGCTAAAAGTTAGCCTCCAACAACAATTAAATAGCCAAAAATTGATACCCGAGTAAAATCATGATATCTCCTAACTCTGATTGAATTAGTATTTGTGATTCTAAATATATGTATTACTCTATCACCTATTCAATTATTGAAAATTTCATCCTCTAACTCATTCTACAAAATTAGTTACACGACCTGCAATAGGCACCTAAAAACACATCTCTAGAAGCAAGGTAAAATGACTCAAATTTCAACTCAATCCATTCAATCTCTATGCAATCATGACGAAAGGTTCTCTAATGTGTCTCCAACACATCCCAAACCATGAAAAGCATAAATCCGCCAAAATCCAAGCTCAATGCTTCTGCATCAAAAACCTTTTAGATTTGTGTCAGAAACCATTTCAGCCAATAAAGAATCTTCAATAATAGGTTCTGATAGTGGAAGGTTACCTTCTTCAAGAAAAGTATCCACACCTTATCCCAATATCTCATTGTAATTTTCCTCTTAAATTTCCCCTTCCTTGCATTCACCCTACAATCCAAAATCTTCTTGGCCTTCAATATAATTTTCAAAGAAGCGGTTTGGTTGGTCTTGCCCAGTCTCTATCTCAATGCTGATCTTGATGGGGGGAAGAAGAGAAGACTCCTCTAATCTTAAAGCCAAATCTTCCTTATCTTTCCTTCTCTATATTTCTTTTATATGACTTCTCTTTCCCATTACTATCAGAACCATCTATGTTGCTCCCACTAATAGTATTCTTATCAAGGGTTATAGCATTTCCTTTTGGGTTGTTAGGTTTCCATACCATTTTTTGAGGTTTCTTCTTTTCCTTCACCACTTTTCTGGTCTTTTTAGGTTGTTAGGATAATTTTTAGCCCAATGACCAACTTTCTTACAATAGAAATATGCATTTGGAAGATCTTCAAATTCAACCTCCCAAACCCACTTTTCTAGTTTAGGAAAAATATTCACTTTTTGAGGTAAGTCCTTAAGCTAAGAGACTGTCACATAGCTTCTAACATAAAGAATTCTAGATCTAGTAGCTATCATATTATTAATGGCTATGAGCTCTCCAAAGGATCCACAATCCCTCTAAAAATATCTTCATTGAAAAACTCCAATGAAAGACCTGAAAGCTGGACCCAAATAGGTCTAATAAGGAAGAAAGCATCAGATAAATCCAGATTTGGTACCCATTTCTTAATCATAAGGGGGATTCTTCCAAAATACTAAGATCCTCTGCATAGATCCATATTCATGTCCTCCTTACAAGTGAAGAAAAAGGAGAAGACAACTTTAGGAATAGCCACAATATCAACTTGATGTTGGAGGGCCCATTTCCTCTTTACCATATTCCTTTAGGAATCAATATTTGGTTGGGACCCTAAGAATTTTATAACAAGTTTAAAGTCCATAGATGAAATAGAACTATCAATAATGGGGTCTGACACAAATATTTGGAACTCACCTTTCTCCCAACAAGATTTTGAAACAACAGGGGGGAAAGAGGACTTACCCATAGGCTTTTTAACAAAAAGAGATGACCATTTCCTACCTTTAGCATCTTTTGCATTATCCTTTCACCCAAAAACATGTGGTATCTCAATCTCTTGATTAATCCCATGTGAAGGACCCTCTCTTCTAGCTTGTACAAGTGAGACCCTGAAAAAACCTTGGTCAATGGGGTTGTAGAGGACATCTCTCTGCACCTTTTAAGAGTTCCCTTCTAAATTTTTTTCCTTATCAAACTCCATTTCTGCATCGATTCCTTTCGGATTACAGGACACATCTCCATTTCTATTACCTGCAACCATATTTCCACCCAAAAGCTCCACTCAAACTCAAGTTATGATACAAGTTATCAGATGATGATCCATCTATGTTTATTGGTTAAACATTATTGCATTTGATTAATCGTCAATTATGTGTGTGTGTGTGTGTGTGTGTGTGTGTGTGTGTGTACATATACATTATTATATATGTATATCTATATATATGCATACACACACACACAAAAATTTATTTATATTATTTTTGATACTTACAATAACCAATGTTGACATATATAAACATACTCTTATATATAAACATTCAGATCTACACTTGAAAAATACATGCCACTAGAGAGTGTTATTACATTTGCAGTATTTCTTATTAAATCAACTCTATGAATGTACAATTAAAATGTGAGTATTTTCATTTTATAAATAAACCATTAAATAAGTACTATAGTATGTAAATGTTAGTATTGTTTTTTTTATATAGATGATTATACTATTAAAAAAAATATGTATTTGAATTTGAAGCCCCTTTTAATTAAATGAATCAATTAGTCTATCAAAATCATATAAAGATCAAAAGTATTTTAATCAGGCATTCAGTCAGGAGTGTTTATGTTAGCTAAAGTTAGATTGAATTAACTTGCACATGGTCTCTCTATTGTTATTGGTTTAACATTATTTGCATTTGATTAATCAACAACTATATATATGTGTGTATGTAGGTATATATATACATACATATTTACATACATACATATATATACACATATACATATACGTATATGTGTGTGTATATGTGTGTATATATATATATATGTATATGTGTATATATATGTGTATATATGTATGTATGTATAGATATGCATGTATGCAAATGTATATATGTATGTATATATATACATTTATAGATACATATGTGTGTGTGTGTATTGTTGTTGATATTATCTAATGACAATTAACTTATATTAATCAAATATTGATTAACATAGAGACAAGCCAGTTCATAAGGCATGCCTCTTCTACTCTATAATGTCCCTTTTTGGGACATTAGAAAATTTAAAGACATATTCATATAATATTAAAATTGACTTTGAGAGTGTGGATTCATATTATAAAAGGTAAATTTAGCATTATAAAGTGGGCTAAAATGACAAGGAGAGATAAGAAAAAAAGCTAGGAAGGGAGTTGAAGATTCACAACTTTTTGGATTAAAAGGAGAGAGACTCATTCATTTAGTTATGCCTGGTTTATGATTCAAATTTCAATTTCTCTCTTGCAAGAGTTATTTGATATTTTTTAGCTTTCATCCAGCATGAGGATGTAGCCCCTTGTGTTGATAGATACTGGACACAAATCCATTATCTATGGAGACATCACATCAGGTGTCTCAAGTGTGCTTAGAGGTTCTTTCCTTAGTATTCCAATCTAGTTGTAAAACTATGTTTAATATTGGATTTTGAATGCTAGTTATTGTATTACTGAGGTATAATATAGTAACATATTTTAAGGTACTTAATGAGAATTTAGTGTTTTGATATCATTGGTTTGTAACAATTTTTCATATGTTCGAGTTCTAAATATTATTTTGAGAAAGATATTAGCTAAATATCTATTAGGGATATTTCATTTCTATTGGAGCATCAAACTTGCCATCCTGTTGGGTATAATTAGAGGTTCGATCAAAGTTTAGTTGTGGACTTACAAATGGAGTAATGGTATTTATAGTTCTCAAATTTCTATTAGATTGGAGTAAACAAGAAATAAAGATATTTGCAAATCTGTAGGATTCTTAGTTTGACTAGCTTACTCCAAATATATTTTGGTCTTCTATATTATATCCTAGAAATTTTGAGTGCTTATGTTTGATTAAATTTTGATCCTCTGGTGCTATTATAAAGTCTGAAAAATGGTGCTTAAGTTGGTTGTAAGATTGGAGTAAATTCTAGAGCAAGGATTAATCAAATTATCAATATTATTTGTTGATCTTGGCAAGCAATATTGGAAGAATTCAATAGTTGGGGAAAGAATAATTCTCCCATCTTTGTTATTACTAGATATATTTGAATAGAGATCTCATATATACAAAAGAGTATTTGACCTAACTCATACACAACTCAAGGAGTATCTTTTAGTGTTGAGCAATTGGAGATATGCTACAATGTTCAATAAACATGAATCAAACATTTAAAAAATTATATGATGTTAGAAGATCATGGTAGATGGCGATGGTTGTCGAAGGCATAAAATTTGAAAGTATTGAAGCTTCTAACTTGCAGTATCATGGATAGCTGGAGGAAAAAAATAAATAGAGATCACCGATAAATATCTTTTAAAGGTTATAATTATGCTGAGAGGCATTCTATACAATCATAGCACAAATACCCAGCACGGGAATATGCCAAAATAGATTCTTTGTCAATAAAAAAGAAATGGGAGCAGTTACACACTAATTTAATTAAAAATAATTTTATAAATGCATTTTATTTTGCCATGACAATGTGGCACCTTATAAAATAATAAAGCAAAAATTTATTCCCGAAATAATAGCTGGCCGAAATAATAGGAAGCCAAATGGAGGCCGAAGTAATAGGCCTGAAAAACTAGGGCCCGAAGAAGTAGGAGCCGAAAAAATAGGGCCAAAAAAAATGCCCCTAAAAAATAGGGGCGAAACAATTTCAATATGATTTTTTTTTGTTAAATATAATTTTTCATGTAGATTCATGCTTTTTTTTTGTGGGGAGTGGGGGAATTTGAAATAAATTCATGGAATGTGAAGAGACATCTATTGGGGGAGATGAGGAGTCTCTCACAAGCTATAAAACAAAGGCTCCTCATTTCATTTTCATTTTATGTTGTTGCAGGAAGGAAGAGGTGGAGATTATTGGAGGATTAGATTGGAGTTTTTGAACATGAGTAGAATGAAGTTTTGGAGTAATTTTTTTCCTTGTGAGATTTCTAGTTTTTATTTAGATTTAGATGTAGATGTAGATTCAGATTCAAAATTAGTTATAATATTCTACTTTGATTTAGATTTCAATTTCAATTAGTTCCATTTAGATTTAGAATTATATTATAAATTGTTTACACTTGCATTTAATAGTTTAGTCTTGCATGTTTGATTTAGATTTAGATTTGCATGTTTCATATTAGTTTTAGATTTGCATATTTCAAAATAGTTTTAGTTTGCATGTTTTAGATTTGAATGTTTCATAATAGTTTTACATTTGCATGTTTTAAAGTATTTATATTTTCATGTTTCAAAGTCTGATTTTATCATTTATGTGGATGACAATGTCACCATATCAATACAATTTATATTTTATTAAAGTTAATGATTTATTTAAAGTACATGAATCATATATTTAGCATATATTTTATCATTATTAGATTATAAAAAAAAAATCTTAAAATAATAGCAGGCCAAAATAATAGCAAGCCAAATGGATGCTGAAATAATAAGGTTTGAAAAAAGGGGCCAAAAATAGGACCCAAAAAATAGGGCCAAAAAATAGGACACGAAAGAAAATGCTGAAAAAATAGAACCCAAAAAAATAGGGCTGAAATAATTTCATTAAATTTTTAAATATAAATTATTTTCTATTTGTTAAATTTATTTTTCCATGCCCATTCATGCTTTTTTTTGTGGGGAGTGGGAGAATTTGAAACAAATTCGAGGAATGTCAAAAAACATCTATTGGGCAATATGAGGAGTCTCTCATAGGTTATAAAACAAATGCTCCATATTTTATTTTCATTTTGAGTTTTTAGGAGGAAGAGGTGGAGATTATTGGAGCGGATTAGAGTTTTTGAAGAGGAGTAGATTAAAGTTTTGGAGTAATTTTTTGCATGTGAGATTTCTATTTTTAATTTAGTTTTGCATTTAGATTTAGATTTAGTTATGTATTTAGATTTAAATGTAGATTTAATTTCAAAATTAGTTATAATATTTTCCTTTGATTTAGATTTCAATTTCAATAAGTTTCATATAGTTTAACCTTGCATGTTTGATTTAAATCTAGAATACAAATTGAATCAAAATCTATTTAATTTAGATATTTGATAATACATCTCATTTGCACATTTTTAATGTGCATGTTTCAATTTAGAATAATATTTGCATGTTTCATATTAGTTTTAGATTTTTATTTAATTAGATTAATTATGTGTTTTATTTAAATATTTTTGATAGTATATATAATTTTTTAAAAATATTTATGTTTGCAATGTTTGAAAAGTGGAAGACAATGCCACCATATTTCAAGCATTACAATCTAACTATTTCATTTGAAATAGTTTTGATTTTTGTTTATGCTATTTAAAAAATTATTTATTTGAAAGAATTTGTGTTAATTATGAGACTTTTTTATTCTGATAATTTCTATATGTTGATGTTTGTTTATAAGTTTGCAGGTTACGATTTGAGTTATGGATGCCTCAAATAGAGAATCAAACATTATTTGATCTACTAGCTTGACTACTTCAATGACCTCAAATGATTTCTTTGAGACCAAGTTTGACAAATTCCTACACATAATTAAAGAGATGTGCACACCTATAATTAAAGTTGTGGAGAATGCAATATTTCTAATTGACTATGTTGAGGAAATGGAAGTAATGCATATGAAAGATGCATAAAAATTCATGTGTGACACATCTACAAAAGTGGATGAGTTTCCCTCAATGATGAAAGAAGTCTTTCATGATTATTGTTCAAACAAAGGTCACAAAATAATCCTAATCATTGAAGAATGTGACATTTATTTACACCATTACAAAGATTTTTATTTTTTGTATATGGTTCATTCTTGTCTCCAGTTTCAGAATTTTACTTCTAATTAGTTGTATGGGTAGTTTTTTTTTTCCCCATTGTTCTATGTCACTTTCATGAAGAAGAGAACAAGAAAAAATAAATTTATTATTGTACAAAATATTTCTTTAATGGATGTGGCTACTAAATATGTAAATTAAGAAAGAAAATCATAAGTCTAAATAGATGTCCTTAATGATAATTATATTTGTCGATTACAATTCTTAATCACTGCAATAAAAAATGCATTAGCATTATTAAAAATTCAACAATATATAATGTTGTCACATTATAATGGAGAAATAATTTCCATAAAATTGATTCTTATATATTCTTTCACACTTTTTACATCATCTAAATAGTTGTGTTGGGACTTATAATTTCCCTTTCATGAATTAAAAGTTTTCCTCTATTTGAGTCATTTGTATAACATATATCCCAAATTTGACCATAGTTGTACTCCAAATACTCCAACACACACCTAAATCTCATGCTTCCCTTAACCATGTCCCTTATTTTAGGACTTATTAACCCTAACCATAACATTGAGTGTCATATAAATGAAATTGTAAACCTCGGATCCTAACTCTAACTCTTACTCTATATATGATTGCACTAAGCATTTAGTAAATTATATACCTTAACCTAACCCTATATGTACTATAAACTAGAAATAATATTATATTTTTATAAGTGGAATATATATATAGAGAGAGAGAGATAGAGAGAGAGAGAGAGAGAGAGAGTCATATAATGGTGTATCTAGAGAGAAGGGAGGGGGAGAGGGATAGGGAGAGAGAGAGAGATTAGGGGTGTATCTAGAGAGCATAGAGAGGGAGAGATATTAGGAGGTGTATCTAGAGAGCAAGATGAGAGAGATAAGGGGGTGTATCTAGAGATTAGAGAGAGGGATTAGGGGGCATATCTAGAGACTAGAGATAGAGAGAGATTAGAGGGTGTATTTAGACAGGGGGAGATATTACTAGGTGTAGTTAGAGTGTAGGGAGAGAGTGAGAGAGGGAGGGAGAGAGGGAGAGATTATATTATTAAAAAGGTTAATAACTTGTATCACAATAGCACTAATCATGGGCACTATAATAGAACTAACCCACATAAAAATTTAACTTGACAATTACCCTAACACTAAGGTAAACTATAATAATAGCACTAACATTAGCTATAATATGATTAATAACCTAGAAATAACCTTAACCGCAATAATAAAACAAATCCTAACTCTAACTCTAATTCTAACTCTATCCTTAACTTTGACTCTAACTCTAACCCTAACCCTAACCCTAACCCTAACCCTAATACTGACTCTAACTCTAACTCTAATTCTACCCCTAACCCTAACCTTAACCCTTTATAACCCTAACTCTATAACTTATTCTAACCCTAACCCTAAACCTTACTATAACCCTAATCCTAACTATTATTCTATCGCTAATGCTAATTCTAACCCTAAACCTAACCCTAATTTTAACCCATATTCTAACTCTAACCCTAACTCTAACTCCAACTCTATCTCTAACCCTAACCCTATCCCTAATTCTAACCCTAACACTAACTCTAACTTTAATGCTAACTATAACTCTAACTCCAACTCTAATTATAACCCTAACACTAACACTAACACTAACACTAACCCCAACCCTAACCCTAACCCTAACCCTACCCCTCATCCTAAGCCTAACACTATATATAACACTAATCCTAACCCTAACACTATATGTAACTCTAACTCTAACCCTAACACTAATTCTAATCCTAACCCCAACCCTAATTCTAACCCTAACTCTAACCCTAAATCTAACCCTAACTCCAACTCTATCTCCAACTTTAATTGTAACTCTAACGTGATCCCTAACTCTAACTCTAATTCTAAACCTAACCCTAACCCTAACCCCAGCCTCAATTCTAGCCCTAATTCCAACACTAACACTAAACCCTAAAACTAACACTAATTATAACCTTAACCCTAATGCCAATCTTAACTCTAACTGTAACCCTTGTGCTAACCCTAACCTTAATTTTGACCCTAACTCTATCTCAGAACCCTTCTAACTCTAATTCTAATTCTAACTCTAACTCTAGCTCAAACCCTAACTCTAAATCTAACCCCAACCCTAACCCTAATTCTAACCCTAACTTTATTTGTAACTTTAATTCTACCCCTAACACTAAATCTTACCCTTACCCTAACCCTAACTCTAACTCAATCTCTAACCCTAATTATATTTATAACCCTAATTCTAACCCTAATCCTAACTCTAACTCTAAGTGTAGCTCTAATTCTACCCCTAACCCTAACCTATATATCCCTAACTCTAATCCTAATTCTAACCCTAATCCTAATTCTAGCCCTAACCCTAACCTAATTTTAACCCTAACTATAACTCTAATCCTAACTCTAACCCTAATAATAACTCTAATTCTCACCCTAACCCTAACCCTAACCCTAACCCTAACCCTAACACTAATTCTAACCCTAACCCTAACTCTAACTCTAATGCTAATTCTAATCCTAACCCTAATACTAACCCTATATCTATCTCTATCTCTTACCTAACTCTAACTCTAATGGTATCTCTAATTCTAAGCCTATCCCTAATTCTAACCCTAACTATACATCTAACTCTAACTCTAATTGCACCCCTAACCCTAACATTAACCCTAACCCTGACTCTAACTCTAAACCTACCCCTAATCCTAACCTTAACACTATATAACTCTAACTCTAACCCTAACCCTAATTTAATCCTAATTCCAACCCTAACTCTAACCCTAACCCTAAATATAACTAGGTAACTTTAACCCTAACCCTAACTCTAACCCTAATCCCAACTCTATCTCTAACTTGAACCCTAACTCTAACTCTAATTCTAACCCTAACCCTAACCCTAATCCTATCCCCAATTCTAACCCTAACTCTAACTCTTATACTAAGACTAACACTATCACTACCTCTGATTTTAACTCTAACTCTAATTGTAACCCTAACCCTAATGCTAACCATAACCTTAACACTAACCCTAACCCTAACTCTAACCCTAATTCTAACCCTAAATATAAACCTAACCCTAACTCTAACTCTAACTCTAACTTTAACTCTAACTCTAACCCTAAGTGTTTTTCTAACCCTAACCCTAACCCTAACCCTAACTCTATTTGTAACCCTAATTCTAACCCTTGCCTTAATTCTTACCCTTACCCTAACCCTAACTCTAACTCTAATCTTAACTATAATTGTAACCCTAATTCTAACCCTAACCCTAATCCTAACTCTAACTCTAATTCTAAACCTAACCCTAACTCTAACCCTAACCCTAAGTCTAGCCCTCACCCTGACTCTAGCTCTAATTATAACCTTAACCCTAAATCTAATCCTAACTCTAATCCAAATCCTATCCCTCACCTTAATTTTAATCCTTACTCTAACTCTAACCCTAACCCTAACCTTTACACTATCCCTAACCTTAATTCTAGCCTTAACCCTACCCTTAACTCTAACTCTAACCCTAACCCTAACCCTAACACTAACCTTAACCATAAACATAACTCTACCCCTATCTCTAATCCTAAATCTAACTCTACCATAATTGGACTCTAACCATAACCCTAACCCTAACTTTAATCCTATCTCAAACCTTAACCCTAACCATAACTCTAGCCTTAACCTTGACTCAAACCATAATTGTAACCCTAACCCTATCCCCACTATAACCCTAACCATAACCATACTGATAACTCTAACCATAACCTTAACCATGAGCATTACTCTAACCCTAACCTTGACCATAAACATATCTCTACCCCTAACTCTAACCCTAATTCTAACTCTACCATAATTGGACTCTAACCGTAACCATAACCTTAACCCTAACTATAAGCATAACTCTAACCATAACCTTAACCATGAGCATAACTCTAACCCTAGATTTAACTCTACCATAATTGGACTCTAATCCTAACCCTAACCTTAATTTTAATCTTGACTCAAACCCTAACCCTAACTCTAACCTTAACCTTGACTCAAACCCTAACCCTAACCCTAGCCTTACTATAACCCTAACCATAACCCTAATCATAACCATAACCATGACTCTAACCCTAACATTAACCATGACCATAACTCTAACCCTAACCTTAACCATGACCATAACTCTAACCCTAACCCTAACCTTAATTTTAATCCTGACTCAAACCCTAACCATAACTCTAACCTTAACCTTGACTCAAACCCTAACCCTAATGCTAACCCTAGCCTTACTATAACCTTAACCCTAACCCTAACCCTAACCATAACCATAACCATAACCATAACCATAACCATAACTTTAACTCTAACCATAACCATGACCATAATTGTAACCCTAACCTTAACCATAAACATAACTCTAATCCAAACCTTAACCATAACTCTAATAGTAACCATAACCATAACACCATCCCTAACCTTAACCATAGCTCAAACCCTAACCCTAACTCCAACCCTAACCCTAATTCTATCCCTAAGATTAACATTAACTGTAATGGTAACTTTGTCCCTAACCATATATCTACATATGACTATAACATTTTACATTACAATATCCCAAAAATAATTTTTAAAAAAAATTATCTAAATTAAACTCCTTATATTAAATTAAAAAAAATATTTGACTCAAACCCTAACCCCAACTCTAACCTTGTAATGACCCTTTTTAAGTCATCCATTTTTTTGCCATCTTTTCTCTGATTCTTTCTTTCGCTACCTATCAGAGATCCCTTCGACTTCAACTCTGCCATGTAGGTGTTGTGGTGTTTGTTGCTGTTTGAATATAGTCCTACTACTGAACCATTATTTGATGCATGTAACCTCTAATTGACCTCACTACTGATCCTTCCTCTGTTATCGATGATCAAATGTTGACCATAACCTTTTATGCCTGGATGTCAAATCTATGGATTATCTTGTGTCGTCACTGGCTAAATTGTTGTGCATATGGTCATTAACTTAATCATTCTCACTGTATATCTTTATCAAGTCATTTTGTTATATCAATATAAATATGCTTCAAGAATGTTGTCATCTCTGACTATTTTTATGGCACTTGTACCAATGATTGTCGAAGGAAATAAAGCTCCAAAACAAAGTGTTCCACAAGGACATGATATATTTTATATTCTTCAATTCCCCCTCCTTTCCAAATGATACTATCTCCAATAAATATGTGCATGATGAAAGGAAGTGTGTATGGAAGAGTCACCTCCTAATTACCATAACTAACATAATGATTATTATGGTAATTATATATTATTTATTACCTTATAAATCATGTTTTTTCCAATAATGAAAATATGTATGGTGCTATCTATGTGGATTAGGTGATGGATGAAGTACATGTCCTCCCAAGCTACTACCTTAGTCACAAACCAATTCATGTAACCGGTTTATCTTCATTGATGGTGTTTTCAAATAGCATTCAAAAATGAAGATTGGAGAGGGTTTTAATATTTGCCCAATGGTATAATTATGTGAGCATTCCTTGAGTCCATACCGTCATAATGGTGAATTCTAATCTCACTATTTGGTACCATGGCTTTAGCCAATTCTTCATTCATTATACTTATAATTGTTTTATTGATGATTAACATATGAGAATTTGGATTATATTACTTATTTTTAAAATTTAATAATTTGTTTATAATATAATAATAATTTGAGTAATATACTTATAATGTATATTATATATATTCTTATAATTTAACTATTGTATTATATTATAATAATAATATAATATATTATATTATAATAATAATATAATATATTATATTAAAAATATATTTATTATTTATATAATTATATAATTTACATTTTGCTACTATATTAATTGATATAATATAATATTATATCAATTTGATATCTTGTTTTTGATTAAGTTAAGTAGCAAGAGGGTGCTGGCCCGTGGTACAAACAACTTGCACTATACTGCTAAATGTGATTAACAGTCTCAAGTGCCAAATCCAAGATCGCCAAGGATCTACAATATTAACTAACCTCCATCAATGATAGAGGTTAGAGAATAACACACATTGGGACAAGCCCCCAAAAAACTATGAAACAAAACCAAAAACAACAACCAAGGACTTGGATGAGCCCTTTAAAACTTCCAGCATACCTCCAAAAAAAGGACAACCAGGACCAAGAAGTAGTAGGTCCTTTTAACATCAGCACATGAACAACAAAACAAGGCAGCAAGCTGCCTGCCTTTTATTCTCTGAATCAGAGATCCAGACCCATCTTGGCCCAATTCTTAGGCCAGCACCTTCAAAGATCTTCGAACTCACAGCAGTCTCCTTTTCCACTTTGATATCATGTTGATAATATAAATATATATAATATTTATTTATTATTTAATATTACTTGTTAATATTTATTTATTTATTATTATTATTATTAATTTAGTAATTAAATTATATACTAATATGGGGACATCACAGTCCTCCCCTCTTGAATTTGCTTGTCCTCAAGCAAAGAAAACTTATAAGACTATCTTCATATAATGTTAATATCCTTATGATATAAGAAATATAAGCATATATAAATATTGATGCATAATTACACAAAGCAAGCATGAAGTAGACATGTGAAGGCATGAAAACACAAAGCATACATGACGAAGATAGATGATGCTTGAAGACACAAAGCATACACGATGAAGATAGATGATGCATGAAGACACAAAGCATACATGATGAAGACACATCATACATAACCTTGATTAGATCCTAGAATTAACAATGTGCAATGACTTTACTTCTTCATTAGGCTTTTGATTATGAACCTTGCAAACACAAATAATTATTAGCATATAATAGCTCCAAAGAAAGATGAGTCTTGTGATGATTGCTTTCCTCATTTATATAATTATTTGGAAGGAATATTTCTCTCTCCTCATTACGATCATCATAAGATGGTAGATTTACGATGCAAAGGACACATGAAACAAGCTACAAGCAATTACCTAGAGGATATTTGTCATGTGCCCAAATTTACTCCGCCTCTCCCTCCACCAACTCCCTACTTAGAATATCATAATGTGGATGAGAAGATGAGTGTTAAATTAAATTTAATAGTTCATTTGAAAGATTTCTTCTTATAGTACCAGACAACCTTCTCTCTCCTAGTTATGATCATCTCAAGATGGTAGATTGACAGTGCAGAAGGCATGTGAAACAAGCTACAAGCGGTTCCCTAGAGGATATTTGTTAGGTGCTCGAATTTACTCCGCCTCTCCCTCCACCAACTCCCTATCTTAAGAGATCTTAATATTGATGAGATGATTAATCAAATTAACATAATTATTTGACACAGAAATCTCTCTCTCTCTCTCTCCTTATTACAATCATCTCGAGATGGTAGATTGATGGTGTAGAGGGCGCATGAAACAAGCTACAAGAGGTTCCCTGGAGGATATTCGTCAGGTGCTCAAATTTACTCTGCCTCTCCCTCCGCCAACTCCCTATCTTAAGAGATCTTAATGTGGATGAGAAATAGAGCCCTATGTTCCTAATGTCATCATGATTCCTTAGGAATGTATCTTAACATATATACATGTATCCATTAATTTGATACTTATCTAATTTTCATGTTTATATATTCACATCTATCATGATCTGCATAGACATCATATGATATCCATCATAATAAATAAGTTATTAAAAGATCATCACATTTTAATAACTTCTACTGATAATCATTTGGAAGTAATCACTTACACAAGGGATAGGCCCATATAAAGTCACATGATCATAGTCTTCTTTGACTATGACAACTTTTTAGAGAAACCATCTCAACATTGTTTACTCCCTCTTACAATATGATTAGGTTCACTGAAGGTTAACACCCTCCATATTCTATTTCTGAATCTTGATCTCCCTCTTTTCCTGCAAGAACATTCTCAAAGAAAAGATCAAGGCACATAATTCTAATAAAAAGTAAAGAATAGGAGAGAGACTATAATGAATAGATAATACTCAAAGGATAATATATACTCATTTTCACATTAACAAACTTTTATTTAATCCTTCATTTCTTTCGCATTAATATTGTAATTGGAAACAATTGTCTATTAATTTATTTCATTATGATAACTAATTAACATTCTACATAACTCTCCAATATAGCCATGGATCATAGGTATTTGAATGTTCACCATTTGTTATACAAAATATGTTAATAGATTACTATAGGCATGATAATAATATAACATACTTACTTACCTTCTATGAAGAGGTCCTTGTTATGTGATTCAAATGCCTTTGCAAATTAATATGAATGATTCTCCATAGCATGTGTTCCAACTTCATTTCACTTAGCTGAACCTTTAGGCACTCCTTTTATTGTAGTTTTCACTTTCGCTACTCTATTTTTCCCATATTATCATTAGGATTCTTTCTTTACAAGACTTTACCTTTTTAATTCCTTTTCTTCCTATATTCCATGGTGGATATCATATACGATCGAACTATTTCAATACCTCCTCCAAATAGTATAAACATTTACAATTGAAGATACATAATTAAATGTAAATGATTTTGAAGATAAAATATTTAATTGAATCAAATATATTGCAAGAGTTATATCTTCAAAATAATTAACATTCATAAACACATATTAAGATGTTACACTTGCTTTGGGACAAGCTCAAAAGGGGATGCATAGACCAATCACAATTTACACTGCTACCTTTCATCCTTTGGGACCCCTATGTGCATTTGTACACCATATAGATATTCAACATTTGCAGTCATAGTTTTGGAACTATCCAGACTTTACCTTAAAATTAGAGGTTAAGAAAAAGTATTAATGAATACATTTTTATTTTATTTTTTGCCGTGAACTTGGAAGAGACTTTGTGATCAAATTCCATCTCCTTCAAGGTAACAATTGTTAGGCTTTCAATCTGATAACAAAATGGAAACTAACTGCATTTTAAAAAATGAACTCCTTGGCTGTAACTATTATTGTCATGGATAGTCAGAGAGTGATCTTCAACATTTGGAAACTTTAAACAAAATTGTAATTGATAAAAGTCTTGTAATAAATTGTCATAAACTATAAACTTACAAAATAGTCCATGTAGTGCTTCCATTTTCTCACCTTCGACATAACCATTTGGTCTTGCATGAATGATCTTGATGCTAGTTTTTATTTTAGGTTGAGACCAATTAGCCACGGACTTCCAACTGCCCTGAGATCCGTGATTTCACAGAATCAATTGTGCTCATATTTTGATCTGCCATTTTGATGTTAAATTATTATTAAAATTCTCACAATCACGCAGAGCCTCAGATTTGTAAATTGCAACCTGATTAGGTATTGCAAATGTTCTGTCCTCATCCACCTCATTAATAATATCAAGTTCAGAAGCACTTGCAGCATGGAGATTTGTGTTAGGATAAACCACGGACAAAAATAAAAACTACATGCAAATATAACCAATAACAGAAAATAATAGATCACACAGAAATGAACACAAGGCACCAAGATTTAACATGGTTCACCCAATCCCTGGGCTACGTACACCAAATAGAAAGTCTAATCTTATTACAATCCAGTGATTACAACCTGATAACAATTTGTAATCCCTTACAGCTCAATACCGCCGCAAGAACCAATTTCGCATCACAAGATAATGAAAATACCTAACCCTAAACCCTTTTATACAAGTATTTTATTCATTTTAGGGTTACAACATGTCGGCCATATGTCAGCCATAATATGTTTACTACCATGTCAGAAACGACCCAAAATTTTTTTTGGGGCGATGCCCCGAACCCCACTATTTATGAAGTATGTATAGTACTTTCCTGATCAATCACCATAATCTAACAATCTCCCACTTGGGGACTGATTAGGCTCCACACTAAACAACAATCTTCCACTTAGAGACTGATCTTGTACCAATACCACTACCACATGGGGCTCCCACTAGATCAAACCACCCTGGACTCTGCTGTTCTTTTATTCATGTTTAGTCTAAAAGACCAATAGAAACTGAAGAGGAGTTCATCTTCTCTTGTGTTACAACTTTTGTCAACATATCTGTTGGATTTTCATTGGTATGTATCTTCTCCAACTTTAACTGTCCATCCTCCAAAACTGACTGAATGAAATGGTACAACAACTGTATGTGTTTGGTCTTAGAATGCAGAGCTGAATTCTTTGCAAGATGAATGGCACTTTGACTATCAGTGAACAAATAATTATCCTTCTGAGGATGTCCCAATTCTTCCAAGAAGAACTGAAGCCATATCATCTCCTTGGCTGCCTCTGTAGCAGCAACATACTCTGCCTCTATAGTTGATAGAGCATTAATCTTTTGTAACCTAGAAACCTAGCTCACAGCTGCCCCACCAATAGTAAAGACATAACCTGTAGTACTCCTCCTGGTATCAATATCCCCTACCAAATCTGAGTCAACATAGCCCTGTAAATCAGTAGTAGAGCCCCCAAAGTGTAAACACTTATTGGATGTTCCTCTCAAATATCAAAGAATCCACTTAACAACATTCCAATGCTCAAATCCTGGATGACTCATATACCTACTAACAACTCCCACTGCATGTGCAATATCTGGCCAAGTGCATACCATAGCATACATCAAGCTTCCTATAGCTGAAGCATAGGGTACCTTGGAAATCTTATCCTCCTCTTCTTGTGTCTTAGGATACATCTCCTTAGTCAATTTCAAATGACCAGGTAAAGGTGTGCTGACAGCTTTAGCATTCTCCATAGAGAAATGTTGCAACACCTTCTCAACATAATCAACCTGAGATAGCATCAAGGTTCTGTTCTTACTATCTCTACAAATCTTCATACCAAGGATTTGTTTTGCTACCTCCAAATCCTTCATAGCAAATGTATGTGCTAACTGGCATTTTAGCCCCTTAATATGATCCATGTTAGACCCAGCTACAAGCATATCATAAACATATAAACATAAAATAATGTAGCTATCATCATCCAACCTCTTAAAATAAACACAATAATCTAAATGACACCTATTGTAGCCATGCTCATGCATAAACCTGTCAAATTTTAGATACCATTGCCGAGGTGCTTGCTTCAAGCCATATAAACTTTTCTTCAATTTGCACACTAAGTTCTCCTTACCTTTGACCTCAAAACCCTGTGGTTGAGCCATATATATTTCTTCATCCAAATCACCATGAAGAAAGACTATTTTAACATCCAACTACTCTAAATGCAAATCTTCAGTAGCCAGAAGACTTAAAACAGTATAGATAGAAGTCATTTTAACAACAGGAGAAAATATCTCATCAAAATCAATTCCCTTTTTCTGTGCAAATCCTTTTACAACTAACCTGGCCTTAAATCTTTTCTTACCTCTTTCCTCTTCTTTCAACCTGTAAACCCACTTATTTTGTAAAGCCTTTTTACCTACAGGCAACTTGCACAAATCCCATGTCTTATTTTTCATCAAAGAGTCCATTTCATCTTTCATTGCAGACTACCACTGAATCTTAGTATCCACTTGCACAACTTCATCATAACTTTCAGGTTCACCAGCATTAGTAAGTAAAATAGAATACAAAGAGGGAGAAAACCTTTGTGGAGGTCTAATTTTCCTCGTTGACCGTCTAAAATTTACTGGTGTGTGTGGTATTTGTTGTTGCACATCATGAGGAATGGCTGGAACATCAGCTTTTGGAGTATCATCCAACACTACATAATCATCTTCTTTCTTCTCATGTTGCTGCAACAGATCTTTGTACAACACTTTTTCATTGAACATGACATCTCGACTTCTTATAATTTTAAGATTTTCAAAATCCCAAAGCCTATAACCAAATTCATTAATGCCATATCCAACAAAGACACATTTTTGATTTAGCTTCTAGCTTGGTTCAATTTTTAGAGTCTATATGAGCAAAAGATTCACAACTGAAGGTCTTGAGAAAAGAATAACTCACCTTCTTCCCAGTCAATGCCTCCTCTGGAATACCATATCCCAAAGGAGTATATGGACCTCTATTAATCAAATATGCTGCAGTATTGATAGCCTCTGCCCACATGTGTATGGGCAACCCAGCATGCAACCTCATGCTCCTTGCGCGCTCCATTATAGTCCTATTTATGCGTTTAGCCACTCCATTTTCCTGTGGAGTCCTTGGAATAGTTCTCTATCTATGAATATCATTAGTGGAGCAATAATCTTCAAATTCATGACTACAATACTCACCACCATTATCAGATCTGAGACATTTTAATTTCTTACCAGTCTCATTTTCAACCAAGCATTTCCATTTCTTAAAAGTTTGAAATATATCAGATTTTTGTCTAAGGAAATAAACCCATACTTTTCTAGTTGCATCATCAATAAATGTAACATAATAATGAGAACCACCATGGGAATATACCTTAGCTGGTCCCCATACATCTGTATGCACAAGCTCTAATTTCTCCTTTTTGTTTTCCTTTCCTATCTTTACAAAACTCACTCTCTTTTGTTTTCCATACACACAACTTTCACAAAAATCCATATTAACACATTTCAGACTTGGTAAAAATTTCTTTGAATGAAGTACTTTCATACCTTTCTCACTCGTGTGCCCAAGTCTATTGTGCCATAGTGCTATATCAGAATCTACATCAGCTATTTGTTCTCCCTGCTCAACTGTAGCAATTGTTCCTGAACATTCATTTTTCTTTGAAACAATCAAAGTAGAAAAAACAATATGACCTATACAAAGATATAAAGTGCCTACTTTCACACCTTTTACTACTACAAGGGAACCTTTTGAAACCTTCCAATTTTTATCATTAAAAGTAACTACACAACCCTCATTATCGAGTTGCCTGACTGAAATTAAATTTCTACTCAGCCTTGGAACATGTCTTACCTCATGTAGTAGCCAATGATTCTCATTCTGCAACTTAATCTTAATTTTTCCCTTTCCAACAATCTGACAGGGTTCATTATCCCCCAAATAAACAAGCCCAAAATCCCCTTGGACATAATCAATGAAATAACCTCTATGAGGTGTAGTATGAAATGAAGCACCAGAATCTAAAACCCATAAATCATCAACACTCTCTAAAGACAGAAGCAAAGCATCCTCTTCAGATTTTTTACTTACCACATTTGACTCCTTGTCTCCATCTGATTTATCTCCTTCATTTTTCTTTCTATTCCAACAACCTTTCTTTTTGTGCCCTAGTTTCCCACAGTACCAGCAATCATTTGGTCCTTACGATTGAGACCTCCTCCCCTTTGACTTTCCTCTTGATTTCCTACGATTTCTAGAGTTATTTCCTCTCTCAGTTGTTCTGCCCCTGCTTTGTGCATTCAAAGCACTTCTTGATGTAGATCCACCTAAGGATTTTCTACAAGTTTCCTCACTTAAAATAACACCGATCACATCATCATATTTTAGGGTACTAGATCTAGGAACAGAATTACTCACCACCATTACCAAGCCATTCCAGCTTTCAGGCAATGAACACAAAATCAAGAGAGCCCTAATTTCTTCATCAAAATTGATACCCACAGAAGATAACTGACTAGTAATAGTATTAAACTCATTTAAATGATCTGCAACAGATCCACCTTCTTCCATTTTCATATTAAATAAATGCTTCATGAGAAATACCTTGTTTGAAGCGGAGGGTTTTTCATACAGTGTCACTAGGGTTTTCATCAAATCTTTTGTCGTCTTTGCTTTTGTAATATTAAATGCTACTGATGGTGCCAAGCATAATCGAATGCTTTCGAGTGTCTTTCTATCCGAAAGATCCCATTTAGCCTTTGACATAGTTCCCTGATTCTTGGCTTTGCCTTCCAACGACTTCCATAAATCCTTCTGATATAGATAGTCTTCCATTTGCATCTTCCATAACTGGAAGTTCTACCCATTAAACCTATCAACCCTCAGCTTACCCTCATCTACCATCGCTCCCACTCAACCGTGAGACTCCCACTTAACCATGAGACTTTCCTGCAGAGGATAACTGAAAGACAACCTTGCTCTGATACCACTTGTTAGGATAAACCACAGACAGAAATAAAAACTACATGCAAATATACCCAATAACAAAAAATAATAGATCACACAGAAATGAACACAAGGCACCAAGATTTAACGTGATTCACCCAATCCCTGGGCTACGTTCACCAAAGAACAAGTCTGATCTTATTACAATCTAGTGATTACAACCTGATTACAATCTGTAATCCCTTACAGCTCAATACTACCGCAAGAACCAATTTTGCATCACAACATAATGAAAATACCTAACCCTAAACCCTTTTATACAAGTATTTTATTCATTTTAGGGTTACAACATGTCGGCCATATGTCGGCCATAATATGTCGGCTACCATGTCAGCCACGGCCCAAATTTTTTTTCTTGAAGTATGTACAGTACTTTCCTAATTAGTCACCATAATCTAACAATTTGATTGCGCAATTTCTCAATAGCCTCAGGCCTATCAATAATGAGTGTATTTGGGTATCTTAACGCATAGTCGCTCAACTATTTTTGAGTAATCCATTCTTTTAGGACACTTAGCAATCAATAATAATATATAGATTTCTAGACTTAAGGATTTATAAATTCCCAACTATTTTTATTGTTCACTCCAAAGTGAACAATTTCAATGACCAAAATGGAATTTCTGAGATAACAGTGGTGTAATACGTGTAACAAGTGGAAGTGGAGCATAAATGAAAAGATTAATTTTAGAATGTAGAATGTAGAAGTATTGAAACTCACAAATCAAAGAATTTGTAGAGCCTTTTCACAATAAGATTGAAATTAACCCAATTGTTTAGTGCTCCATGACTTAGTGTCAGCAAAAGGATTGATTTGCATTAAATTATTCCTCTCCACATAGTTTTGAATACAACCGCAATACACATCAACTGATCAATGTTAGGTTAGGGTTTACTATGTGTAGTGGAAGAAATTTCTACCATTATATCAAATGGATGATAAATATAGTGAATTATGTGAAGCCATGAGAGAATAGCTGTCGCAGAATAGTTATGTGAAGCCATGAGAGAATTGTTGTCGCAAAATATTCAATGTACAAAATAATTGTACCTGACAAAGAAGGCATGGAATCCTGATTATTTGTTTAACATTTTGGTTTCTAAATGTCCTACGGAGCTTTGTATGAAGGTTATAGGAATGCTTTATACTATTAGCAACATAGATAAATATCCCCATTAAACATTTTACATATGTAACCTCTTTCACTGCAACATATATATATATATATATATATATATATATATATATATATATATATATATATTAGGGTTCTTATAGATTTTCCCTCTGCAACTGTCATGCTTCCTAATCATACTTAAGGCTACCACTGTCGTATAATCACAATTAACATTGTTGGTGATATGTAATGAACCCTAATATGATCACTTAATAGTGGTTGGTCATCACACTACACATAGTGTTGTCTGCGAGAAGGATTTCCCATTTTGATGGATGATAGTGGTTACAACTTCTATTGGTCTAATTGAAAGGAAGTAGTCCACACAATTGATGAAATAGAGTGACTTACTTGTGTAGACACCTAAAAAACCTTTAGAAAATAAAGTATTTTTATTTTCTGAAAAAGCCATGATGACATCATCATTAATTAATTAATTAATTAATTAATTAATTTTTATGCCATTAAATCCCTTTATCTTAATTAAAAATATTTAATTAAGGAATCCCGCCCAAAAATGTTTAAATCTTATTTAAACATTATTTCCTTATTTATTAATTATTTAATTAATAAATTGACCAAAAATCTTAAAATAAATAAAAAATTTATTTTTTGCCCAAAAACTTGGCCAATTTCCTTATGACCAATAACCTCTTCCAAAATCTTCTAATCCTTCTTTAATTTCGATTAAAGGCTAATCCTATCATTTCCTACCCCTAATCCCAACTCAAAATATTTAATTAAGATTAAATATTAATCCTCATGTTTATTAAAAAAGTTTTAATAAATATCTCCTCAACCCAAACCCTTGAAATAAATAAAACTTTATTTATTTCCTAAAAATCTAATTTATCCTCATCCTAAGAAGTTCTAGACTCTTCTAGAAAGTCTTCATCCTCATCTTAGGAAATTCTAGACTATTCTAGAAAGTCTTTATCCTCATCCAAAGTCTAGACTCTTCTAGAAGATGTCTTTAAAGCTAATCCTAATCCCCTCCTAACCTTGTCAGATTCCCTAAACATGGGTTAAAACTTACTAACCCAAGCCAAAGTTAACAAATATCTCCTCCTTCACCCACCCTCATTAAATGCCATCCACTTGCCTATCCCTAAGCTAATCCTAAACCATCCTAATCCATCCTCTAATCATTTGCACAAGCCTAAGCAAGCTTAAAACCCTCCTAATCAAGTCCAAGTCGAAATTGCTCTCATCACCCTCAAAATATCTCAACCATAAAACTTTATGAAGTCCACTAGGTCATAAATGACTCTTACAAGCCCTTTTATTGCTCTTACAAGTCATTATGAGGGTCTTTATGAAGATTTTATCCCTTGAGCCTCCTTTGTTGACTCATCCTTCCCCTTTCCTCCATCCTCTCGCCATGTGACATGTGTCACTCCTTGATTGGCTGTAAGGAAGCACAATCCATGTGCTCTCCTCTCATGCAATCTGAGCCCTCCATGAGCTTTTTCCCATCCTTGCATCTTAGCCCTCAATCCCTCAAGCCTCTTGCCTATAAATTGGATCCTTCCCCTTTGCAAAATAACACAATCCATGAAGTAAAGTTATAATGCTATTTTGAGAGCCAAATCCATACTAAAGCCATCTATCCACACCAAAAATCCACAATCATCCATTGAAGCCTTTGAAAGCATATTGAGCATACATCCTATCTATTTAGACAAAGCTACTCAACAAGAGAGCTTCTCATAGAGAGAGCCCATTAATGGCTCATATTCTCAATTGAGAGCTCATCTTAGTCTATCTTGAAGTTTATGAATTTTGTTTAGTTTGTAGAAGCTTTATTTAAATTTGGTTTCTATTATCATACTAACATTGCTCATATACAACTTGTAACTGCCATTAGGTGTTTTGATGTGCCCCAAGCTTTTATTCTTGGCTCCTGGTGATACTAGGCTTTTGGTGTAATACTAAGCATGAAAAATATGTTCTAGTGGTCATCAAAGAGAGAAATGTCTAATGATATACCATAAATTTGTCAAAAAAATTGCACAGGATGGCAAGATCTAAGCTCTGATACCAATTGTAATGACCCTTTTTAAGTCATTCATTTTTTTGCCATCTTTTCTCTGATTCTTTCTTTTGCTACCTATCAGGGATCCCTTCGACTTCAACTCTGCCATGTAGGTACTGTGGTGTTTGTTGTTGTTTGAATATTGTCCTACTACTGAACCATTATCTGATGCATGTAACTTCTAATTGACCTCACTACTAATCCTTCCTTTGCTATCGATGATCAGATGTTGACCATAACCTTTTATGCCTGGATGTCTAATCTAGGGATTATCTTGTGTCGTCACCGGCTAAATTGTTGTGCATATGGTCATTAACTTAATCATTCTGACTGTATATCTTTATCAAGTCATTTTGTTATATCAATATAAATATGCTTGAAGAATGTTGTCATCTCTGACTATTTTTATGGCACTTGTACCAATGATTGTTGAAGGAAATAAAGCTCCAAAACAAAGTGTTCCACAAGGACATGATATATTTTATATTCTTCAATTCCCCCTCCTTTCCAAATGATACTATCTCCAATAAATATATGCACGATGAAAGGAAGAGGCGTGTATGGAAGAATCACCTCCTAATTACCATAACTAACATAATGATTATTATGGTAATTATATATTATTTATTACCTTATAAATGATGTTTTTTCCAATGATGAAAATATGTATGGTGCTATCTATGTGGATTGGGTGATGGATGAAGTACATGTCCTCCCAAGCTGCTGCCTTAGTCACAAACCAATTTATGTAACTGGTTTATCTTCATTGATGGTGTTTTCAAATAGCGTTCAAAAATGAAGATTGGAGAGGGTTTTAATATTTGACCAATGGTATAATTATGTGAGCATTCCTTGAGTCCATACCCTCATAATGGTTAATTCTAATCTCAATGTTTGGTAGCATGGCTTTAGCCAATTCTTCATTCATTATACTTATAATTATTTTATTGATGATTAAAATATGAGCATCTGGATTATATTACTTATTTTTAAAATTTAATAATTTGTTTATAATATAATAATAATTTGAGTAATATACTTACAACATATATTATTATTATGTTTTATTCAGTCGAATACAATATAATTATATTATATATATTCTTATAATTTAACTTTTGTATTATATTATAATAATAATATAATAAATTATATTAATAATATATTCATTATTTATATAATTATATAATTTATATTTTGCTACTATATTAATTGATATAATATAATATTATATCAATTTGATATCTTGTTGATAATATAAATATATATAATATTTATTAATTATTTAATATTACTTCTTAATATTTATTTATTATTATTATTTATTTAGTAATTAAATTATATACTAATATGGGGACATCACAAACCCAATCCCCACTATAACCCTAACCATAACCATAACAATAACTCTAACCCTAACCTTAACCGTGAACGTTACTCTAACCCTAACCTTAACCATAAACATAATTCTACTCCTAACTCCAACCCTAATTCTAACTCTACCATAATTGGACTCTAACCCTAACCCTAGCCCTAACTATAAGCATAACCCTAACCGTAACCTTAACCATGAGCATAACTCTAACCCTAGATTTGACTCTACCATAATTGTACTCTAACCCTAACCCTAACCCTAACCTTAATTTTAATCCTAGCTCAAACCCTAACCCTAATTCTAACCTTAACCTTGACTCAAACCTTAACCCTAACCCTAACCCTAGCCTTACTATAACCCTAACCCTAACCCTAATAATAACCATAATCATAACTCTAACCCTAACCTTAACCATGACCATAACTCTAACCCTAACCTTAACCATAAACATAACTCTAATCCAAACTTTAACCATAACTCTAACAATAACCATAACCATAACTCTATCCCTAACCTTAACTATAGCTCAAACCCTAACCCTAACTCCAACACTAACCCTAATGCTAACCCTAACCCTAATTCTATCCCTAAGGTTAACATTAACTATAATGGTAACTTTGTCCCTAACCATATGTCTACATATGACTATAACATTTTACATTACAATATTCCAAAAATAAAATATTTTTTTAAATCTAAATTAAACTCCTTATATTGAATTTAAAAAAATATTTTGAAGCATAATTTTATTGTAACTTAATACAACTCTAATCAAAAATTAATTAACAATTTTATAGTAATCTTATCAAAATAAAAAATACAAAGTAAATATTTTTCCTATTGCGCGGTGACTGCCACTAGCTTATATATACCTCTATATATATTACACCGAGAGTAATCATTCTCAAGGTGCCTATTTTTATTTAATCCTAAAGTTATTTTAATCAGAGTTGGGATTTATGAAAATAAAAATAGGTGCCTCGAGAACGATTACTCTCAGCGTAATATATATAAAGGTATATATAAGCTAGTAGATAATAAGTGGTTCAAATGCAAAAGTTAGGATTATATTCCTTGAGCCAACCATAATGGAACACATATAACTATTATAAAACCAAACTTGTAGTCGAAATCAATTTTGATATGGAAATGATTCAGAACCACTTGGACTATAAACATGGTTCTATTTTGCAAAAATTATTATTGAGAACTTAAATGCAACTATTGCATGCGTTGGAGAATAAAACATGACTCTAGTAGTGAAGTTCATGAGAATATTTAGTGGAAAGGAGCATTAGATAATCTGAGTCTTATGTAGTAGTCAATTTTATCATTTATATGCCCATTTGTGTAAAATTAAGACTATTTGCATGATTTCGCCTACATGTTGATGTAATGGCAATAGTAAAGTGTCACAGATTTGAGCACTAGTGTTCTAGGGTGGGCATCATTTAGGAAACAAAGATAATGATAGTTTTGATCAATCTTCTTGGATAGTCTTTCTTTGACTATAATAGGAATTGGCAAACATTGGTTGTAGGTTCTTTTGTCTACAAGATTGAAAAACAATCAAATTCGGGGACCACATTTTTCATCAATTAGTAATAAATCAAAGTTGGTGATAGTATACAAGGATTTTTTTTAACTTGAATCAAAATATATTCTCAATGCTGAGTTTTTTGTGCTTAATAATGTTTGTCGAAGCATAATAAATATTTGGCCATCTCATGTTTGCAAGTTGGGAAGTATCAAAAGAACTTTCCATGACAACTAAATGTGAAATCCTTGAAGACTACCACTAAAGAACCTCTCATACTAGTGAATCAATAGAGTCACAGTATTAGTGCCAAGAAGAATTTTGGAAAGAGTCCATTTACTGGACTGGGCATCCATTTATGCATATATTGGACAAAATCCCAAAACAACGTCAATCTCAGTATTCTCGGCTACAAGAACAAGTCACTACTGGAAGGAAGAAGAGTCTATTTAGACGGGTCTGGGAAGATAGAGAGCAATTATAGAGTTCAAGCAAGCACAATGCCTTTTATTGAGTGCAGCCAAGTCAATGTTTTCCTAGGAGAAATTACACAGATTATAAACAATAATGGGTTCTTGGGATGAAGGTTTGGACACTGTCATATATTATTAACACTATGAGGGAAGGAGTGGTGAAACACTAGAGCATATCCGATGATCTATGCAAATTTTCAGGGACACCTCTAAACATTATGTGATTCCCATCTTTTTCATTACTAAGATGACTTAGATGACCATAAATGTGTGTCAAAAATATACCTCTTGAATATCCTCTCAGACCTTGTGGATGGTGTAATAAGCCCAAGAGCTAGGCATTACATTAGTTGGGAGATGGCATGGGGTTATTTAAAATAAGAAGGAAACATAGAGAGGATTATCAATGAAAAAGAATCTATGAAGTGTAAGCTAGAAAGAAGAGAATGAAGGTCGTAATCAGATATCGAGAAGGGTTTTGCCAAGCCTTGCAGTTACCATGGTGTTGTATGAACCAATGGGACATAGCCCCTTCTAGTTGGCAGTTCTGACATCATCTATTGATGGTCTTGGGACTATATAAGCTATGAGTGTTAGTATTGATGCCCGATAACAACAGTTGGAAATTGAGCAGTCAATGGGAAAAAAGATTTAAAGAAATGGTAGATATCTAGAGTGACAGAACTGTATTGATTGATTAACAATAGGCGATTGCCAGGAGTTTGGGAGCAGAGCTCTTAAGAGACATCTCACACAATATTATTTCTAGCAACATGGGGTAGAGATGGTAAAGAGTCTAGTAGTCTCAACGATGCTACAGGAGGGAGTTATACATATAATTGTCACGTTTGACATACTCAATGGAAGCACAATTCAGTTTCTAAGGTTGCATTCTAACAAGATGGAAAGGGGAATTTATATATTATTGTTAGAGTACTAATCTGTGCATAATTTCATGATGATATTGACTAGGCCTGTACATGTTGGGATTAGAAAAATTTTAAGTACAAATTTTTGGATGCTAAGATTTTGGTGTTCATTGAATATTAAATCTTAGAGAAATTCTACAAAGGTAAAAATTGGGTAGAACAATGTCGTTTGGTGCATAAGTAATATCAGATTGTACATAAACTATTTAATTTTTTTTCTAAGTTTAAGTAGACATAATAGAATAGTGCAATTTTTTTTGGTGGAATCAAGTGTGATCTTCAATACTTCCAAAATCAATTTGAAGGAAGCAAATTAAGACAATGGAAAATTTGAAACACAAGGTGTTTTCGAAATATTTTAATGACACCTTTAATGGTGAACACCTAAGAAACTTGTGGAAAGAAAAATAATTGGGTAGGCTATACGTACTTGGGTGGCAATTAGAACAAATAGAATGTTCAAATGATGTTATATCCAAATTGGAAGAGATAGAAACTTATTTGACCAATGTAGAGAAGGTAGATTGTAGACTCTTGTATTGGGATTTACAACCTTCAATGGTGACCTTGGTCCAACCCAAGTTTATGGAGCATCCAAATAAATGGGTTAGTTTTGTGGTTGCCTCTTGTCTCAATTAGATCATGTGGATAACAACTCCTACAACATCCTATAATGATGTGGTGTTGAAGACAGTTTTGTAGCTGATAGTGAAGAACTTGAAGAGTTTACAAATTAAAGGAATTTTTATGAGGTAGGAAAAAAATTGCTTGACATGTGACAACATTAATAAACTTGATCTTTTCTATGAGAATCATCATAATTAAGAGGAGGCAAGAGAAATTTAGATCAGGGTAGGGAAAAATGTAGATAAGATGATTTTAGTTGTGGGTAAGGAACATACAAGTTTCTATGTTGGTGATTTGGAGGTTAGCTTTGACAAACATGTTGATGAGGCTAGTTGTACTTGAAGTAACAACATGTTGGAGTCTTCCTATGATGAACCATATGTTTCTTATACAAATGATTTAAAATTAGAGAACAACCCAAGATGATACTATAAGATGATGAACCACTTCAACATGACAAGAATGAGATGTAGGCCTTAAAGAAATGGTTGAAGGTTAGTGAAGACATGGTTGTGGCATATTTGGTACATTGTGACAACACTCACAAGATGGTTGAGGATTTCTATAGGAAGGCTCAAAGGGAAGTGGAAGGAGATTGACTTGTTGCTGATTTGTAGGTAGTCAAAACAACTCTTGAAACTATAAAATTAGATTATTTATGTTTGCTTTTTGATAGTGATTATTTTTTAAGGTCATTGAAATATATGTTGATCAATCAAATAAAGGAAGGAATGAGATTATGAAGCTTAATATGGAGCTTAAGTATACTCATAAGGCATTGATGAAACTCAGATTTATCTTTGGGAAGCAAAAAATTAGGTTAGGATCACAAATCATTTTCGGGACCATGAGGGAAAAGAGAGGAAGGAATTTTTCCAAGAAGTAATTGATGAACTTGATAGCATTCAATAGACTTATGTCTTGGACAACTATCTGAAAAGACTAAGCACCAAATTTTTAGATCTTAGACAACCCCATATTTGAAGTGGATGCTGATTGGACTTCCAACAATCCCCTTTTTAAGATAAATGAGGGCACTCTTTTTGATTGTCATGAAGAGGATGATCTTGACTTAAGAATATTGGATCTTGTTATAGTTCCTAGCGGTGAATCTTACTCATAGGATTGGTGTGGTGAATTGACTACGTTCACTCATCCTTTGATCAGTCCAAAAATGGTTCTTGATTTTAACCCATACAACAGTTGGATAGATTTCATACATCAGCCATTGAATAGATGTTGGTGGAGTATTGATGAGAGTTATTTTTCAATCATAGGGAGTGGTTTTCTAGCTTCATTCTTGCTTGTAACGCCGATGTACTTGGGGGTTCTGTAGATTTATGAAGACAATATGGTATTTGATGTGCCCATGGTGTTATTTTTAGCTTTTGAGAAACTTGTTTCTTACATCAAATTTTTAGGTCAGGTCATCACCATCTATTGGGTTATACATAGCTCCTTGATACATTTCCACCTCATCATATCAGCTAGTCATGACAATAGGGTTTGGGATCTAGGTGCAGACTATATATATCTATAGCATTTTGAGGATTTCATTGTAGTTCTACACATTTTGAGTCTGGATGCAATTATGATAAGAATTGTATAGCCTATAGATGCAATGACACTTCATAGAATAACTTGGGATCTAGGGATTTGGTTGATGGATGGGTTGCAGTTTGACACCTTGCTTTGCAATGTGATAGGGTTTATTTTCAGATTGGGCTATAGAGCTACTTGCAGATTCATATGGAATCCTGGTACTGATTGCTTGGGGATAAGCAATCTCAAGGAGGGAAGATTTGTAATATCCCCTTTTTGGGACATTAGAAAATTTAAAGTCATACTCATATAATATTAAAATTGACTTTCAAAGTTCATATTATGAAAAGCTAGGGAGTCGAAGAGTCACAACATTGTGAATTAAAAGGAGAGAGGCTCATTCATTTAGTTATGCTTGGTTTATGATTCAAATTTCTATTTCTCTCTTGCAAGAGTTATTCAATAAGTTTCATCTTTCACCTAGCATGAGAACGTAGCCCCTCGTGTTGGTAGATAGTGGACGCAAACTCATTGTCTATGGAGGCATCACATCAAGTATCTCGCATGTGTTTACAAGTTCTTTCCTTGGTATTCCAATTTGGCTGTAAAATTGTGATTAAGATTGAATTTTGAATGCTAGTTATTGTATTGCTGAGGTATAAGACAATAAAGTATTTTAAGGCACTTTATGAGAATTTATTGGTTTGATATTGTTGGTTTGTAACACATTTTTCATATGTTTGAGTTATGAATATTATTTTGAGAAAGAAATCGAGTAAATACCTATTGGGAATATTTCACACTCCTATATATAAACATTCAGATATGCACTTGAAAAACATGTGTCCTATAGGTAGTGTTTAGTATTCTTGTTTGTATATAGATGATAATACTATTATAAAATAATATATATATGAATTGGAAGTCTTTTTAATTAAATAAATCAATTACTATATTAAAGTCATATAAAGATTGAAAATATTTTAATCATGCATTTAAAGGATTAAACTTAATAACATTAATTAATATATAATCATTATATGTGTGTGTGTGTGTGTGTGTGTGTGTGTGTGTGTGTGTGTGTGTGTGTACATTGAGAGGATATAATTAGAACCAATCCAATTAACAATCAATTATAGTACGATCTTTAACAAGTGCGATGTAGTGGTGTGTACTTGCAAGTTTCCTTATAGTTATTGAATTTAGTACATTTTGTCAATTATATGAATATAATATAATTCGTGTTCTTTATAAGTTTAATTTATAGCTTTAATTAAAAAATAAAAATATTTTCATTCAATTTTTTCATTTTTAAATTTATGTTTATTAATATTTGAATATATATTAATCCAAAGTCAAATATATATGTTACAAAAAAATTCTATTATTAAAAATGATAGTTTTATTTGTTTGAAACTAATACATTGACATGTAGTGCAATTTTTAAAATAATTTTTAGGAACTAATTTTTTTTTAAAGCATTAAATTTTTTTTTTTAAGATATAATGTCTTTTCTAAAGTAAATAAAAAATATTTTTCATAGAAAATCTATTTCAATTAGTGTCCAAATATCTGATTATGTGAAATAAGTAGGATGTGTTTTGTTTATAACATTTTATATAATTTTTAACAGAAATTGAGAAAATTAATTATATGAATAAATATATTGTACTATTATTTTTTGAATATGATAATTTAGATAAATTTTAGAATTTGAGTAGATTAAGTATTTAGTAAAATCTAGTTACTTAAAAAATAGTTTTTTTAGGAAAATTAGTAAGTCAATTAAGATAAATTTATTTTATTTATAAATATTTCTATCATATGCAAGAAAATCATTGGAAGTATTTAAATTTTAAAATTTTAAAATGAACTAAAAACTAGTCAAGAATAGTGCAATATAAAGACTATAAATCATAATCACATTTCAAATAAATAATAATTTTATTAGAACTAAGTTAAAAATATAAGTTGAAATTTTATAAAGACTGATATTTTCAAAATGGAAAAAAAATTAAAAATTGATTGGTTTAAGTTAATTCACTAGTTTACATGAGTAAATGTAATAATACTTTCTAAGAGAAAATACAATAAAATAAACTACAGTTCAAAGCCATTAATTTAATTTGACATAAAAATAATAGTGAAAGTACACATTAGCATCCATATGATGGCATTATAAATCATGTCGATGGAAGAATTAAAAAAATCATGGAGTATTTATAAAGCTCCCAAATGGTGGAACATGGTGAACAATTAAGAGTCGTTTGGATTATATGGTCATCATAATATGTTTAATATATTGACAAGGTTTTGAAAAACAGTTGCATAATGAATTGTTGAACAATTGAAGCAAGTGGTCCCTTGAAAGAAACTAAAAGGTTGATTGGCTGTGTAATAATTTTGCTTTGTTTTAAAAAATGTTCATGCACGAAATTGGATCTGATCACTCTAATAATAACATTGGAAGTGGATCTTCTTAATGTCAAAAGCAACTAATGGTTTTGACCTATTGTTATATTTTATATGCTGTGAAACTTGGTATTTTATTCTAGTCAATAAGTTTGTCAAATTATTTATTGATTAAAGTATATTTTTTCTTTGCAAAGACCAAATAACAATTGAGGCACCATCGAGTGAGGAATTAGGTAAGTCGGCTCCTCTACATGTTTATGGCTAAAAAATACAATTTAATGTATTTGTAAGAATAGAAAATCTCATTTATACAAATCTAAGACAACTATAAATGAAATGTAGATAGCTATATAATGTGGTTGGAATTTGATACTTCTCATAGATATTTTGAAAGTAAATAATATTTAGAATGTTAATTTTTAATTTGATGTAAGAATATGAAATTTGAAGTTGTATGTTATTTTTTTAAAAATAAAATAATTTATGATTTCTTAATGGATTGATTTTATATAATTAGAGATTGATTTTGAGCCGCGAGGATCTATTGTATAAGGAATATAAAATTGTATTTTTCATATGATAGATTTCTACAACTTATTTCATTTTAATCTATGATGTTTGTATATGAATAAAGATGATGTTATTTTTTGAAAAATTAGATTGAGGAATTTTTGGATTACCAGGCTTAAGTTCCCCTTAGACAGATCAACTTTATAATTTTGGGCATATATTTTAAGACAATCCATACAAACTGGAGAATTACCTATTTGTGAATCCATGATGTGATGTGCTTCTTTTAAGATCTAATTTTAAATGTTCAATGAATGACTAGTCCTTGATAATCAAGTGATCCTTGAATGTCCCTAGTTGAACCAAGTGCACACAAATGAATCTTTTAAACAACACAACAATATGTTCCTTCAAAAAAAATTTGAAGGTGATGTTTGTGTGCGAAGAAGGGTGAATTTTTTTCTAAATGGAGAGCATGACTGGTGACCATGAAAAAATTGTGCCCAAGCAATTTGCTTCCTCCTAGAATGAGTGAAGGGTTACTATATAGGGCATTAACTTTGAGATAAATGAGGAAGTTATTACGAAGGTGATTGACCTTTTCCACTGAAGGACAAAAAATGGAAAAATAAATAAAAAAAACATCCAATGATGAAGCACTCAACTGATTCTTTAGACCCTCGAAGGAAGAACCTCTCAAGAAGTAGGGATGATATAACATGTAAGATCTTCCATACATCTAGCTACATATTTTCCATGTCATTATGAAATACTTCACTTTGGAAAGTAAGTTCACCTTGTTTAACTTTTATCATCTTCCCTTCCTCAATTATCTAATAAATAAAGATCTCATCCCCATTCTGTTCTCTCTATTACAATCCATGGAAAGTAACATCGAGGCCATTTGTAAGGGTAAGGAGAATGTCATTTTGCAGCAAGTCTTAATATTTATATTGTACGATTTTCATCATACCCTATACTCCCTATTAATGTTTCGATGCATGCTGTGAAAGAATCTACGCCCCTAGTTCAACCCATGATGTTTGTACCTCATAGGCCAAAAACCATAGGAAAAGGAGTGCCACCAACCCTATGAAAAGTAAGTCTTCCTCCCCCTTGCTTTCAATGAAAAGATGAGTGTTGAGAACACTTGGTCACCTTAAAAAAGAAAAGAGAGAGTTCTACATGATTGATTCTAGAGAACACATTGAGACCATTTGTGCACATAGGTCAACTAGAAATACAAAGGAAAAAATGCAAGTAGACTCTTAAGAAGAGCAACTCCACAAAGTTGAATAACTTTGTTTTCAAAGCCACTAATGAATCCTCCAGCTAGGAAAAAGAGGTTGCCTCTCCTCTTGAGATAAAGCCCACAACCCCCCCCCCCCCCCCCCCCCCCCACACACACACACACACACACACACACACATGTTACTTTTTGACACTAGGACCCCTAAAGTGGGTGGGATGCTGGGAAATGTCAAATACCAACTAGGGATGCTCGAGGGTGTTGTGTAGTAGCTTAAGAAAGACGTGGAAGGGTTCAACAAGTGCATTCAAGACTCCAACAAGTTTATCACTAGGGTCATGCATGCTTTCTCTATTTTTCTCTACATAATGCATGAGGATAATACTGGAATTAAGCCTAGGAATAATGAAGACTACAAGGATTTATTTGAATTCCTTAAGAAGGAATGGGTGACTATAGTTCTATGAAAGCATATATGTTAGACACTAAATTTTATGGTTTTTAGGAATTTCTACTTGATTCGTAACAACCCAAGTGGCTATGCAAACATTATAAAGAAGACTATTACTATCCACCCTATGTGGTGTAGTGTTTATGTTATTTTTCAGTTTAAAGACTTATATGTTGGTAGTTTAAATATTTTGAATACTTTGAAGCACTTTGATTTTTACTATGTTTTTGATAGACGCAAGAATAGGGTTGGTCTTCTTTTTTTGTAATTGTGCTAGTTGTGGTTAATGTGCTATTAATGCAGTAGTTCTATCTATAGCATAGGAAGATCCCCTTTGTTTCTTTTCTTATAAAAAATATAAGAATATGATCAAGTACCATACCATCTAATGATGGCTAGTAAAAATGGTGGGCACTTAAATGTTAGAATTTGAAGACTTGAATTCTAGGTTGATACCATACCCTGTGGGTCTTGGGATAGTGAAATGCTAATCTTGGGATTAAGAATATGTGGATGGATGTCTAAATGAATATTAATTGTAAATAGGGATAGGATAAATAAAGTGTGTGGGAATATATATGGGTAGAAGTAAATAGGGATGTATAAGGATTGGATAATGAGCCTAACATAATATTAAAATGTACCACTTTGCATATGTGTAATTAGTTTAATTGGGAAAAATGATTTGGATATTGCATGGATGAAGAAAAATTTCTATTATATTTTTTCCACTTTGAGGTGCATTTGTAACTAGCATGAAAATAATTTTAAAGTAGATGGACATTGTCTACAAACATGAACATAATATTTATAATTTTTTTTTTTAATGTGTAACCTATGTAAAGTATTGGACTAATTTGAAATTATTTTTGTATGTATTTTTTCTTTTGAATGATTTCTCAATGAGAACTGGCTCATAAGAAATAAATAAAAATGTGATGTGTACCGTCTATCACACAAGTTAATAGGGACAATTAAAGTGTGTGCTTTACCTATCCAAGAAAAAGAAGAAAATAGAAAGGATTTGATTAGGGATTTTACATTTAGAAAAATTTATACATTAGTGTACTCTATCTAATGTGATATAATAATATAGTTCCCCTTGGGGTTAGTAATTATGATTCACTTAATGGTAGTGATATGATTTTATCAATCATAGTGCAATGATCTACTTAATGGTCATAACATCAAGTATTCTCGATGGTAGTGGTGTTTGATTTATATACATTGATATGGAAGAGTGTCAGTAATATGAAGGTCAACATATGTATGATACCGAATATGTATCTAGTATAATGTGATGTTTAAACTTATACTAGAGGTGTTGAAACTAGACTAGATAGCTATGAATAAAAACCATCAACATATATCCTGGGTAAAACCCTCTTCATTGAGGGAAACAACCCAGCCTCAAAAGTAAAACCTTTATTGATGAAATACATGAATTACAATATTTAGAGCTACTTGCTCACTAATCACAAAACAAATGATAATGTTGTATATTTGAATAACATTAGAAATACCTAAACATATATCACTTATAGTCCAGATATACTTAATACTTGAATCGATTATAGTCCAAATATATCCAATACTTGTATTGATTACAGTTAAGATATAAACAAATACAAATTTCTTACAGTTCAGTAATGAAAGCCATTACATATATAATGAAATTTGATCACCCTTTATATGCAGTATAGTACTAATCTAAACATACATAATATGACTACAACCGTAGCTAGAAGACGCCCATAATTTCTTGAAATAAAACTGATTAAAGAAATTTTTTTATGCATATGTGCTCTACTGATAGAATATATTAAAATTCGAAAGACATAGGAATGAACATAAAAACATTGCCGACGGATGTCATTCTCCAGATTATAATCTTTGCTAACATTTGATAACCTTTGATATATGTGAATGCTTAATATCCTTTGATATTTGCCAACACTTAACATCCTTTGATGTAAGGAATATGAAACCGACAAGAATATTGCTGCTATAAGAAATATTGTGTAGGCCCCAGAATAGCTTGTAATATGAAATGTATTATATCCTGCAAATTTATTAAAACCACAAACAAATTTCTCCAAAAAAATATTGCATCAATATATATAATATTGAATAATAATTTAAAATAGAAATTAAAAAAATTACATATAAAGCTAAAATAATTAACAATCCATCTTAGCTTAAATGGAATTTATGAACTAAATAAGTAGCACAGAGATCCAATTTGGTTAAAATCATGAAATATCTCTAATATCTCACATAAAAATTATTTATTCATAACTGAATTTGATCAACATGACAAATTTGTAAGACTCATAGCTAAACCTTCATTTATGAATTCTCTCAATGTGAATAGTTATGGAATCTCTCAACATAACATACAACTCTTATCACGAAATTACTCAACATGATAATATCATGGACTCTCTCTACATGATATTCACTATCGCATAGTGAAAGAGTTGTAATAGCTGATCTTACAATATTTATTAGATCACACACCAAAAAATAATAATAGATAAATCTTAATAAACTATACTTAGTTCCATTTAAGTCTTAAGGTTTACCATTCCTAGTTTATCTCTAAAAAAATGAAATTTCACCTTAGATAGAGGCTTGGTAAAGATGTCAGCAGTTTGATCTTCAGTGTTGATATACTTAAGCTCCATAGCCTTTCAAAGAACCATGTCCCTTAAATAATGGTACTTAATTTCTATATGCTTTGACTTGTCATGAAAAATTGGATTTATAGAAATTTTTATGCAGATCTGGTTATCATAGAAAATTATAG
Organism: Cupressus sempervirens; assembly: GCA_028749045.1. Taxonomy (NCBI): domain Eukaryota; kingdom Viridiplantae; phylum Streptophyta; class Pinopsida; order Cupressales; family Cupressaceae; genus Cupressus; species Cupressus sempervirens. Next base: position 614,867,256 of record CM053788.1, read on the forward strand.
TAGGTTCAGAGGATTTTCCAAATAATCCACTTATGAGTTTTCAAAGCCAAATAGCTTCACGAGCTACTGCATAGGATGCCACATATTCAACTTTAGCAATACTTTGAGCTACACATTTTTGCTTCCTACTGCACCAAGCAATTATGACTAAACCAATATTGAAACAAAAACCTGAATTACTTTTTCTATCCACATTACAACTAGCCCAATCAGAATCTAAGAACCCATGAAGTTGCAGATCATTAGAACAAGAGAAACTTAGCTCATACTGTAAAGTCCCTTTGACATATCTCAGAATATGCTTAGTTGCAGTGAAATGATATTTCCAAGGTTCACTCATAAATTGACTATTTACGACAAAACAAATATCAGGACTTGTATTGACAAGATACATGAGAGAACCAATCAATTGTCTATAAATGGTACAATCAATTAATTATGAATCAGTTGCATTTACTTGAATTCTCTTCAAATTAGATTCCATAGGAGTCATATTTGGCTTGCAGTCAAGCATACCAAATATCTTAAGAATATCAAGAGCATATTTACCTTGACTGATAATGATTTCATTAGATTGTTGCCAAATTTCTAGACCAAGAAAGTAATGCATTAAACCCAGATCTTTCATTTCAAATTCAGAAGATAAATCCTTTTTGCATTTGACTATCATTTCATCATCTCTTGTGATAAATAGATCATTAACATAAAGAACAAGAATCAACATGAGATTTTTATACCTTTCGAGATAAATTTTTGGATCAGCCTCATTCTTTAAAAAACCCAAACTCAAAAGGTAACCATCAATGTGCTCATACTAGGCTCGAGGTGCTTGCTTAAGACCATACAATGCCTTATGAAGTTTACACAGATGAGTTTCTTTGTTATGTATAATAAATCCATTAGGCTGTTCTACATAAAATTCTTCATTAATAAAACCATTGAGAAAAGCTATTTTTACATCCATAAGGTGAATTTTCCATTTTTAACTTGCAGCAATAACAATAATGGTCCTGATAGAAGTGTACCTTGCTACAGGAGGAAAAATATCATCATTATCCATACCTTCTTTTTGACTAAAACCTCTAGCTACAAATTTGGCTTTGAATTTTTCCACACTCCCATTTGCAACATGTTTTGTTTTGAATAAGCATTTAGAGGAAATGACTGATTTATCTTTAGGACGAGGAACAACCTCCCACACTTTATTTTTTAGAATAGACTCGTATTCTTCTAACATGGCATCCTTCCAAACCTATTGACTTAAAGCTGATTCAACACATGAAGGTTTAGAGTCAATAAGATTACACATTAAAGCAGAATAATTACCAAGAATTTGAGGTCATTTACTTTCCCTAAAAGTTCCTTTAGCACCTGAAAATTTTTCAGCTTCTTGCATAATATTCCTTGCCCACAAAGGTCTCTTCTTCTCATTCAAATGACCACTAGGTTCAGCTTAATACATATCTTGAATCTTAGGAGAAGAAGGAGAATCCTCCCTCTCAGAGAAGATTTCTAAATTATAAGGATCAAAAGAAGAATTTTTAGGAAACCAGAGGAACATCCAAATCAATATCAAGAGAAGAATTAGAAGATTTGGAGTAATCAAATTTTTCTTCAAAAGAAACATCTCTACTAAGCTCAATAGATTTTTGCCCTAGAATGTAAATCCTATAAGCTTTTGTAGATTCACTATAACCAACAAAAATTACCTTTTTACTTGAAGGATCTAATTTTGATCTTTTGTCTTTGGGAATATGAATATAAATCGATGAACCACAAACTTTCAAATGACTTACATCAGTTTTAGTACTAATGAAAGCTTCTTCTGGAGTCATATTATCAAGAATACAATGAGGGCTTCTATTTTGAACATAAACTGCTATCTTGTAGGCCTCTGCCCAAAGAAAACTCTACAAATTTTTGTCCTGAAACATAGCTTTAGTAGCCTCAACAATAGATCTATTTTTCCTTTTAGTAACTCCATTTTGTTGAGGATTATAGGGGACACAAAACTCCCTCTTGATTCCCACTTCAACACAAAAAGACTAAAAAGAACCTGAAATAAATTCACCACCATTCTCAGATCTGAGAGTCTTGATTTTATTTTCAAATAAGTTCTCAACCGAGGGTTTAAATTCCTTGAACTTGGATAGAACTTCATTAGATTCTTTGGTTTTAAGAAAATAGATCCATGTTTTACGAGAACAATCATCAATGAAAGTAACATAGTACCAAAAACCACTTAAAGAAGCTAATGACATTGGTCCACATAAATTTGAATGGATCAACTCTAAAACATGCTTAGATCTATTTTCATTGGTATGAAAATGACTTTTTGAAAATTTTCCCAAAGAACAACCTTTGCAAATTCCATCAAAAGAGGAGCTGAGAGAAGGAAGACTTACAACAAACTTCCCTAAAGAAGAAAGAGATTTGAAATTAAGGTGACTAAATCTCTTGTGCCATAATAAGTTGATATTGGAAGTAGAATGATTTAGAACATGAACTTGATTGGCTGCAAGCTTATAAAGACTCCCATGACATTCACCAATAATTTGAGCAGAATTAAAATAAGAATCTTTCTTCCAAACCATTACACTTCCATTAGAAAAAGCAATATTAAAACCTTTATCTTCCAAAGCTAATATGGAAATTAAATTCCTCTTGATACTAGGAATAAATAAAACATCACTTAGATGAAGAGGAATACTGGATTTTAATTTTAGTAATGTCTTACATGCCCCTTTAATAGAATAGGATGCATCATCACCAATAATCACTTGAAGATGAGGATCTAATTCAATCAGATTTGAGATATGTTGCTTGAACCCAAAGATGTGATGAGATGCACCACTATCTATTAACCAAGTATTACGATTAGCTTGCACATGACTACACAAGGCTAATATAAGAACAAGACCTTCTAAATGATCATAAGAATCCTTTGAATTAGATATAGTCACATCATGAAAATTTAGTTTCATAGTGCAATGCTTAGAAAAATGACCAAGTTTTTCACACCTAAAACATTTAATCTTGAAGAAATCTTTCTTTCTTTTATATTCAGAAGATGAGGAAAGATTTTTATCTTCAAAATTTTTGAAAAATTTCTTCCTTCCTCTTTTCTTAGAAGTTTGAGAAGTAAGCACTTAATCTTCTACTTGAATAGATTTACAAGAACTCCCTCTAGCCTCTAGATGACATTTCTCTTGAATACAATTAGTTCTTAGCTTTTCAAAGTTTGGAAAATCACTTCTGCTACTAATTCCTTGAATGAAAGATTCCCAAGAATGAGGGAGACCATTCATTGCGAGCATAACAAGTTCTTTGTCAATTGACAGATTCTCCAATAGTACTTAACTGATCTTTAAGTTCGAAAATCTTCAAGAAGAAAGAGACAATAGAGTCACCTTTACACATCTTGATGTGAAGAAGTTGCATGCGAAGTGCTAGAGTTCTGTTGGTATTGTTTATCTCATACACACTATGAAGTGAATCAAACATTTCTTTGGCAAATTTCAACTTGGAAATAGTAGGGACTAAATGATCCTTCATGGGGTCAATAATAATTCTTTTGGCCAGAATCATGTTCTTCTTCCAAGTTGCCTTTTCTTTAGGATCAGAGGGTTCTAAAACTTTAGACTCCATAAAAGAAAGAAGATCATTTTCTTCCAGAACTAGCAAGATTCTGGATTTCCATGAGATGAAATTTGAAGCCCTTCCAGACGATCTTCTACCTTCAATCCAGGCACCATGATTGAAAATGAAAAAAAATCTAGTCTAGTCTTAGAAATTATAAACCTGGCTCTAATACCATGTTGAAACTAGACTAGATAACCATGAATAAAAACCATTAGCATATATCCTGGGAAAAACCCTCTTCACTAAGGGAAACAACCCAGCCTCAAAAGTAAAACCTTTATTGATGAAATACTTGAATTACAATATTTAGAGCTACTTGCTCACTAATCACAAAAATAATAATAATGTTGTATATCTAAAAAAAATTAGAAATACCTAAACATATATCACTTACTGTCCATATATACTTAATACTTGAATCAATTATAGTCCAAATATATCCAATACTTGTATTGATTACAGTTCAGATATAAACAAATACAAATTGCTTATAGTTCAGTAATGAACACCATTACATACATAATGAAATTCAATCACCCTTTATATGTAGTAAAGTACTAATCTAAACATACATAATATGACTACAACCACAACTAGAAGATGCCCAAAATTTCTTGAAATAAAACTAATTCAAGAAAATTGTTTATGCATATGTGCTCTATCGATAGAATATATTAAAATTTGAAAGATGCAAGAATGAACATAAAAACGTTGCCGATGGATGTCATTCTCCAGATTATAATATTTCCCAACACTTGATAACCTTTGTGAATGCTTAATATCCTTTGATATTCGCCAACACTTAATATCCTTTGATGTAAGGAATATGAAACTAATATGAATATTGCCACTATAAGAAATATTGTGCGGGCCCTAGAATAACTTGTAATATGACACATATTATATCTTGTAAATATATTAAAAATCAAAAAAATTTATCCAAACAAATATTGCATCAATATATATAATATTGAATAATCATTTAATAGAAATTTACAAAATTACATATAAAGCTCAAATATTCAACAAGAGGAACATTAGTGATAATAGTGTTCCTCCAATCAATTGCATATAAATTATGTAAGGAACTTAAGGATATGAAAAATGATAAAGAACTTGATAAAGAGTATATAATTGATAAAGAGTATATAATGATATTTAATAATTTAAGAGCATAGATTATTTAAAGTAAAATCTAATATGACCTTTTGTGTCACATGAAAAATAAAAAATAAAATCAAAAGTATTAAGAGACCAATAGATAGAAGCTCCCAAGATCACTGGCAAAAATAACATATGGCTTCCAAAGAGAGAAGTAAGAGAAATAATTCCTAGTTAAGAATAAATTAAATTGATTTACAAAATATCAAAGTGTAAATATGTTGTATTTCTTATATATTTAAGGTTGAGATGTAGGACTAAACAAATTGTGACAAGTGCCTTACTTCTATTTAATGATATAAGTACTGCTAAGATAAGATCACTAAACAACTAGAGACTTTAAAAAAAAACTATTTGACCCTTAAGTAAATTAAATTTGTGAGAATGTGTGAAAAGAGAACAACTAATAACTAGTTAGATGATCTGCCTTGTTCACACTATAGAGAGAAATTGAATATGAACTATCCTCATTAACACAAACGCCTTCCTTAAATTCACCTTAGGGAGAGCATTAAAAAAATGATGAAAGATGGTGTTGGTGGTGGAGAGGATGATGGTGATGGTGATGACACTATTTCATTGGAGCTCAATTTTTGACCTTTAATTTCAACCAAGGCCTTTTTTGGCTTGTTCAATTCTTTTTTTTTTTGTTTTGTTTATGAGCCCGATTTGGTCAAAATTTTGAACAAGTCGGGCTCATTTTTTTCATGAGCCCAATTTGGTTGAGATTTTGACCAAATAGGTCTCATAAAAAAAGAAAAAAAGAAAAAGGAGCATGCGAGATTTATTTCACAATTTTAGCATTTTGGGTAGGAGCTAATTTGGAGGTCTATGTGCTTTGGAGGTCTGCGTTCTAGGAAACTGAACTTGGAGATAGGGGAGGGCTTTTGATTCTAGGGGAGGGGGAGTTTATGATGATTTCCAAAAGTATTTTTGTTAATTTTTTTTTTCTATCTTGGAGGTATTGGAGATGAGGATTGCGAAGCTAAATAATCATATCTCATGGGAGCTAACAATTGTGTGAGTTGAGGATTTTAGGATTGTGGGAGCTTAGGATTTTAGGATTACTAGGATTGTGACTAGGAAGATCATTAAACCTTTTGGTGATTAGGATTTGAGATTGAGAGATTATGTGTATGAAGTTTTAAGCTAGGAGCAAAGGTGGGTCGGGCAACATCAGGATAGTGCGAGATGGGTTTTCAATGTACACCTTTTCTACCACAAGATGCATGAGTAGCACCCCATATAATTTTAGGGAACCCCTACTACTCTGCTTTAGTAATGTAGTGCCCATTTGATGATGGCATTTTTGTTTGAGAGGGAGGCATTCAAAGAAATGTATCTTGCAATGTATGAGAAGCTCAAAGTTCAAAAAGATTTCATCTATATTTAATGGAAGAAGGATTTCAAGAAATATAATTTTCTTTTTCTCTTTAAATATGCCTATATATTTGTGGGATTATGATTGGTGTTCAATAACAAATGAGATTGATCTCTTCTTTCTATAGATTGATGCTTGTGAAGTAGCAGTCAGGACATACAATTTTGGTGCAATAGACTTTAAAGATACACATATGTACAAGGAAGCTATTGAGTCTCAAGGATTGTTTGAAGAGGCACCTCAAACACCCGAAACTATGTAAGAGGTATGCAACTCAAAATTGAAAGAATAGAAAGTGATTTTACTATTTGCATTTGTGATTATAGATTGTTAGAGAGTGGGCATTGAGATTATCATGAGTGTACTTATTAATGATAAGATCTTGGCAATAATGAAGTCAATTGAGTGTCATGAACAAGGATGGAAACGTTATTCATGTGTTGGTTATACTATAATAATCTACCATAGATTCAATCAACATGATCAATATCATAATCATATATGAAAGATTCTTTAAATAAATTAGTTAATGAAATAAAAAATAAAATTCTATTTACTGAAAACAAATAATTAACAAAATTTCAATAAATAAGAAAATATGATTTAACTAAATGAATAACTATATAAAATAATAAATTATTGATATAAATATGAGTAAACAATAACTGATTCCTTTGTAGATAAATCCATAAAACAATGATAACATGAAAAGAATCAAACTTTAGTGACTGGAAGAATAACACTATCATCTGCTAAAATAACCCCTAAATAGTTAAGATGATTGTGAAGCAATCTCAATTGTTTAAATTAATATACTAGAGATATCCACGTTGGTAATTTATGTCACAATAGAATTTGGTAGTTGCTGCCAACTGGCTAAAAACACTCAAATCATATTTGATTCTATAAATGCATATCTTTTACCACTAATTACATGAGCCATATGTATATTTGGTTCTAGGTGCTTATAGAAATTATGGGCGATATCTAGTAGTTTTATTACTAGCTGTTAAAGCTATTGATTTAGTTGATTGTGAACAAAACCCAACACCAATTTCATAAAGGTCATTAGGATTTTCATGAAGGTGGATTTCACCTCGTACAATTGTTTCTATACCTTTTATGCTCAAATTTGATCAAATTTTGATCTTTCTAAAGGTTGACCTTAGGAGATATTTTTGAAGGAAATAATGTTCTTTAGATATGACTGGTCTACAATGAGGGATATTTTTTTTAGGGTTTTTTTTAATTTTATTTTTACATAGAGGTTAGCTCTAGATTTCCCTTGCACATATTTTAATGCATTTTCCTCAACTTATTTCAAATATGTTCTTCATGAAAGTATCATTATTTACCTTACTAATAAATGACAATTATACTAATTCAAATACATCTCCATCGGCTTTGCCTCCTAAACTTCAAATTAAATTTCTTCTCTTCTCCCTTTAGACTTTGGTAATCCTATTCCTAATAATCCCCACAAGCTCAGTTGGCTATTTATGTTTCTCATTCATCATCTTAATCACCACTACACCTCCTTTCTCTTTGACTCGTGGATCATTGGTATTCTCTAAGTTCTTCCATTCTAACTATCAATATACTTGATTTTTTTTTTATGGTTATCCATAGACAATTGTAGTACGTATAAAGAAGAGTTTTTCAAAAAGTTATTCTTGAAGATATTGATGATGGGTAAATAAATTTCCAAGATCATATTCTAAATTGAATGTTTTATAAATTACTTTAGCTGACAACTAGATGATAATGACTCACCTTCTACTATTGGTGCTTTAGATCTTGCTGCTTATCATATTTGTTTCTCTCTTTGGATATGTTGATTAAGGTTCTCTCTTGCTATATCTATGCCTATCTTTACTCACATTTTTAAGTGATATATTTTTTGGAAATATAAGGTAGGCTAGGTTACTCAGAGGGGAGAGGTGAATTAGGAACCAATAAAACTTTAACTCACTTCACCAATTAATCCATCATTTATTATTTTGATCTAATTGCATGCATGAAAGAATGAAAGTAATAAAACATTCATAACATTTTGACACAAGATATGGTGACCTAGAAACCTTCCAATTAGGAAGTAAAACTAGGGTGGGGATGATATGCACAAGCTTTAGTACTATAGTATAAAGTTGGCCTATTAAGACTTACAATTGACCAGTTTTAGTGATCTTCCCTATTAGGAGCAATAAGGACTGTTAGGTCTACCTTGTGAAAGGATTTACATACAATGAAGTATGTACTCTATTAGGAGATTTAGCAAAAGATAGTTAAGTCCACTTGATTAAAAGATTTGACTTATACACCTATTAGAATGAATCAGTAGATCTTTGATCTATAGCTTTAATTTTTTGAATGAGATTCTTTGAATTGCAATGATCACCTGACTGTGATAGATAAGTCTCTACTGTTCAATATACTGCTTGTATCCTTTAATTCACACTTTTATGCTTATGATTCTTTACATAGTCAATTGAATTACACATTTGGATATGATACAATATTACATATATATCAATCTAATTAATTACCTTCTAGAGTTGGCTATAGTACCAACTTCATCACAATTCACAAAGTCGGCTCAACTGTTGTAACTTGGTTTCAAAAGATAAACTCAATGATGTCTAACACTCAAAAAACACTATCAACACTTGGAAAAATCTAGCACTTAGTTGAAGTTGAAGCTTAGTCCATACTGAATACTTCAAGTAGCACAAACTCAGTCAGCACTGTGTGACTCAATGAACACTAAGAAGCTCAGTAGATACTGAATCACTCAGTTGACACTACATGACTTAGTCAACACTGCATTGACTTTGTTAACACTGGGAGCTTGGTAGACATTGTAGAACTTGGTTAACACTAAGATCTTCATCTCTTCTACTAGATAGATTAGTAGACACTTCTATGCTTGGGCTATATTGTGAACTGTCTTAGATGCTCAGTAGACATTGTGAAGCTTGACATGAATTGCATTATGACTACATAGATCAGTTGCAACTAAAATAGTTGGTTAATGCTACTAGATGAATGATAACCATAGTAGAAATTGCAGAGATTGATAGAAACCTAACCAATTGACTAAGTGTTAAGCTACTAATAGACAAATTGACCTTAATGTCAACAATCTCCCCCTTTGACATTAGTGACAAAAACACTTATCATACCAAAAACTCTGAATTCTCAAAATTACATGTCAAAAACTTCCTCAATCAACATTTTGTGCCTTCAACTCAATTTTGACTTACTACTGCTGTAGCTCATAAATTACTTTATTTTTCTAATTTTTCAAAATTTCTTTTGTAAACATTTTACTACTAAGCTATATATTTATCTACATATTACTACTCCCCTATACATATATCTCTCCTCTATACATATATCTGGAGTATGATAATCTTCTCTATACACATAATCTTCTTCCCTCCTTATAAAATTATCTTCTCCCATACTCTATATAGATAATCTTCTTCTCCCCCTTTTTGACATAAATGCCAAAGGTGTAAAGTATCTATAAGTTAATACCAAAATGTGACAAGAAATCAATGTGTACCTTCAAAATGATTGTCATAGTTTTCTCCCAATTCTCTTGCAATACCTTAGTTGTATGCAAGGCTATATGTATCTCTCCTGATGATTCCATCATGTAGTCAGCTATGGAGAAGTTTTCATGGATGATTGTCTTTGCATGTGCAATGTGCTTTTGAGTGCATCCATGTTTCAAAGAATCATGCCCTAAATTTTTGCAAGTGTGGCCCTAATTCTGGCTTCTTCCTTGAATAATTCTACTTGTAGATTTGTTAAGTATCTTATCTTTGTAAAGTGTGCAGAAATACAACTAAGATCAAGTAATAGTTGGTGTACACTTTCCTTCATATCCTCATCTATCTTAGATAATTTATCCTTAATTTATTTTGTAAAGATATATGTATCACACAAATTAACAAATAACGATACACAATTATTTATAGATGTTTCTAGTGAAGTAATAATAGTAGATAGTTCTACTTGATCAATAGAAATCTTCTGTACTACCTATTCCAAAACTTGATTTTCAATTTTTCTCTTAGCTCTCTACAACACTTTTTCCTATTCATTTAGTTCTTCATTGTACTTGTGGAAAATTTCAACTAATTGATCCAGAATAGGTTGTTTCCCATCAACCTCAATATTCAAAGCATCAAAAGATATGCTCTTTATATCCTCAAGGACTTCATTAATCTTATTCCTCTCTTCTCTAAGCTTCATTTTCTTAGTCATTTTCTTCCAAAGTTCTCCAATGGTATCCATCTCTTCCAGAGTGAGGTTAGAGGTGTCCCAATTTGGAATAACAATGTCCCCATCTAGATCAATTTCTTCCTCTTCTTTACCCTTAATCTTTGGAATGACACAATGGACAATTTCTTTTCCCTTATTCAAAACTTCAGTGCTCAGTTGAGACTAATTCTCAACTTTCATTATATTGGCCATGGTGGAAACAATAGTTGAAAAAGTAGGAATAGCACTAGCACTACTAACAATAGAAATAACATTAACAAAAGGAATACCTTGCTGTTGCTTGATCAAGCTTGATGGTGGTAAGACTTTCTACTTAGTAGATGAAGTGGTAGGCACTTCAGTCATTGAAATACTCACCAGAGCAATTCCATAGATCAATTGTGTGCTTGGTGTAGCATATTTGACCTGAACCAACTCAGTAGAAGCATTCTCTAAGCTTGATTGCACTAAATATTTTCTTAGAGTGAGGAAAATAAGTCATAACTAATGCTACAATCTTTTTTGCATCTATTTCCTCAATACTCTATATTTTTGGAAGACTTCTTCTAGTGGCTTCTTGCTCTTCTTCCTCATTATCATGATTGACATCATCTATCTCATCATCTTTGATTTCTACTCTTCTTCTTCAACATCATCATCTTCACCATCTTTGCCATCAATATGCACAAAAAGGTCACTAGGCTTGTGCAACCTATAGATGTTTTTCTGTGTGGTAGTAGTAGACTTCACCATAGATTCAATGTCTTTTGGCAGATTAGACATGTACTGAATTTGGGTGTGAGCTTCTTCTCATTTTCTTTCAATGCTTCCTTCACCTCTTTCTCACTGGGACTTGTCATAAGTTGTCTTAAAGTTTCTTCATTGATGTCTTTAGCAACATTCATTGCATTATTCCTTTGAGGTCAAACTGCTTTCAAAATTTCATCAAGAACTTGTTGTGTTAGCTCATTTGGTGAATACTTCCACTTACCCAATTTTTTCGCAAGGGTATCCTCAATTTTCTTTTTCTCCTCTTCGCTCCTAGTCTCATACTTAAGAAATTTAAAACATGTTATACTTGTTCCTTGTTTCATTTTCTATAAATTTTTTTGAAGGGTAGGGGCAAGCCTCTGAAAGATAATCTATTAAGCTTCATCTTCTTCACCCAACTTTAGTTACCTCTTGGATTTGGCATAGCTTCTTATAAACACAATAGGGGAAGACTTGGCAAGTTTGGTTATTATAATATTCCCTTTCTTCTTTAGACTTTCCTATTCCTCGGGTTCTTCCTCCTCTGCATCATCTTCATCTTCATCTTTTATATCATCTCCTTTTGTCTCAATAACCATGAGAGGAAAATGAAATTGTTTAGTATTCTTCATCATTTTCTCAATCTTTTTCTTTCCTTTACTCACTACTTGGGGAAACTTTATTTCAAGCCAAATTATGGCCTTAGCCTCTTCATAAGTACCAAAATTTGTTGCCTTAGGATCCATAGGCTCATTCAATAGAACCTCAACAATATCTTTAATACCATCAATGTTAACCTCATTTTCTAGAGGCTTAACTCGTGCCACTCTAGGCCTAACTACTTGAATATAAACCTTGTCACAGTCAACCATGAAAAAAATATCCTGCTCGTAATCCTCTACTACTTTCCTTGGTTTCCTAATTTTTTTTTTTCATCTTCTCCTTGAATGTCTCAAAATAGTTATCCATAATATTGTTAAAGTTTTCTCCCATCTCTACTATAAATTCATTGATTTAGTACAATACTAGAGTATCTTTCTTCCATACTACAATACATTTAGAAGGGAGAAACTTCTAAACAAAGGAAAAATAAACATGTCAAGAGAGAAAAAATTATATGGTTTATTCTTTGATACTTGGATGCTCTCTATATTCTTTCTTAATTGATTCAATGAAAGCTCGACAAGGTCAAAGGACAAATTTTTCTTTACTACCTTTTATTCCAGGTCAACCGCTTCACATGACACATTGTTCAACCAACTTGAGTTATTGATTTTTGAGAAATCACAAAAAATGCCAAACTTTAATTCCATGTCAATTATACCACTAAGCTTCATGTATCCTCCATCCCATTCAACAAGAGTTTTGTTTTCCAACTCAACTTGACCTAGGGTTGAAGTGGTCTTCACTTTATTCAACATGGGTAATCTAGTAATCCTGTGTATCATCTTCTTGGTTATCAAAATCAAATAATCTAATCATAACTGCATGTTATGAACATGACTTAGGATGAGTTTGATCCACTTCACTTAAAAACCACTAAGCATATGTAAAATATGCGTCAAACCCTTTATCTCTAAATGTTTGTGCTTAGGTTTTAGATTACCATCCACACATAATTCATTATATGCCTCATTCATCTCTAGGGTTCCAAGCTCCTAAATAGAATAGTGATAAGATGATTAGATGTCATGAATAAGAAGTACCTTGGGTGGAATTTGGGATTGTTCTCTAGCAAGGTCAAGTGCCTCTACAATTTTCCCACTCAACTTGAATGTGGGAGCCTCGCAATCAACTCCATGAACCCACATTTTAGAACCTTTGTTAACCTTGCTTCTTGAGGATGCCATCACTTAGTAGGGTTTCAAACATGGGAGAATCCTCAACAAAAATTTCTTAAATCACTTGGAGGCTCTAAATTCACTCTTTTGATTTCTTCCTTTTGATGAATTTCAGTCTTTATGAACACCATTAATGCTTCATACACATATCCACTTGGTGACAAGCTATCCTCCACTAAGTTTGGTCTTTGATGCCTAGAAGGCACCTTCAATTTGGTAAGGTCTTCTGACTCGGTAGGAACTACCAATTTGACATCTGCATCCTAAAGAACTATATACAACCTGACCTTGCTTAGTAAGGTCTTGTGACCCAAAAATTCTCGATGAGATCTTGAACTTCCATTATCACTTGGTGATCCTCGTACATATTAAATGTTGATATGGACCTTTCTGCTTGCTAGTTGGAACTAATGTTTGATGAATTTTTCTGAATCACTATTCTAGTGATCTCCATAGGGAACTAAGTCGAGGTGGTTAAGCCACCCAATTCATTGACTTGGGTGTTAACAAATTCTGGACTTTGGCTTGCATTCTATAGAGATTTTTGTACCTATTGCTACCTCATTTTTTTTTGATATTTTTATCTTTAGCTTTCTTTTCATTTTCTATTTTACCTATGTTCATACCGTTCTTGATAAGATGTCCAAGTTTTGTACAAACAAAACATCTTTTTGTAGTGTCTCTTTTCCTCATGTGATGTTTCACATAGTTTGCTCCAATGTTCCCAAACTTACCATAGTAGTGACATCTACACCATGTGTTGTAATCCCAACCAAATATTGCTTTCACAATTTTCTCTGCCAGGTTCCACTTCTTGTTCTTACACTCTGAAGATTTGTGTCCTTGTTTGTTGCAATTGTGACACTTTCCTTCAAACTTAGGTTTCTCTTTGCATTCACTTGCTCTATGACCATTCTTATTGAAATTGTAATATTTTCCATTAAATTTTTATTTACCATTGCTCCAACACTTAGCTAAAGTATGACCTATCTTACCACAATGACTACAAGTAGGTCTTTTTTTCTTTTGAGCTCCTTGCTCAAATGATTCACCTTCTTTTGAATATCCTAATCTAACTTTTCCTTTGTGTCTATATTGAGTTTTCTCATTCAACTGATTCATGCTCTCTTGAGGCTTCATCATTCTTTCATTGGTTTGCTTTTCCATGCTGAGATCATTTTGTAGTCTTTCACTTTCTATCCTTAGATTGATAAACTCTCGATTTGCATCATTGAGCTAATCAATAAGATATGCTTGCTAAATGGATAGTTGTTGAATTTCATTGTCTTTTTCTTCTATCTCTTCTTTGTCTTTGTCTTTTTCTTCCATGACTTCACATAACTTGATTCATTGGATTTCTTGCTCTCTTTTTAGCTTTTTGACCTCTTCTTGAAGATTGGAATTCTTCTCAAGTAGGTCTTTGATTGTTGTATCAGCTTCATCTGAATTTCTTTCTAGATATAAGTCTTCAATTCTTTCTTTAATGTAGAGATTGTCATCCATTTGTGCTACAAAATCTTTCATTCTTTGCAACGATTGAGAGATTTTCTCCTTTTCTTTCTTGAGTTGTTCAATAGCTAATTCAAGATCCATCTTTTCATTCTCAATAGCCTTTTCTATCCTATATATCTCCATTACCTCTAATCTTTTCTCAAGATGCTAAACTTCTTTTATCAAAACCGAAATTCTTTGGTACCAATTTTTGGAAATATAAGGTAGGCTATGTTATTGAGAGGGGAGGGGTTAATAAGGAATTAATAAAACTTTAACTCACTTCACTAATTAATCCATCATATATTATTCTAATCTAATTGCATTTGTGAAAGAATGAAAGTAATAAAACACTCATAACATTTTGACACAAGATATGGTGACCCATAAACATTCCAATTAGAAAGGAAAACTAGGGTGGGGATGATACCCACAAGCCTTAGTACTATAGTATAAAGTTGGCCTATTAAGGCTTACAATTGACCACTTCTAGTGATCTACATTCTTAGGAGCAATAAGGACTCTTAGGTTCACCTTATGAAAGGATTTACAAACACATAGTGAAGTATGCACTCTATTAGGAGATTTAGTAAAAGACTATTAAGTCCACTAGGTTAAAGGATTTGACTGATGCACCTATTAGAATGAATTAGTGGTTGATCTCTAATCTATAACTAAGATTTGTTGAATGAGATTCCTTGAATTGTAATGATCACTTGACTATGATAGATAAGTCTCTATTTTTCCATATACTTCTTGTAGCCTTCAATTCACACTCTTCTTCTTTTACTTCTTTATATACTCAATTGAATTACACATTTGGGTATGATACAATATATTACATATATCAATCTAATTAATTGCCTCCTTGATTTGGCTACAATACCAATTTCATCATAATTCACAAAGTTGGCTCAATTTCTATAACTAGGTTTTAGAAGACAAATTCAATGATGTTATGACACTCGAAAAACACTATCTATGCTCGAAAAACTCTAGTACTCGGTTGAAGTTGAATCTTGGTCCATACTAATCACTTCAAGTAGCATGAACTCAGTCAGCACTATGTGACTTGATGAACACTGAGAAGCTCGATAGATACTGAATCACTTAGTTGCAATTCATGACTCGATCAATATTGAATTCACTTTGTTGACAATGTGAGCTTAGTCAACACTATAGAACTTGATTAACACTATAGAGCTCAGTTAACATTAAGATCTTCATCACTTCTACTAGATAGCTTGGTAGACATTGCTATGCTTAGGCTATACTATAAACTATCTTAGATATTTAGTAGACACTGTGAAGCTAGACATGAACTACATTCTAACCATATAGCTCATTTGTAACTTAAAAAATTGGTTGACATTGTTGGATGAGTGATAAGCTCGGTAGCAATTGTAGAGTTTGGTAGCAATGTAACCAATTGACTAAGTGTTAAGTCATCAATAGACAAATTGATCTTAATGTCAACAATATTTAAATATTTATTTTTAAAAAAAAAATATTAATACCTATTTCATTAGAAAAAACAAGTGCATAAACAAGAAAATGTCAAGTGGCAACAACTACAAAGTGAAAGTATGTAAAAGATTTGAAAACTAATATAGTAGAGAATATTAGACCATGTTTGAATTTGATGGGCATCGATATGTTGTTTCAAATATTATTTTAGGGTTATGATTCACCCAAATTTTGATTTTTTGTGAAGTTCGTATCATTTTAACACTTGTCATGCTTGATTCAAAGCTTTTCTAGTATTAAGCTCATCATGATTATATGAAGAATCTATGTCAAGAAATTAGTTAATGTTTTCATGACTATAACTCTTATATTCTAATTGTGAAGCTTCTTAAATTGAATTATGTTTGAGACTCTTTCAATTGAAGAATAGTTGAATACTTCGAATTATATCATATTCATAGTGATGCTAGAAGTAGAGAGATGAATGAGAGGTACATGAGAGTATTTTCATTGTCTTCTAAGAATTTATGGATAAACATAAGAAATTATGTAAATATTGTAATTTGTATAGTATATTATTGCTTGTTTCTCATTTCAACAATGACAGGACTATGACGTACTATGCTTATTTTGTAAGGTTGTGCTTTTGTTTGAGGCTTTAAATGTTGCTACTCTTTTCCATTATTATTACATCCTTTGAATAACTTAGTTAAGGTTTTAATTCAAGTAATTATCTTAGATCAAAATAAGGACATGTTACTTGAAGCATGGGATACTCTATTCAATTTTACTTCTTAGCCTGCTTTCCAATTAAGTTGGCTTAGAGTGCCATGTCTTGTTTTCTTCTCACCATGTCTTATCATTTTATGTCAATTCTTGTTTAGAATCTACATTTAAGAGTGAGATGTATTCTTTTTGCTTTGTAATATGCCCTTGCACTCTTCAATCAAAGTATTGCTTATCAATAGTTTAGACTCTTTTTTGATACATAGCATACATAGACATCATACCTCCTGCTCCATTGCCCTAAATGTTCACTTTAAGATTGTTAAATAGTTTTGCAAAAAGAGAGCTTGAGATCAAATGCAACTACTTTGAGGTTGCTGAATAGTTCTAGAAAAAGAGAGCTTAGGATCAAATACAACTACTTTAAGAGCAAGCCAAAAAACCAATCTCATTATTAGACAATAATCTCTAAGGCTCATCTTCTTGATGGAAATTTAAAAAGAACCAGACATAAATTTTCAAAAATCATTATACACAAGATAATATGTTACTCTCTCTCTCTCTCTCTCTCTCTCTCTCTCTCTCTCACACACACACACACACACACACACACACACACACACACACACACACACATTTTGTTCAACATATTTATAGGATTTTCTAGATCCTATTTTTATAGGGAACAACTATCCAAATATGAGTTATTTTGACAACTCTTACTATAGTCCAAACTATAATTACTTCCATTTATAGAATTTTTTGGATTTTATTTTATAGGTTAGAAATAAGGCTAGGGCTTGCTAGAACTAGCTCCATTGGGTGCATAAAACTGATCTATTAGTTTGGTGACTTCCTATAGACCAAGAATGAATTGTTCAATCTAGAAAATCTAACCTACAATCTTCTCTTGTTGATTATTTTCTCAAACAATGCATTCTAAGGCTAAATTCATAGTCATATTTAGCCTAGGGCATCAAGTTTGAAATGGCTAATGGGATTTCCCTATCTTGAGCCTTTGAAGTTTCAAGATGCATCCTACCTACTTATATTTCACTAAAGGGTGTCAATTTCCAACAATGAAATTTTAAGTTATGGCCATTTCTTGGCTTCAAACCCTTGAAATGAGGGTTTTAGACCTGTAGTCAAAATTTTCTATAACTACCTCAAAACTTAATCAAATTCAATCAAATCAATTGAAAATGAAAGGTAACATAGGCATTCAACTTCACATGTGCATCATCTATCTGTACCAATTCATACAGATCTGTACAAAACAAATTTTCTCCAGAAAATAGGTTTTCCCCTTCATAAAATGTTGATTCTTCCATACAACTTGACGATTAGTTATGAAACAAACACAATGAGTCTTGAAAACCTTCATCTAATGGGTTCAAACCAAATTTTGATGGTTATGAACATTGGTAGGCCAAAAAAACATTTTTGACAACTTTTCCAAAATTGCATTTTTGAATATTTGTAATTTTTTGTCAAATATGATAACTTTTTGCACTTTTGGTCCTAATGGACACCAACTGATCCCAAATGTTTAGGAATGGTAGAAAATTCATGTCTAAGGTGAAACAAACATATTTTCTATTATTGAACACCAAAACACTCAAAAATCAAGAATTAGGTGTTTTATTGATGAAGTTCAGAAACTAATGAAATAAACCACATTTAAGAATTTACATATTCAAGAATAATTAAGAATGAACTGAAAAAAAAGATGATATTAACAAAGATAAATGTAATTGGACAACTTTTCATTAATTATAATATGGGTGAATTTGAGTGAGGTGACCAAATTTTTATTTCAAAACCATATGTGCAGATATAAACATTAAGTACAACATGTCCAATATTTTTGTAGATATACACATTAATTAGATCAATTTTTTCTTTCAAAATCATATATATAGATATAAACATTAAGTAAAATATGTCCAATATTTTTGTAGATATACACATTAGTTACACCAAAATTTTCTTTCAAAACCATATGTATAGATATAAACATTAAGTATAACATGTCCAATAATTTTGTAGATATATTTTCTTGTGAAGAAAGACCATGCCTAGAAATATGAACCAAGAACAAAATAACAAGACAATTGCTAGATTATGTTCTCGGTTCCAAAGAAAAGTTGATAAATTTTTTTGTCATTTCTAAAAGTGTAAGGGCTTAAAGAATCAAAGAATTCTAATCACAAAAATGTAGAGTCATTGTAGGCAACATGGTCATGTTGAAGTGGACCACAATTTTTGTTGATTGGTGAATGTGGATTTGCAACAAGAGGAACATGGAGGTGTGAATATCCAAGTTGAGGATAACACTCCTATGGAAGAAGATGATAATGTGCGAGGGGACATAATTAAAGAAGATGGTATTGGAGCAACTAATGAAGATGGTCTTGATATACCTATACTTGAGAAGGTATACAAGACCCTATACCAAGGCTCAAAAATAACTCTTCTCTCTGCTATGGTGTTGTTGGTGAACTTGAAGGTTATGAATGGTTTATCCAATGTATCAATGTCACATATGCTAAGGTATACCATTTTTGTCATCTTCAATGTTGGCATACCATTACTATTCATTATATTAACAATTCATATTTGTTTTTGTAGGTTGATAGGTGAGTTTTTTTTACCATCACCAAACATTCTGCCTTGTTCCTACTAAGAATTATTTAACATTATGAATCAAATTGAAATGAAGTCTCAGACAATACATGCATGTCCCAATGATCACATTCTATATCATAAACGACATTAATTTGTAACTGAATGCACTAATTGTCAGATTAGTAGCTATCAGTTAGATCAAATAACAACAAATGTGCATCACAAGGTTCTTCACTACATTCCCATTAGTCCATGTCTTGAACGATTATTCAGGTTCACTAGCTTGGCACAATTTATGGATTACAATGCACGCAATAGAAGTCAAGATGATATTATGTGAATTCATATGGATGCTTCTATATTTAAAGAGATAGAAAAAACATGGCCACACTTTAAAGAAGAACCTCGTAATCTCAAGCTTGCATTGGCAGTAGACAGTTCAATCCATTAGGAGATATGAGATCTATTTACTCAGTGTGGCCTGGTTTTGTTATTAATAATAACATTTCTTCTTAATTGTCCTTAAAGAGGGAGCAAATAATGTTATCAATGATTTTACTAGGTATTTTTTTCATTTAATAGTTATCTAAATTAATTTATAAATAGTCCATTGAAATGGTCATAATAATTATGTAATAGTTTTGTTCATTTAATTACTAGGTAAGTACCAAGTTAAAGATATGAACATGTATATTGAGCCCCTTATTGATGAGTTGATGTTATGGAATGGGATCACTATGTATGAAATATACCAATATGACAAAGACAATTTCAATTCTATGCAATGCTTATATGGACAATACGTGATGCCCCTGAGCTAACTCATTTTTGTGGTATGTTATATTATTAAGGTAACATATTTTTGGTCTATTATAGTGCTGACACATTATTTTTGTATGTTTAAGTTGCACATGATAATTTTACATGATCCAATTGTACATGATCTTTTAGGTCTTTAGACAAAGGAACAAATTTTATGTCCAATTTGTGGTTCGAATATGAAATCTTGTCATTCAAGAAGTTTAGAAAAGTAGGTGTTCGATGAGTTTAGGAACTTTTTTCACAATAATCATAAGTATCAAATTATTGAAAATAATCTTTTTAATGGGAAAAAAGAGACAACATCAAGGCCATGACGAATGACACCTCATCTATAGAAGTTGGAATACGATAGACTAAATCGTCGAGGTAATGTCCAATTTGTGGTCTGAAGTTTAAAATTTATAATTTGATATTTTCTTTTATTTAGTAATGATGTAATTGATTCTCATGAAGGCCATTAAGGCATCAATGACCAAATTCCTAGAGGAATAAAAAGTTACCATAGTCAATTTAGTAGGTTACTATACTACAAGGATCTCCCAATCATGCATTTTCTTGATGTTATGCATATTGGAAAGAATGTAACAAAGACACTATCATAAATATTGGATGGAAGGCGTGATAGAGAAAAAAATTTCAACACTTTTAATGACATTCATGAATCCAAGCATGCAATGAAATTTTTTATTGAATCAAATAGCAATGGAAACTGCATAAATACGAGTGCCTTTTCTTGGTTATTAATAGAGCAACAAAGTGATGCATTAAAAGAAGTCATAAAAAAAATTCCCATAAGATTTTCCATAATTAGAAGAAATTTTATATCAAAGAAAGGAGATTTTTGGCTAGGGTTAAAAACACATGATTTGCATACCTTTGTCAAGGTAAGTGATCGGGGCACAATCTAAGACCAAATGAACATAATAGGAGAAGGGGAATATTATTATTAGAAGTGATATGCTATTACATTCAACACAATGAAAATAGACCCAAACGCCTGCCTTATGGGCTTATAATGTTTTCCTATCCTACAGAATAACCCTCCTCTAGTACCTTCCCCCAGACTCCACCAAAAGTTACCTTTACAATGCCAAGAATGTCCTTAAGTAACCCATATTAGGTTTAGGGTAAGGAATAAATTTTAGAATATGCCATTTGACATCCACCACCAAAACAAAAGGTTCTAGAAAATACATCAGAAGTCAGTGTAAAATTAGAAGATTCCAGAAATGGTAGGCCAACTTTTAGAAGACATAGCTTTTGATGTGGGACTTTGATAGACAAACCATTCATTTTTGAAAAGCTCTCCAAGTGCTCTATAGCCCTATAGACTAGCTTTGATCATCCCCCATTTTTTGGTCCCATGTGAGGCTATTTAGTGTCTTAAATCTAACTTTGAAGTGCTCTTGGGAGGTCTCCAAGCAACTTAAAACTGTAATAACTTTTAAACTGTAAAGCCTTTTGACCTGATTCTTTTTGTGGAGTATTTTAAATTAAAATTATAATCATCCCTAAAATTTAAATCCTCTAACTCATCATAATTATGGCTTAGTTATAAAATAAGCTATTTTCTACATTGGCACATATCTCAAGGTGCTCAAAAACTCTAACCCAGAAAACTAATAGTGAAACTATGAGAGTTGGAATCTCTATTTGACTTGAATGAGTATCTACAAATGAAAATGTATTAAACAAAAACAAAAACTAAGCATATTTTTGGATGATAGAGGATTTCCCTTACATCACTAGATGCTCTTATATCAGTAAGTCATGTTCTCTATTTACAATGTATTTGTAAAATTGCATGTACTACCTATTATATTATTTCATAATATATTGAAAAGATCATTTTTAATGATTTTAGTATGTCCTACCTCTATCCCTCCCACACTAGTTTGATAATAATATTAAACAAGTTATAAATGATCTCGAAAAATATATGAGGTTAGAAGTGTTATTTTGTAGATTTGTTGCGCATATATTATATTTATGACTTGCTTTATTTTTTATGTAATTTATTGTATATTTTTATCTGAAATATCATTTATATATTCTTGCATGTTGAATATCTTTAGGTGGTTTTCATCTAAAGAAAATGATAAAAAAGATATAAAATATTGGAAGAGAAAAATTTCACAACTTATGTGTGAAATGCAAAATTGTTTACCTTCAACTTTTTTCAATGCTCAAGAACACTACATCATACATCAAATTTAAGAGATTGAATTGTGTGGACCTATACAAACTAGGTCAATGCAATGGTTGAGAGGCACTTAAAATTTATGAAAGGCTTGGTTCAACAAAGAGAACATCCTGCAAGTTCTATGATAGAGGGATATATGGTATACCAGACCAGATCATGGTGTACATTAGTAAATATCTTTCCAAGTTTGTATCTAAGTTCCATGTAGATCAGATTTGGGATCCCAACTCCATTAAAAAATTTGAAGGGGAGTACTTGATGTGGAAAGGTAGATTGAGGAAAGTGAGAGGTAATTATAAGATGTTATTGTAGTTAATTAATTCTTATCCATCATCAATATAAGTTGTTCCTAACTAGTCTAGTTGTTTTCATTAGAGTTGGTCATGAGTGAGATGCACTACATTTGTATATTGCAAACAATCTTGATTAGATGATGGTATGGATTCAACAGTCCTAAGAAAATGGTTGCTCATTAACATGGGATGGTGTTGCATTATTGGATAAAGAAGCCCATCATAATGGAGATCTCAATGTTACACCAATGGTACTTGATCTAGCATATGGCTTAAGAGATAGAAAGGTATGTAGAAGATTACTAATCATGACCCATAAGTTTAATATCAACTCACAGATTGATGCAAACAATCTTGACATGTTTGAATAATTACACATAAAACATCACAAAGCTATATACTGTTGTGGATAGAAATTTCATATAAAAAAGTTATATGAAATGAAGAATTTTTTTAAATTTTAAAATAAGTGCAGTCTTCGAGGTCACCAATATTTTGTCTAGAAATGACATACATCTTCAATAATCTGAAAACTGATACTATGGCATTTTGGATGATATACTTGAGTGCAACTTTAGTTCTTTCAAATTAGGTCTATTTATCATTAAATGGTATAGGTTATGGCTGAATCAAAATGATCCTGATGGTACTATTATTGGACATGATAGTGGATTTATAATGATTAATATAAGGTCATTTGAGCCAGTTGGAGATGAGCTTTATATTCTTCCAAATCAATGTGTGCAAGTGTTTTACTTTGGCATTCCACATAAACTAGGATGGTCATTTGTTGTTAGACATGATCCAAGAGGAAGATCAGTAAAGTATAATGTGATGGAAGAAGAAGATACTAAAGAATTAGAAGATGAAGTAAATGATGATTATGAACAAATGTTACACAACAAAGAAGAAGAAGAAGATGATGATGATTTTGGTGATGCTAATAATGATGGTGTGATCATGATCATGCTGATGAAGATGGTCATCATGACAATGGTGATGAAGATGATGATGATGGCAAAGAAGATGGTGGTGGTGACAATGATGATCAAAGTGACAAGTATGATGATGGTGATGATGATGATGACATGGATGAAGATGATGATCAATGACATGATCAATGAAATGTATGTCAATGTATGATCAATATCAAGTATGATAGGGTCATGATTTATTTATAAAATTTTTTTTGACTTGTATGTTTTTATAATTAAGTTATTACATGTTGAACTCTACTACCATGGAGTATATATAATGATATTGCATAGTTACCACATATAAAGTAGAGGTAAGAAATTAAAAAATATACGATGATTTTGATGAATGTATCATGTAATTTTTGTCTTCTACGTAATTTGTAGCATATATATCATGTAATTTTTGGCTAACTTAAGATAAATGATTTACATATATAGGCTATTTAATGCCTTTGACCAAGATCTTGGACAGTCACATGGATTGAAAAGTATAAGTCAATAGACCCTATAGATACAAATTTTTATTTGTGTATATTCTCTTTATCATCAACATCAACTTTAGTCTTGGTACGTCTCTCATTTTATGGATTGTAGGTATCACCAAATAGGTATTTGATGGATCTATCTTCCTCAAGTGAGGAAAATACAAGAATACTGACTCCAATAAATAATGTACTATTTTATTAATATTTTTTATGGTAAATCTATTACTTTCATTTTGCTCTTCATTTCTAAGAATTACTAATCTTTTTTATAGGGAAACATTGATACACCACAAGGCATAGGAGGGGATGTACTAGCTCACACCTTCTTCAACGAAGATAAACCTTAATTATTGTAATTGTACAAATTATATAGAAACAAATGTCATATTATTATGTTCTTTTCTTTATGTCTTTGGAGTTATTTTGATGGAATTTTACTCATATTGATGTCACAACTTGATACTTATGTTGAGATTATGAGTGTTGCACACATTAAATAATATTTTTATATTGTATTATTTTATTATGTAACGATGAACCTAGATGGATGTGAAACATGTAAAGATTCCCATGGGATATACTTGATGAGTTGTATTGTAACATTGTGATAATATTTCATATAATTATTTAATATTGGGGAAAAGAATTAAATTTTCTATATTAAATGTGGGGTCAATGGGTGAGGTAGCACATGGTTTATGTAATAATACTTGGTAGTTTTGTGGGACTTGCTACTATATAAGAAACCACAAGGGTAGTTGTTGTAGAGAGAAGATAGAAGGGAAAAAAGGTAAGAGTTGAGTGGGACAAGGCTTGACAAGTTAGCCAAGGGAGCATTTGTGAAGGTTGGAAGCATGGTATGGGATGTGTGGATTCATTCTTGTTCTCATGGATTGCTTGGTTGTGGCTATGACTTTGAAGGCTTCCATGGTTGCATTGCAATGATAATTTTTTTGAGTAATACATGGTGATGGATGCTTTTGGAGGCTTTTTATTTTTCCTTCGATGAGGGTTTCCCAAGGTATATCTTGCGCCACATTTTTGTGGGTATGTTGCCTATTCTCTTGCATGTGGATTTCAATTACATATGTATTTCAAATCTATTATGGGTTATGTGGAAACAATTATATTCTTTGTTACAAGTTTCCTTACAAGTGATATTAGAGTTATGATTTTATTATTGTAACCCTAGACTAAATATATGGGAATGCATGAGAGGATAAAAGAAAGGGCAAGATATATGAGTTATCTATTGCAGATCTGAGTGTTTTGGGTTTTCTTTTATGATGGGATGTTGAAATATTTTGGGCATGTGAAATTGTTTGAAAAAAGTCAATATCAGGGATTATAAAGGAAAAGAAGAATGACACATGAGGAATATAGTGATGAAAAAATTCTTGAGGAAGAGAAGATTGTTTAAGAAGTTTCAGTAGGAGACATGTTAAATAATAATGTAGAGTCGAATGAAAAGATGAGATTATAGAATTATGATCATTCGATCTAGGTCTAGGTTTTAATGATTGAATAACATCTACTTAAGGGAAGAAATAAGAAGAGTTATGTATTTAATTGAGAATGAGTAAGTAACAAGAAGGAAAGTGCAGAAAGGGTTATTAAAGCATATTAGAAGTAATTTAGTTGTAATCATTATTGATAATAGAAGGAGGTTAATGGTATGTAATTATCTTATGGAGCTTTAATAGATATGATATAGTAGGATGATGTAGACTACATATCACTTTGTTGCCATTACTTCTTATCATTGTGACACATTGAAATCCCCTAAAAAGATGGCCCTAATCAATCTATTATACATCCTTTATCAAGGTAGAATTATTAGATTAGAGTGTTGAAATCCTTTAATACGATATTTCCTAATAGATTAAAGATTCTATCAAGTCTAGAGGAAAAATCCTTTAACATGGTAAAACCTAATAGCATTTTTGTAACCCTTACTAGGAAATCTCTTAATAGATTATATTCTAGAAGAGTCCAAATATTTATGAGCATAAATGTCACACCATGGTTTTCACTTAAATCAGGCTTCCATATGATAAATATTAGGGTTATCATTATGTTAATTTTTTTAGTGTTGTGGATGATTGTTTGATAAGTAGTTAACCAATAATGTTGTTATAGGTAGAACTCAATGTTATTAGTAATAACACTAACAGTTGATTATTTTTAAAGTGGTGATTATTGACTCACCCCCCTAGTAATCAATCCTATACCTACAATTGGTATCAAAGCTTATGTCCTTGATTTGGAGGATTAGCCACTCAAGGAAAAGATCTCAAGATGTATAAGAAGGATTCACCAAAGTTTAATGAGTATGAGAATTATTTTGGATTGTGGACTAGCGAGAAAAAAAATACTTGCAGAGAATGCTTTCCTTACCATAAAATATGTGGAGGCAACTGGTACTCTCAACAAGGCATAGAAAAAGGAAAAGTTGATTCATAAAAAAATGATGATTGAAATGGCTAGTGATTTGAAAAATTCTAAGTATGTTGACATCCAAAATCTACCTACAAGAAGTATGTGGAGGAGACAAACATGTTTTGAAAGAAAAAGTCAAAGCAATGAAGAGAAATTTAGATGCCATGAGAATGCATGATCATGAGACCATTGCACAAATTGGGACAAGTGTTGAAGAGGTTGTTGTAGCTATCAAAGATGGAGTAGGCATAACTATTGAAGAAAGTGAAGTTGTGAGTAAAATGCTAAGAACCCTTCCTCATGGGTATGCAATCAAAGTCTCTACTATGCAAGATTTAAGGATAATTGAGAAAAGGAATATTACTATTGATTTTGTTATTGGTAGACTAATAGTGTTTGAGCCAAGTAACTATGATAATAGTCAACTGACTATCAAATTTCCTTTTAAGCCTTAGTGAGTGATGGAAAACATAGAAAAGGAAAATCTATTAATAATGATGAATATGAAGGCCTAGTAATAGAAGAAAAAGAACTAGGGCATTTGAAATCTTTGATCAAAAAAATGTTTTCTAAAAGAAAATGTATATATAAAGGAAATAGTCCTATTACATGTTGGAATTATAGGAATATTGGCCATTTTGCACAGATGTGTCCCAAAAAATCAAATAAAGAGAATAATGAAGATGAGCTAGAAAAATACAAGAAGTACACAAACTTTGGAAAAAAAGGAAAGAAAACATGTTACATAGAAGAGGATGAAGAAAATGAATATGATATAGATGGAGATAACAACAATGAGGAAATAGTCTTTGTTTTTTGTAAAGGAAGAGGTTACTACCAACAAGAATGATATCGGTGAGAAGAATGAATTAATCTCAAGTATGAATAAGATCATTGATTGGATCACTAGCAGTCTTTGTATTCATTGTATGATTGGAGACAAGAATAAATTCCTAACAATGGAGTAGTGTGATGGAGGATTAGTCACGTTTGGAAATGGATCACCCTACATAATTAGAGAAAAATGTATAATCAGTCTACCTATAATGATGTTTATTGGAAAGATAGTTTGTAGTATAATCTATTTAGTGTTTCTCAGTTGAATAAAAAATGGTTTCAAATTTTAGTTTAGAAATGGAAAGTGTAAGATATCAGGAAAGAATGAAAGTTGGTCACTACCAATTAATAGACAAAAGGTAACATTTTCAAGTTAAATACTACATTGGGTCATCATCTAATTGCTAAAATAAAAGAAAGTGATTCATGGCATAAGAGACTATGTCATTTAAATTTTGACAACCTAGAGAAATTTAGAAAAAAAGAAAAAGTGTTAGGGGAATTTTAATAGTGAAAAATCAAAAAATGATGTATGTAAGGAGTGTCAGTTTGGAAAAATAACATTTTCAAGATTTACTATTACTCAACACAACACATCTTGGATTTAGTCCACAAAAATATTTTTAGTACTAATTATCCTAAAACCTATCATGGAGATAAATACTTTATATTATTTGTTGATAACTACTCAAGAATGATGTCAGTAATGTTCTTAAAGACAAAACTAGTAGCTTTTGACATGTTCAAAAAATATAAAGCAAGAGTGTAGATAAAAATAAGGAGAACCCCAAAGTATTTTAGATTGGATAGAGGAGGTGAATTCATATCTAAAAAGTTCAATGAATAATATAAGGAAAATGAAATCAAGCAAAAATTGATATCACCAAGAACACCCCAACAGAATGGTATTATAGAAAGAGGAAATAGATCTATAATGGAATATGCAGGAACTTTGTTGAGTCTGAACATGGTATCACATAAATTTTGGAGAGAAGCCATCAGCACAACAATTCACATGCTTAGTCAGGTACAACTTAGAAAAAAAGTGAACAAGAGACATTAAGAAACCTGGTATGGAAAAACACCTAATGTTATTTATTTTAGAATTTTTGGAAGAAAACGTTATATCAAGAAGGATGAAAGAAATGGAATGTTTGATAACAAAAGTGAGGAATGAATATTTCTAGGATATTCAACCATGAGTAAATCATACAAATGTTTGAACTTAAAAACCAATAAGATAATTGGGAGTGCTAATGTGAGGATTAGGGTTCACTTTAGTGGAAAATATTTGCTAAGTGGTGAATATTCACCATTTGGAAAATGTTGCCCATCGACCAACATTGGTTTGGCAATAAATCTGTATGCATATGTGGGTTGGTGCATCGCCCCAAGTTTTACCAAATATAAGTCAAACCCCTGAGCCCATCACTAGAGTATTTTTTCCATTAGATCTCCTTTTGAAACAAAATAGTCAATTAGAAATATTTTTGGTACATAAAAAATCAAACACATTTGCCTATGATTTCCCAATCAAATTTTTGGACGACCTTAATTCACCCTTGGTTTTGAAAATTTTTTTTAAGGTGAGGGATAACATTTACCCCCTAAATATATGGACACATGTTCACACAATTCAATTTTTCCAACTATATTATGCATGGCTGTATAATGGATGAACAATATTTGCCTTGAAAATTCCAGAATATAGGTTTTTCTTATGTGGGCTTTGCCAAGTATTTGGTACACACTATAATATTCCTGTAGATTTTACCAAAAAAGAGTGGTATAAATACATTCATAGATCAATTAGTTGTCTAATTCTAATAAGTAGCGAAGTCTCAATTTCTTATACTTTCAAAATTATTGCTAGGTGATTTGCGAGTGTGATGACTACATTTTAGCCAAAGGTGAGTAACTTAGACCCCTATATGTTTGTTCTCTATAATTTTAGTTTGTTCTTATATTTAGTAGATACAAGCTAGATTGTTAGTGGTCAGTTATCAACTTATCAACTGGGGCCAGTGACCAGTACCACTGAGTCATGTAGTAACTAGTGAGACCTAGGACATCTATATTTTATAGTGTAGGTCATACAACCAATCAATACTATTTAGATAAATGTATATAATAGCGTATAGTTGACTATCACATTTTGAATAACTCAAATTTTATGGAAACCTATATTTCTTGGGAGATGTCGAACATAAACAAGGGTAAGATTCCTACATGTGGTGAAAGTCAAGAAAGGCCAACCAACACACTCACAGAACCTTGGCATCATACTTTCGTGGCCAAAATCAGGAAGCTACATCATCACAATTATATTTACAACATTCCCAACCACTTCCACTACTAGTTCCACTGACACATATTGAAGAATTTGGCAAACTTGATATACCTGATGACAATGAACTTGAAGAAGATATTTAGGTAAATATGCAGAGTAGCCAAGATGTGTAAGTCAATACCTAGAGTAGCCAAAATAATATAATAGACTTGGATGATAATTCCAAAGATGGTGCACAACCAGAGAAGGGAAAAATGAAATACAATGCAAAAACTAGTGTGAAATTAAAAAAATATTGGCATTGGGATTTATTGATCAAAAATTTTCAAATAGAATGGGCCTCAAAGTGTCGATTCATTGAACTCGTACACAATCCAAAAGAAGGCGAGTCTTCGGTAGAATGTAGATGTACAATATGCACAAGGATAAATTAAAAGGAAAAGAGGTTGCAACTAAAAATTGACACCATAGAAAAGTATATGGGTAAATTTTATGAGAAGAAAATCATGGATGGAGTGGAAAGATTAGTGACAAAATGGAAAACCAAGGACAAATGTCAACATGTTAAGAATGCATAAATCTTATAATTTCAGGAGAAAATACAAATGAAGCCTACTAGAGTAAAGGGCTCCATTGAATCTTTTCTTGGAAAAGCAATGTAAGTTCAAGAAATGGGTAAAGTTCTTTAGTTAAGTGTTATCTTCTATATTTTAAGAAAAGGGCGTGCCATGATAGTACACATCATTAAGTAGTTTATTACACTTTACAAACATTTTTTATTATTCAAGGAATTACTGGTAAGTAAAAAATGGATAGGAATGGGTAAGTTTTCTTGTTGAGGTTGAAAAGAAAAATATCAAAGAAAAAATTAAAGATTCAAATTTCATTGCATTATCTTTAGATTAGGTGACAACAATAGACAATACTTCTTGGGTATGCATGCATGTCTGTATTGTACACAATTTTGCCCGCCAACCCAATCTACCAATTGTTGTTAAAATGAAGGATGATTCAATGAAGGAAAACATATTTTGTAGTGCCTACCCATAGTTTACTTTTCTATTGGGTATGTGCAGGGTCATGGTGTACCAAGCTATGGCCTTAAGTGGCAGTGAAAAATTAGCAAATCAGGGTTATGTCAACTTGACACATAATTTTAAAGTGGTTATGGAATTTATATCAAAAATTTGTAAGAAAATAATCTGTAGGAAATTGAATGTAGTTTCTAAACTGCTAGGCCTTATTTGGAGAAAAAAATAATTGATTGGTCAAAAGTTTGAATTTTAATGCAGTACTACAAAAATTTCAAGGCGAAAATAAAAAGTAGGTGTATGTCTGACCACCTTAATCAAAATCAAATGATAATATTTTTTTAATATAATTATAGATATAAAAATTAGACTCATAACCGGATGTGACACATATTTTTGGGTATTTTAATTCCAAATAAATAATTAAATATGAATTTTCTACCAAAACATTTTTGGAAAAAAAAAACTCCCATGTCTGACCACCTTAACTAATAGAAACTTTCACCGATTTTTTAATTTTTTTTCTTATACTAGGCGAAGCATAGAATGTGATGCAACTTTTAGATTTAAAAAATGTTATACCGTTTTAAAGTTATAGCTATTTTTTAATCAATATGTCAATTAGAACTTTACAATAATCTTCATTGAAAATTAACTAATAAATACTTATCAAACTCAGAATTTGACAGCAATTATATCGATGAAATCTCGAGAGTGATATTAAAAAACCCTTTTCATTTCATTCAATTTCGATCAAAATAACATTGTCAGATGGCTACCCGAAGTTTGAGTGTCACTGAAACCCTTCTCAAACACGTTTTTTTGGGTTGGCTGAATAGGCTTCGTAAATACTAGGCCTAATTGGAAATCTAATTTCAAATCGGATATCTGATCAAGCCCAGCAAATTCACACTTATAATTGGAGGGAAATTTGAAAAGGGAAGTTTTTTTGAATTTTAAATTTGGAGGGAGACAAATTTAAAAGGAAATAAACTTAAGAGGGTAACTTTAGACAGTTTTAGAGAAAAAATTTATTTTGTGAATGTGTGGACATTAATATTATAATAATTATAATTATTATTACATTATAGAAATATGTATGATTATTATTATTAAATATAATATAGTTCTAAATATAATATAGTGATATATATGATATATATTATTATTAAATATATATAGTAATATCATATGACAAAATTATTCTATATAATAATATATATGGTTATTATTATTAAGTCTATAATCTAGTAACATATATGATTATTATTGTTATATAATCTAATAATATATTATTATTATATTAAAATATACAATATAATCTAATAATTAAATATAATATTGTCCCTTCGACCCATATGAAGGATTCTAATATGTCCCTAGGGGTCCTAGGACCCCTAGGGACATATGTCATTGTTGCCTGACTTTACGTCACCCATTGTTTTGGAAATATTGGAGTCATATAGTCCTCAAGTCAGTCTGGTGTCTAGGTCTAAGTCTTTCATAGGTAGGCCATCCTTGTCAGGTTTCTCTCTTTCTTGCCTTCTCATTCATAAGCTGGGTGGTTGGTTTAAGTGTTGTCATGTTGGGTAGGTGATAGTTCCCGCCCGGCAAGGATATCATGTTCTCATTGATGATCTTCTCAGATAAAGAATGATTGTAAAGTTGTGATCTCTAGATAAGGGAGATGGGGAAATGATGGTGGTAGCTCTGGACTATTGTGGCTATTCAGTTTGAAGGGGCCTTCTAGTACTTGTGAGAAGAAGGCCACTAATTTTCCTTTTCTTTGGTAAGAGGATCTTTAGGTAGGCAACAAGACTTGCCATTGCACATTCTCATTTCTTGCCCATTGCATTTGCTTCCTGGCACTAAGAATATAGTTACTGAGGTATGGATTTGGAGATTACTATGAGACATGTTCTATATAGGCTCCAAGAACTTAGATTCAAGATTCAAAGGATTGATTGCTCAAAGTTTAGAACTAAGTTCAGGTTCAGTTTCAAGTTTCAAGATTAGATTCAAGAGCAAGAGTGATTAGTTCAGATATGTAGATCAAGGTGTTGAATTCAAATCCATATTCTCAGAATCAGATTTCAAGCTTTGAACATGCTTCACTTTGAGCTTAGATCCAAGGTTCAAGTTCAGTTTGATGCTCCAAGTTCCCAAGTGTAGACTCAGCTCAAAAGGCTATGGTTCAAAGTTCAATGACAAGGCTCCTAGTCCAAAGTGCATAAACCCCAATGCTTAAAGAACGAAAGTGATATCTCTTATGAGGAGAAACTATTCTAAAGAATGATGGTAGCAGCTTGACAATCACATTATATGTCCAGGTGTTAATAATGAGAAAGGACAACTCAAGGATACTCTCCTAGTATGCAAGGGTGATGTGATTTGAAGTCATGACTTCATTATTGATTATCCCATAGGTTTCTTCTATTACTGTAGTAGATATTTTGGCATGTTATGGGCCTCCAATGGAATTTTGTGATGGAAATCTGTGTAGATTGTGCGCCAAATGGATAACTTTAATATATTAGACTGATGCAAACAAATTTGAATGTTGCAACCTCTCACGAGGGATAACTCTGCTATATGTTGCTCATAATGATAGTTTCATGGAGATATGGTGACATTGGAAAAAGCAGTATGAAGGCACGACTATGTCACCACAATCTATAATTGAGTATATATACAATTGATCGAATTTGCAATATATTTGTATAGGGAAAGTGTGTGGTTTGCATTGAATTTTTTTGGGAAGATGGCTTATGTGGATAGTTATAAAACTTGTGATATTGCTATCAATATTTACAAAGAAGATGGAATGCCTCATACATAAGATTTGGGCCAGGGCACAAACAAGTTTCATAAACTTAAGTCATAATGCTGATGCCACTTGGAGAACTATTCACAACTAATTGTGGTGAATCACAGACAATGCATGTGATCTGTTTGACAAATACTGAGGATTGTAAGAGGAAGAGAAAGTTGGAAAGTATCGTTCAACAAAGATGATAATGCACTTCTCTCATGCCTCAATATCATTGAAGAAAATGTGTATGGCAAGATCAATCACTCGTATATGAGGCAATATCTTCAACTACAAATATACCCAAGTCAATGGTGCCAAATATGGCAAAAGAAGGTTGTAGTTATTATGTTCCTCTTGTCCATAAGTATCCATATATTACACATTTAGTTAGTTTTGATGCAAATGCATCTATAGATTTGGCATATGGAGAATCAGGATTATAGACTAACGATTCCAGTTGCTCAAACAATCTTTCTATACAAGTTGGGCAAGTGACATGATCATCCAACACCAATCAAATTGTTATTGGGGAAGTATTGATGTTGATGAAGAGGCAGCTTCTCACAAGCATGGTGCTTAGCAAGCTCTTCATATACTGTCTCGAGGACATGATTTGTGCATTTTTTTCAATGGAAAGTATAAAGAAAGTGATTCAGGGGGTTATGATGCTTGGAATATCATGCTACATCAGCCTATTTCATTGAGGAGGGGAAGGAATTACATTCAACTTCTAAGTGCGACTATTGGACTGCAGAACTATGGGTTATTTTATGATCTATAGGGTATAGGACTCATTGAGGTTAAATTGATGGGCTTGAGACACGGGGAAACATATCTGTCATTGGGAACCTGGAGATATCAGATTGGATTGAAAGGTGAAATTTTGCAATATTATAGGGGTAAGACCACTGCTGGGGCACCATGGGCTATAGGAAGACATGTCCCCAAGAATCAACCTATGATATGGTACATGACCACTTTTAATGCTCTAGAAGGCAATGATCCTATTGCATTAGACATGTCTTCCATGTGCAAGGGAATTGCATGGGTAAATGGATAGAATATTGGACAATATTGGGCCACCCATTATTTTCCAAGTGTCATGGTAGTATTTGTGCTAGGAATTATATTTCGATGCCTTCATTACTTAAAAAATATTACTTTAATTTGAGGGGAATAGATATCATAAATCTTGCATTTTAAAAGAATCAGTTACGGGAAACTGAAAAGGGAGGGGATACATACAGTCACAGAGTGGGAGTAAAATGAGGGGCAGAGAGTTTAGATTTTAGGGGATTTTTTATTGCATATAGGGGGGCTTCTTTTCTTGCATATAGTCAGAGTGCTAGAGTAGGGGAGAGGGCATTTTAGTTTAGATTTTTCATTTCATTGCATGTAGAGGGTCGGCAAAATGGTTGATGTATCAGACTTGATATTGCAGAGCCAATAAAGAGGATTTTATGTCAATGATTTTTTGTTCCATCTAATTAGGAATTGTCACTTCTATGTTTCTTTCTTTTAAAATCTGAATTACAGAAGGAGAGAAAAGATGTTTTATTCTTTTGTCATGAGGATATGAATTAACCACAGTAAGAAGTGCTTTGGGGTATTTAGAGAAAGATTCATTAGAAGTCTTTAATCATCTCATTAATTTTTTTGTTAAATGTTTGTTGTAGGATAGCTAGTTTCTAGGTTATAAATTCATAAGATTTGTGGATTCTATAAATTGGTTCATAGATTAGTAAGTATTTCTTTACCTAGATTAAGTCCTATTCAGGTTTAATTCAATTTTCCTCTTTTGCTCTTGGGTTAAGAGCATACCCCATGTTAGATTGTAGGAACAAACATAATTCCTTGAACATTATTCACATAATGAGTTGTACCTTAATTCAGAGGGAAACTAGTTATTCTCAGAAACAATTTCCCAACTATTGTGTAAAGTTGTTCTTCATTACAAATTGGGCAAATTAAAAAGGAGAATCAGAAGAAGAACAATTTGTTTACCAACAATAATCATGTAATGGATCGAAGGGGGTCATAGGTCACCCTATGACCCCCTTCGACCCATATGAAGGATTCCAATATGGGACATATGTCATCATGTAATGACTCAAAGGAAGTCATAGGTCACCTATGACCCTCTTAGACCCATATGAAGCATTCTAATATGTTCCTAGAAGTCCTAGGAACCCTAGGGACATATGTCGTCATGTAATGGGTCGAAAGGGGTCATAGGTCAACCTATGACCCCCTTCGACCCATATGAAGAATTTTAATATGTCCCTAGGGGTCCTAGGACCCCTAGGGACATATGTCATCATGTAATGGGTCGAAGGGCATCACAGGTCACCCTATGATCCCCTTCGACCCATATGAAAGATTCTAATATGTCCCTAGGAGTCTTAGGACCCTTAGGAAAATATGTCATCATGTAATGGGTCGAAGGGGGTCGTAGGTCACCCTATGACCCCCTTCACCCCATATGAAGAATTTTAATATGTCATCCTTTGACCTATATGAAGGATTCTAATATGTCCCTAGGGTTCCTAGGACCCCTAGGGACATATATCACCATGTAATGGGTCGAAGGGGGTTATGGGTCACCCTATGACCCCCTTCGACCCATATGAATGATTCTAATATGTCCCTAGGGATCCTTGGACCCCTAGGGACACATGTTGTCATTTAATGGGTTGAAAGGGATCATAAGTCACCCTATGACCCCCTTCAATCCATATGAATGATTATAATATGTTCTAGGGGTCCTAGAACCCCTAGGGACATATGTCATCATTTAATGGGTCAAAGGGGGTCATAGGTCATCCTATGACCCCTTTCGACCCATATGAAGGATTATAATATGTTCCTAGGGGTCTTAGGACCCTTAGGAACATATGTCATCATGTAATGGGTCAAAGGGGGTCATAGGTCAACCTATGACCCCCTTCGACCCATATGAATGATTCTAATATATCCCTAGGGGTCCTAGGACCCCTAGGGACATATGTCATCATGTAATGGGTCAAAGAGGGTGATAGGTTACCCTATGACCCCCTTCAACCCATATGAAGCATTCTAATATGTCCTTAGGGGTCCTAGGACCCCTAGGGACATATGTTGTCATGTAATGGGTCTCAGGGGGTCATAGGTCAACCTATGACCCCCTTCGACCGATATGAAAGATTCTAATATGTCCTTAGGGGTCCTAGGACTCCTAGGGACATATGTCACCATATGAAGCATTCTAATATGTCCCTAGGGATCCTAGGACCGCTAGGGACATATGTCATCATGTAATGAGTCGAAGGGGATCATAGGTCAACCTATGAACCCCTTTGACCCATATGAAGCATTCTAATATGTCCCTAGGGGTCCTAGGACCCCTAGGAACATATGTCATCATGTAATGGGTCAAAAGGGGTCATAGGTCAACCTATGACCCCCTTTGACCCATATGAAGCATTCTAATATGTCCCTAGGGGTCCTAGGACCCCTAGGGACATATGTTGTCATGTAATGGGTCGACCTATGACCCCCTTCGACCCATATGAAGCATTCAAATATGTCCCTAGGGGTCTTAGGACCCCTAGGGACATTTGTTTTCATATAATGGGTCGAATGGGGTCATAGGGTGACCTATGACCTCCTTCGACCCATATGAAAGATTCTAATATGTCCCTAGGGGTACTAGGATTCCTAGGGACTTATGTCATCATGTAATGGGTCGTAGGGGGTTTTAAGATACCCTATAACCCCCTTCGACCCATATGAAGCATTCTAATATGTCCCTAGGGGACATGTGTTGTCATGCAATGGGTCGAAGGGGGTCATATGTCACCCTATGAACCCCTTCGACCCATACGAATGATTTTAATATGTCCCTAAGGGTCTTGGGACCCCTAAGGACATATGTCGTCATGTAATGGGTCACCTATGACCCCCTTCGACTCATACAAAAGATTCTACTATGTCCCTAGGGGTCTTAGGACCCCTAGGGATATATGTCATCATGTAAAAGGTCAAAGGGGTCATAGGTCAAATAATGACCCCTTTCAACCCATATGAAGGATTCTTATATGGCCTTAGGGGTCCTAGGACCCCTAGGGACATATGTCATCATGTAATGGATCGAAGGGGGTCAAAGGTTACCCTATGACCCCCTTCGACCCATATGAAGGGTTCTAATATGTCCCTAGGGGTCCTAGGACCCCTAGGGACATATGTCATCATGTAATGGGTTGAAGGGGGTCATAGGTCAACCTATGACCCCTTTCGACCCATATGAAGCATTTTAATATGTCCCTAGGGGTCCTAGGACGCCTAGGGACACACACACACACACATATAATAGTACATTATTATATTTAATAAAAATATAGTAAAAATAATAATAATATAATATAACAATATATATTATATTAATAGATTATAATAAGAATAACATAATATATTATTATATATTAATAGATTATATGTTATATCTTTACGTTACATTATTATATATATAATATATATTATAAAATATCTTTACATATTAATATAACTCAAATAATTGATAACTCGCAAACTATAATCCACATATTCATTTTTCCCTCCAAAATATTTTTTGAGCATATTAGATATCTGTTATTGGATATCCGATTTTAAAGCAGATATCCATTATACAAAAAGTCACGTTTTGGGACCCAACCAATCAATTTTTTTAAAAAAATATAACCTTAAGTGTCCGATAGTGTCATTTAAATGGGGAGCAGCAGTCGTCAAAAGGCTAAATGTAAAAGGAAGGTATCCAATGAAGACATTGCGACATATAGGGAAGGGGATAAAATGGAACACTGAAGAAGAAGACAAGGTATGCTAAATATCAGTCAAGTTGATGATGAATTAGTCGAAGATGAAATCATAGAGTCAAATAATGAATATGTATAGTTTGGGAATGAAAATGTACCTATTGAAAATGATAATGCTAGAATTGAAATTTTAGAAAATGAAAATTTTGAGGATGAAATGCTACCAAGTCATAATGCAAATTGCATAATTGACCATGTTGAACATGACAATGCACAGAAACCTAATGCACAAAAACCTTACATATCTCCTAATTATAATTGACATGAAGGTTCTAGAACACCAAAATGGATAATTGAAATTGATGAAATGATTATTACCAGTTTGAAAGGGAAAAATTCAGAAAGAACCATTCAGTTATGGGCTTCAAGACTATATAAGATGTTTTTCGGCAACAAGACAATGGTAGAGAAATGTCAGCTTTTCATGCACTTATTAAAGATCCAAAAGATGAGACCTATGCTTTCAAAATTTAAAATTTATGTCAATAAAATGTTGGAAAGAAATGCCATTATTGTGAAGAACCTTTTTAGTGCTCTTAATAGCATTGGAAAAAATAGCAGGGAGAAGGATAACAAAGCTACTTGAAGGGTTATTATAACCTCTTTGGTAAGTCATCATTTGAGAAAAGGTAGATATATGAGACAAACTTGAATTGATTTGAATTTAAATCGCACTACTTTGAGAAGAGAACTTAGTCGACAAGAGAAAATTGATGATCCTCTTCAAAATGAAACATGGGCATTTGGTGGGAGACTTCCACGTTTTGATAAGAAGCTATCTGATGATGTGAAAGAAGAAATTACACAATTTTGGCACTCTAGCTCACGAGTAATACCCAATGCTAAAGACGTGTTAAAGTTGAGAATTGGCATCAAAGACCGCACACCACATCCTTAATGCTATTTGGAGGTAAGTCAAAGTATGTTCAAAAAATTTAGAGAGAGTCATCCAAGTCTTCATATATCACAAAGGGCTTTTGAATCTTTGAAGCCATTTTATTGTGTGCCACTCAAAATTCGAAATACATGTTGTTGCAAATATCATGTTGAGTTTTCTATGCACCATGAATTATTACACTCCATCTGTTTTACTTTGCATAGTAAAGAAATGTTGGAGGATTGTGGTGCTAGTGGGCTTTCAAAATCATCAAGAGACTTGCTAGATCAACTTTTATGTTATAGAGTTGATGGTTGTTTCTTTTATAGAAATGCTTGCATAAATGAGAAGTATTTAGAATGTGGTGGCTTATCCAAGTTTGACACATGTTTCCATGATGGGTGCGAACAAGATCTTGGAAAGACAATAGTGAAAAAAAGAGTATATGAAATGATGAAATACACATTGAAGAGTGGGGGTGAGAGCTCTACATGTGAATTGGTTGGAAAAGATATAAGTGTGGCTAGTTTTATTTCAGATTTTAAGAAAATTCTTTTCTACAAGTATGCAAGACATAGTCAGAGGTCTCAATGGTTGGATTAACAATTTAGAATGTGTAAGGAGACTTTTCCCATTGGCACTATTACATCAGTTGTTGATTTTTCTAAGAACTACACATTGCAACCTCAAAATGAGACACAATCTTAGTATTACAACTCCATTTAGATTGCTATTTTTGTTTCACATAACATATAGACATGCCCCTAATAGTGCAGAAGATAATCATAAGATTATTAGAGAGTATCATTTTTATATGAGTGATGATAGATCTCAGTCTCATGAGTTTGTGCAACATTGTTTCGAGAATTATTTTGATTTCTTAGATGAGCATGCAATTGCTATGGATAGACATATCATTTAGTTAGATAAGTGTATAGGTCAATTCAAGAATGCTCGCATGTTTTATTGGTTGTATAGGATGAAGGTAGAGAGAGGGGTACCTCATATTTGGAGTTTTTTTGAGTTCGGCCATTTGAAAGGGGAACATGATGGAGCAAGGGCATGTGTGAAGAGATCTCTAGTTAAGGAGCAACTGAAGATTTCAGCAGCAGAGCTTCTTGATGCTCGTAGCATTGTTGATTGGTGTAGTTTAGCATTATCACGG
This sequence comes from Cupressus sempervirens, assembly GCA_028749045.1. Lineage (NCBI taxonomy): Eukaryota > Viridiplantae > Streptophyta > Pinopsida > Cupressales > Cupressaceae > Cupressus > Cupressus sempervirens. Next base: position 614,907,696 of record CM053788.1, read on the forward strand.
GGGGGACTCTTGATTAAGTGATGTGGAGGTTCTTTTGGTTGGTTAAGGAAGGGTCCATAGCTAATAGATCAGATTGTGCTACAATGAGAGACTCATTGAAAATGCATTCATTCCAGAGCTCTAATTCTAGTACATGGACCATTTGGACACGACATCTAGCTTGCTTTTGTCCTAGTTGTTTTTAGTGTGATTGAGATCATTGTGAGTCAAGTGAGTGGGTGGACACATGGGATCCATATTATCTTACTCCATTGTCTATCATACCCTCTATCATAAATGATGACATAGAAAGTTCACTTGAGCATAACCATCTATCAGATCTACTTCAGCCAAGACATGTCTTTGCATTGGTTGCATCACAAGGGAATGATGAGAAATCTAATTATTGGTTAGCACATTGTGTAAGAGGTAAACAAAAACTTGGACAACCAATCACATATGATGATGGATTCACATATCCTGCTGGTTCAGTGGTTGTCACTGGAACATGGCTGCGGACATACATGCTTAGAAAGAACAAAATTCCTGCATTCGAAGACTATCAGAAGCACAAAATAATTCTCATATATTTGCATCTTATTATAGCAAAAAATGTAAAGTTGTTAAAGCATCAAGGAAGATCAAAAGTAAAATAACTTTTTACTATTACTAATGTTAATCATGAAGCCCTGTTCAAGACTCTAAAATAGAGAGAGGACCCTACTGGAACACTTGACTAGGTATATTTACTTCTTATGTTATTTTCTTCATAATGATTCAATGAACTGATGATTATCTTGTTTAATACAATAAGTTACTAATTTTTTTATGATATTGAAATGTAGGTGCATCATGAAGAGTTGGGGGGGGGGGGGAGGTGGTGTTGGGGAGAATTCCTAAGATTTATGATGTATTATGATGTAAAATGTGAACTCTCTTTGTATATAGTTTTTGTAATAATGAAAAAGACAGGTTAAATTAGTTGCACATTCTAATTTGTATTTTGGCAGGTTCTTTGTAAGGAATTATAAGAGGAAGATATTGAACAAGTTCTTGCAAATCACATTTGCATGTGATACAAGGCTATAAGGACAATTTTAAGAGCATTTATAACTATATGTAAGATAATTTCTTGCGGATATCTTATTACAAGTTTGTCTTTTTTCTTATTTGACATAGAGATGACATTATGATTATTAAAACTATTTTTATCAAACTAATCATATAAGAAAAATCTAGAAAGTACGGATGAACAATTGGAATACTTGATTTCTTAAAAAGTAATTTGAGGAAGGTGTCAATATGTTTGAATACTCATTCGCAATGAGGCATTGAAACAAAAAGTGATTTTATGATGCTAATATTGTGTAAGACTTTTACTACAAGTCTTACCAATGCATTTCATTATTTTTTATGGTGTGAGGTTTCCATTGTATATTTTACTTATTATTTTATTCTAATAATGTGATCTTGTATATTGTCAAAGTCAAACCCTTGTATATTGTCAACATTTGGGATTGAAGCAACATGTTGCATTTGATCCTCTCCATAATCATCTTCATGATCAAGTGCATCATGGTTCATAATGTTTCTCCTTTTTGTTGGTTCATCATGGTTACCATGCATTATTACAACCATGCCAACTCTTCCTCCATTGGTAAAAAGTGTGGCAACAGTGCTTACCAAATTGATTTGCCCCCTGATATTAACTTTCCTCCTATAAGGTGTAGGGATAGATCTAATGATCTCCCTATGACCATCCACTTTTGTAATTGATACAAGACCCCATGGTGCAACTATAAGCCTTGGGCATCAATTGGTCCAATAAAGTGGATTTTTGGTTATCTCTATGTTTTCTAGTCAATCTAGGTGTTTATAACAATAGTAGGGTCTATAGGAGTTTGTGGAATCCATTTACAAGCAAATTTGCAATAAAAATTGTCTTAGTGCAAAAATTGCAAAAAGTTGCTTAGCAACTTTTGCAATTTTCTTGACAAATTTTCAAAATGTAACTCCTAACAACAAAATCCTCATTATGCCCATTTTGAGGGAGGTTGTCATATTTGATTTGAATTGGGTGCATGTGGTTTTGGGTCGTACTTGTGGAAGGTAAGTCTAGAAACCTTTTTTAGTGTTTGTTAGGAGGAGTATCCATTCAAGGAAGTAGACCAAGTCTTTTGTTCAATCCTTGTGAACACCTTGAAGGTTGTGTAGGAGTTGGCTTGATCCTTTCTTCTATTGTGCTATCTTTGCATCATCCATGGTCAAGGAGTCCCCTCCTTTTATTAAGGTAGCTCAAAGTTCATAACAACTATCAACCTGTTGAATGCTCTTGAGAAATGGATCCATCTTGCATTCATGCTTAGAATCATTAGGAAAAATGCATATACTCTGAATTTTTAGTAGCAAGGTTCTCTCAAAAAACTTTTACAATACTATAAAAATAATCTTCTAAGGTTTGGTTAGCTACCATCTGCAATTGAGCTATTCATTAATATGGTGATTTAACATCACCAAAACATGTTGAGCTCTTAGGCCCACCCCTTGAAACAAGACTAAAATCAACAAGAATCCATTTGCATGCAGTCTCAAGCCTCCCCAAATGAACTAGTCATTACCAAGGTGGTTCAACATCACCCATTAGTGTTGAACCCTTAGGCCCACCCTTCCAACTGAGAGGAAAATTGGTTCTTAGTCCAATAACATTAATGAAATACAAGGTTGTTGATCATCCACATACTTACTACATCTAATAAAAAGAATTTTCAAGAATGCATAACATGTTTCCAAATGCATATCCATAAAAATGCACAAAAATGAAATTCTATAATATTAAATGATGCTAGTCCCTTTGCATACACTCTTTAGCATCTCTAGAAGAGCAAGTGATTTCCATGTGGATTCAATATCACCCAAACATGTTGAGCTCTTAGGCACACCCATTTGAATTAGTAGAAAAATGGATTGGTTATCCAACAATTCTCATGCTAAGAAAGCTTGCTAATTGATCACATACCAACCACATCTCATCAAAAAATAATAATCAAGTAACACATACATGAGGTATGTGCAATCACTAACCATTTTATGCACTTTTTTATCACATCAATACATAGAACACTAGTGCAAAGCACCTAATCATTTTTCTTTTCTTGATGTAATAAGGTCTAGGGATAGATCTAATGATCTCCCTATGACCATCCACATTTGTAATGGGTACAAGACCCCATGGTGCAACTATAAGCCTTGGCCATCAATTGGTCCAATAAAGTGGATTTTTGGTAAATTCCATGTTTTTTAGGTAAGTCTAGATGTTTAGAACATTATTAGGGTCCCTAGGAGTTTGTAGAGTCCATTTGCAAACAAATTGCAATAAAACTTGTCTTAGCACAAAAATTGCAAAAAGTTGCTTAGCAACTTTTGCAATTTTCTTGACAACTTTTCAAAATCTAACTCCTAATGGATAGAAATATTTGAATTGTTAGTGCCATTAGCTCTAGGTGGGTAGGTGAACCCTAATGATGCTCTTGTTTTGGTCACAGAGACTATCCATCATCTACGGCCACCCCGTACCGAGGAGTCTCCAAGGTGCTCTAAGTGCATTTCGAGGTCGATATTTTGAGGGTCATAACTTAGAGCTCATGAGGGCTATAAATGAACTATCAAATGATATAGGATGTTGATGCTAAGGCCTAAAATAACCTATCTCATTTTTGAGAGATCACATTCCATTTGGATTTGACACAGCGATCTCGCTCGATGCCAAAACTCATAGTGTGCCTCAGTTCATAGCTGCACCACAGTATAACTTTGAAACCATTGATCTTGGCATCGAATCATTAGTGCCATTAGCTCTAAGTGGGTGGGTGAATCTCAATGACACCCTTTCTCTAGCCACGGAGACCATCCATTGTTCATGGCCACCCTGTACTGAGTAGTCTCCAAGGTGCTCTAAGTGCATTTTGAGGTCAATCTTTCGATGGTCATAACTCGGAGCTTGTGAGGGCTATCGATGAACTATCAAATGCTACAGGACAATGATGCTCAGGCCTAAAATAACTTATCTCATTTTTGAGAGATCATATTCCATTTGGATTTGGCACAATGATCTCACTCGATGCCAAAACTCGTAGTGTGCCTCAGTTCATAGGTTCACCACAACATAACTTTGAAATTATTGATCTTGGCATCAAATTGTCAGTGCCATTTGCTCCGAGTGGGCGGGTGAACCCTAGGCACACCCTTGTTATGGCCACAAAGACCATCCATCATCCGTAGCCACCTCATACTAAGGAGTCTCCAAGGTGCTCTAAGTGCATCTCGAGGTCAATCTTCCAAGGGTCATAACTTAGAGCTTGTAAGGGCTATCAATGAACTATTAAATGCTACAATATGATGATTCTAAGGCCTAAAATAACGTATCTCATTTTTGAGAGATCACATTCCATTTGGATTTGACACAGCAATCTCGCTCGATGCGAAAACTCGTAGTGCGCCTTGGTTCATAGGTGCACCACAGTGTTACTTTGAAACCGCTGATCTTGGCATCTAATCATCAGTGCCATTAGCTCTGAGTGGCTGGGTGAACCCTAGTGACACCCTTGTTTTGGCCACAAAGACCATACATCATCCGCGGCCACCCCGTATCGAGAGTCTCCAAGGTGCTCTAAGTGCGTTTCGAGGTCGATCTTCTGAGGGTCATAAATCAAAGCTCGTGAGAGCTATTCATGAACTGTCAAATGATACAAGACGGTGATGCTAAAATTTAAAATAACCTATCTCATTTTTGAGAGATCATATTCTATTTGGATTTGGCACAATAATCTTGCTCAATGCAAAAACTCGCAGTGTGCCTCAGTTCATAGGTGCACCACAATGTAACTTTGAAACCACTAATTTTGGCATTGAATTGTCAATGTCATTAGCTCTGTGTGGATAGGTGAACCCTAGTTACACCCTTTTTCTAGCCACAGAGACCATCCATCATCCACAGACACCCCGTACCGAGGAGTCTCCAAGGTGCTCTAAGTGCGTTTTGAGGTTGATCGTCTGAGGGTCATAACTCAGAGCTTATGAGGGCTATTATTGAACTATTGAATACAATAGGACAATGATGTTGAGGTCTAAAATAACCTATCTCATTTTTGAGAGATCAAATTTTGTTTGGATTTGGCACAACGATCTCGCTCGATGCCAAAACTCCCACTGTGCCTCAGTTCATAGGTGCACCACAATATAACTTTGAAACCCTTGATCTTGGCATCGAATAGTTAGTGCCATTAGCTTCGGGTGGGCAGGTGAATCCTAGTGACACCCTTTTTTCGGCCACAAAGACCATCCATTATCTGCAGCCACCCCATATTGAGGAGTCTCTAAGGTGCTCTAAGTGCATTTTGAGGTCAATCTTTTGAGGGTCATAACTCAAAGCTCGTGAGGGCTATCAATTAATGTTGGATACTACAAGATGGTGTTGCTGAGGCCAGAAATAATCTATCTCATTTTTGAGAGATCACATTCTATTTGGATTTGGCACATCGATTTCGCTCGATGCCAAAACTCGTAGTGTACCTCAGTTTATAGGTGCACCATAGAATAACTTTGAAACTATTGATCTTGGCATAAAATCATTAGTGCCATTAGCTCTGGGTGGGAAGGTGAACCCTAGTGACACCCTTGTTTTGGCCATAGAGACCATCCATCGTTCACGGCCACCCCGTATCGAGGAGTCTCCAAGGTTCTCTAAGTGCATTTCAAAGTTGATCTCCAAGGTCCTCAACATCATATTTTTCGCATCAAATATTGGTGTTGCACTCCCAAATTGTGTGGAACTACTATTATAGCAAGACTCATCAATCCTTACTAATTGATTTCTCTTATCTTTGTTTTGATTAGAGGAATTTGTGTGCTTGAGTCGACATTGATCCATTGTGTACACTGTCTACCCACATGAGCAACACTTGATGGTTCCATGACCCCTACCTTGTCCACCTTCAATACCTTTACCTCTATTAAATGGCCTCCTCTACCCTCTAAATCCTTGGTTTTCTCTTTGTGAAATTTCACCTTTAATAATAAAGGTTGTTAAAATGTTATTAAAAAAATATTGCATTTGAATTGAATATAACAAACATAATCAAAATTAATGATATTCCATAAACATGAAAAATACACAGGATCCATGATAAATTGAACAATACTAGATACTAAATTAATATGTATATCATTGTGCACATAAATGAAAAAAATATATATCAAAACAAATGTATCCATAGACAAAATTTTACACAAATATATATCAAAGATCATGTATACATAGAAAAAGTACTCAAATATATATCAAAATACATAGATCCATATACAAAATCTGATTGATCTTGTTATCAGAATGTGTATAATATCAATTTAACTATATACAATGTGGCATATGCCATCTCAAAATATCTCATGATGCATTCTATGACAAATATACTATCCTAGGGTGCTGGTGGATGATCAAAATGCAGCCTCTTCGCTACACTAGGTGGATCGGATGCCTCCTACATAAACAAAAAAGGAAAACCCAAAGTTAGACTACTAACTTTATATGATTCTTTGTATCTAACATTGAATTACTCAAATGCATAATGATATTTTTTTTAATGAAGATTTATACTATCAAAATTTCATAATAAATACCTCTCTTGTTAACCTCTTGTGTCGGTCAGGAGTCCTCTCATATGTCCTCGGCAATGCTTGTACCTCACTAATTATGGGTTGTATATGTTGAAATACGTTTGTCAAATGAATCTAAAATTTAAAGTATAACATTATAATTCATAGCATGCTAACTTTATAACATATTTAATCATGAATTCAAACTACAACTTACTATTGTAGGCTCCTCCTCAAGATAGAGTGGCCGCATCATCAAATCTGCATAACTCTCTCGTTGGACCTCATGTGCACTAGGAGTCTCCTATGAGATACAAAATAGTAGTTGTTAATATCACATAAATTAGTTTTGAATTTATTTATGAAGATAAGAAAAATAAAAAATAAATGATACTTATACATACAATGGGGCTCTCAATGCAAATGGAAATCCATGATCATCTACGACATGAAATCTGTATAGGCTCATTGCCAGTATCCACGCCCTATATAAAATAAAGAATGTAATTAAATGGGATCACCACAAACATTTTATAAGAATTTATTGATAATTAATCAAATAGAAAGCACCTAATTACCTTTCCTTTGTCAATGTGTGCTGGCTCATTCCCCACACTTTGTCCCCCTCGGATAGGTGGTACCTACAAGATAAAAGAAATATTAGCAACCATATATGCTACAATATCAAATAGAAAAAATAAATACAAATACAACATAATGTATTGTAGATGTCTCAAGGCCAAATGAAATGGTTAAGAGCATGGCATCATCAATTTGTCTAAGCTCCTCCTCGGTTATCAACTAAACATGAATAAAGATCACATACATGTAAAAGTCAGTATGGCTTAAAAATTAAAATTAATCTATTATAAAAATTAACTTTAAGTTGTATATTTCATAACAAAAAAATGAATACACGTACCTATTGTTTAGTGTGGAGCCTGATCAGTCCCCAAGTGGGAGATTGTTAGATTGTGGTGACTGATCAGGAAAGTACTGTACATAATTCATAATTAGTGGGGTTCAAATTTTTTTTTGATACTATTCGCCATTGGTAGATTTTCCACTAAAGTTATGGCTAATTATGGCCAACATGTTATAACCCTAAAGTGGTTTAATACTTGTATAAAAGGGTTTAGGGTTGGGTATTTTTTTTAATTATGTTGTGATGCAAAATTGGTTCTTGCGGCAGTATTGAGCTGTAAGGGATTACAGATTGTAATCAGGTTGTAATCACTGGATTGTACTAAGATCGGACTTGCTATTTGGTGGACATAGCCCAAGGATTGGGTGAACCATGTTAAATCTTGGTGCCTTGTGTTCATTTATGTGTGATTTATTATTTTCTATTATTGGTTATATTTGCATGTAGTTTTTATTTCTATCCATGATTTATCCTAACGAGTGGTATCAGAGCCTAGTTGTTTTTTAGTTATCCTCTGTAGAAAAGTTTCACAGTTGAGTGGGAGTCTCATGGTTGAGTGGGAGCAATGGCAGATGAGGGTAAGATGAGGGTTGACAGGTTTAATGGGAGACTATCTATATCAGAAGGATTTATGGAAGTCATTGGAAGGCAAAGCCAAGAATCAGGGAACTATGTCAAAGGCTGAATGGGATCTTTTGGATAGAAAGGCACTCGAAAGCATTCGGTTATGCTTGGCACCATCAATGGCATTTAATATTATAAAAGCAAAGATGACAGAAGATTTGATGAAAACCCTAGTGATATTGTATGAAAAGCTGTCTGCTTCAAACAAGGTATTTATCATGAAGCGTTTATTTAATATGAAAATGGTAGAAGGTGGATCTATTGCAGATCATTTAAATGAGTTTGATACTATTACTAGTCAATTATCTTCTGTGGGTATCAATTTTGATGAAGAAATTAGGGCTCTCTTCATTTTGTGTTCTTTGCCTGAAAGCTGGAATGGCTTGGTAATGGCGGTGAGTAATTCTATTCCTAGATCTAGTACCCTAAAATATGATGATGTGATCAGTGTTGTTTTGAGTGAGGAAAATCGTAGGAAATCCTCAGGTGGATCTACATTAGGAAGTGCTTTGAATGCACAAAGCAAGGGCAGAATGACTGAGAGAGGAAGTAACTCTGGAAATCGTGGGAAATCAAGAGAAAAGTGAAAGGGGAGGAGGTCTCAATCGAGAGGACCAAAAAATCATTGGTACTGTGAGAAATTAGGGCACAAAAAGAAAGATTTCTGGAATCGAAAGAAAAATGAAGGAGATAAAGCTGATGGAGACAAGGAGGAAAATGTGGTAAGTAACAAATCCGAAGAGGATGCTTTGCTTCTGTCTTTAGAAAGTGTAGATGATTCATGGGTTTTAGATTCTGGTGCTTCATTTCATGCTACACCTCATAGAGGTTATTTCATTGATTATGTCTAAGGGGATTTTGGGATTGTTTATTTGGAGGATAATGAACCCTGTCAAATTGTTGGAAAGGGAAAAATTAAGATTAAGTTGCAGAATGGGAATCATTGGCTACTACATGAGGTAAGACATGTTCCAAGGCTGAGTAGGAATTTAATTTCAGCAAGGCAACTCGATGATGAGGGTTGTGTAGTTACTTTTAATGATAAAAATTGGAAGGTTTCAAAAGGTTCCCTTGTAGTAGCAAAAGGTGTGAAAGTAGGCACCTTATATCTTTGTACAAGTCATATTGTTCCTTCTACTTTGATTGTTTCAGAGAAAAATGAAATGTTCAAGAACAATTAATGTAGTTGAGAAGGGAGAACAAATTGCTGCTGTAGATTCTGATATAGCATTGTGGCACAACATACTTGGGCACATGAGTGAGAAAGGTATGAAAGTACTTCATTTAAAGAAAGTTTTACCAGCTCTGAAATGTGTTAATATGGATTTCTGTGAAAGTTTCATGTATGGAAAATAAAAGAGAGTGAGTTTTGCAAAGACTGGGAAGGAAAACAAAAAGGAGAAATTAGAGCTTGTGCATACAGATGTATGGGGACCAGCTCAGGTATCTTCCCTTGGTGGCTCTCATTATTATGTTACATTTATTGATAATGCAACTAGAAAAGTATGAGTTTATTTTCTTAGATAGAAATATGATGTATTTCAAACTTTTAAGAAATGAAAATGCTTGGTTGAAAAAGAGACTGGTAAGAAATTAAAATGTCTCAAATCTGATAATGGTGGTGAGTATTGCAGTCATGAATTTGAAGATTATTGCTCCTGTAATGGTATTTGTAGATAGAAAATTGTTCCAAGGACTCCAAAGGAAAATGGAGTGGTTGAACGCACAAACAAGACTATAATGGAGCACGCAAGGAGCATGAGGTTACATGCTGGGTTGCCCTTACACATGTGGGCGGAGGCTATCAATATTGCAATATATTTGATTAATAGAGGACCCTCTATTCCTTTGGGCTATGGTATTCCAGAGGAGGCATGGACTGGTAAAAAGGTGAGTTATTCTTTTCTCAAGACCTTCGGTTGTGAAGCTTTTACTCATATAGACTCTGAAAATAGAACCAAGCTAGAAGCAAAATCAAAGAAATCTATCTTTGTTGGATATGGCATTAATGAATTTGGTTATAGGCGTTGGGATTTTGAAAATCATAAAATTGTTAGAAGTCGAGATGTCATATTCAACGAAAAAGTGTTGTACAAAGATCTATTGCAGCAACATGAGAAGAAAGAAGATGATTATGTAGTGCCGGATGATACTCCAAATGTTGTTGTTCTAGCCATTCCTCATGATGTGCAACGACTGCAATAACAAATACCAAACACACCAGTGAATTTTAAACAGTCAACGAGGCAAATTAGACCTCCACAAAGATTTTCTCCCTCTTTGTATTCTATTTTACTTACTGATGCTGGTGAACCTGAAAGTTATGATGAAGCTATTCATGTGGATACTAAGATTCAGTGGGAGTCTACAATGAAAGATGAAATGGACTCTTTGCTGAAGAATAAGACATGAGATTTGTACAAGTTACCTGTAAGTAAAAAGGCTTTATAGAATAAGTGGGTTTACAAGTTGAAAGAAGAGGAAGGAGGTAAGAAAAGATTTAAGGCTAGGTTAGTTGTAAAAGGATTTGCACAAAAAAAAGGGAATTGACTTTGATGAGATATTTTCTCTTGTTGTTAAAATGACTTCTATCTATACTATTTTAAGTCTTGTGGCTACTAAAGATTTGCATTTAGAGTAGCTAGATGTTAAAATAGCCTTCCTTCATGGTGATTTGGATGAAGAAATCTATATGGCTCAGCCACAGGGATTTGAGGTCAAAGGTAAAGAAAATTTAGTGTGCAAATTGAAAAAAAGTTTATATGGCTTGAAGCAAGCACCTCGACAATGGTATCTAAAATTTGATAGGTTTATGCATGAGCATGGCTATAAGAGGTGTCATTTAGATTATTATGTTTATTTTAAGAGGTTGGATGATGATAGCTACATTATTTTATGTGTATATTTTGATGATATGCTTGTAGCTGGGTCTAACATGGATCATATTAAGGGGCTGAAATGTTAGTTAGCACATGCATTTGCTATTAAGGATTTGGGGGCAGCAAAACAAATCCTTGGTATGAAGATTTGCAGAGATAGGAAGAATAGAACATTGACGCTATCTCAAGCAGATTATGTTGAGAAGGTGTTGCAATGTTTCTCTATGGAGAATGCTAAAACTGTCAGCACACCTTTACCTGATCATTTGAAATTGACTAAGGAGATGTATCCTAAGACACAAGAAAAGGAGGATAAGATGTCCAAGGTACCCTATGCTTCAGCTATAGGAAGCTTGATGTATGCTATAGTATGCACTAGGTCAGATATTGCCCATGCAATGGGAGTCGTTAGCAGGTATATGAGTCATCTAGGATTTGAGCATTGGAATGCTGTCAAGTGGATTCTCAGATATTTGAGAGGAACATCCAATAAGTGTTTACATTTTGGGGGCTCTACTACTGATTTACAGGGCTATGTTGACTCAGATTTGGTAGGGGATATTGATACCAGGTAGAGTACTACAGGTTATGTCTTTACTGTTGGTGGGGTAGCCGTGAGCTGGGTTTCTAGGTTATAGAAGATTAATGCTCTATCCACTACAGAGGTAGAGTATGTTGCTGCTACAGAGGCAACCAAGGAGATGATATGGCTTTAGTTCTTCTTGGAAGAATTGGGACATCCTCATAAGGATAATTATTTGTTCATAGATAGTCAGAGTGCCATTCATCTTGCAAAGAATTCAACTCTACATTCTCAGACCAAACACATACAGTTGTGGTACCATTTCATTCGATCAATTTTGGAGGATGAAAAATTAAAGCTAGAGAAGATACATACCAATGACAATCCAACAAATATGTTGACAAAGGTTGTAACACGGGAGAAGCTAAACTCCTCTTTAGCTTTGGTTGGTCTTTTAGATTGAACATGAATAAAAGAACAACAGAGTCCAAGGTGGTTTGATCCATTGGGAGCCCCATGTGGTAGTGGTATTGCTACAAGATGAGTCTCCAAGTGGGAGATTATTGTTTAGTGTGGAGCTTGATCAGTCCCAAAGTGGGAGATTGTTAGATTGTGGTGACTGATCAGGAAAGTATTGTACATACTTCATAATTAGTGGGTTTTAAAAAAAAATGGTACTATTTTCCATTTATAGATTCGTCACTAAAGTTATGGCTAATTATGGCCGACATGTTATAACCCTAAAGAGGTTTACTACTTGTATAAAAGGGTTTAGGTTTGGGTTTTTTTTTAAAATTATGTTGCGATGCGAAATTGGTTCTTATGGTGGTATTGAGTTGTAAGGGATTAGAGATTGTAATCAGGTTGTAATCACTGGATTGTAATAAGATCAGACTTGCTATTTGGTGAATGTAGCCTAGGGATTGGGTGATCCACGTTAAATCTTGGTGCCTTGTGTTTATTTATGTGTGATCTATTATTTTCAGTTATTGATTATATTTGCATGTAGTTTTTATTTTTGTCTGTGGTTTATCCTAATAGTACCGACATCGAAGGAGTCCATGCCTCTGCATTCCCCTCCTCTCTTGCATCAGGGTCTGTAGCCTCTATGCATGTGTCTGGTGTATCCTTGTCTAATACAAAATGATACTCAAGAAGATCACATATGGGACTTAGGCAAATATTCTTACACGTAATGGAATTGTGAGGTACACAAATGTGTGATAAGCTAGCTAATGATGAACTGGCACCAACATCATCAACACGAGGAGGTATGACTAACCTAGCCTGAGATATCATTAGGTTACTCAGCCTATGAATGGCTCTGATGGTCTAAGAGCTAGCCTCTACCATAATATCTGGATGTTGCACTCGAGGAGAGGGGGAGATATTAGTGGGGGGGACAAAAGTGCCATCTTTCTTTTGTTGTGAAGAGGGTCTATCCTGAGGAGCTCCTAATCCTATGCCCATGTTGGGCTTCATGCTCCAATAGTTCACTTTAAGTTTCAACACAAATTTCGCATATAATTTTCTAAGGAAGTAAAATGGTATGTCTAAATTTCTATGTGGAGGGATATCAAAGACCATCCACCAACGATCACAAAAGTTTGCACACATGTCATCATTTGTGCACCATTTAATCAATAGTTTGGATTTTTTTGGGTTGACTACTAAACCCATTTTCGGGTTCGCAAAAAGGTTAGCCAAATCCTCTTTGGTTATATTGAGGGCCGCAACCTCATCATAGTCCAAACCATCATCAAACATCTCATGCATTTCATCACACCAACAAAGAGTGGCATTTTGTTGGTTCGCAAGAGTTTCAATGTTATCCACTATGGTGTTTAACGTGGATAACATAGGAGCCAATGTGGGTATATTATTATATGTTCTATGCAAACCTCTCAATTTGGTGAGATTTTCATTTATCAAATCATTAATTCGAGAAGGGTTTTGAGGGGGTAGAGGATCATTTGGTGGATGGTTTCATGGGGGTACTGGATCATTTGGTGGTGGGTTCTGAGAAATATTATTCTCTGCCTCAGTCTCATCATTTTGATTAGCCATTCCTATTGAATTGCAAAATGTAATATATGTTAAAAAAACTTAATTTTAATCATTTTTTTTTCAAAAAAACCCTAGATTCAACTAAAACAAACAAAATCATGCTAAAATCTATTGAATTTAGGTTAAAAATGAGTTTAAAAAAAACACACCTTAATATTTGATATCCGATTCTATATTGTATATCCGATCGCTCAAAAATACCGGCCCCCAAATATCTGAAATAAGGGCCTACAGGTCTGTGATTTTTTTTTAATGTAATAGCACAAGTATCAGATATCCAATATTTGTTGCATATATTATATATTAATTATATCATATATTATATATTAATTGTAATATACTATTTGTATTATTATATATTATATTATAATATATTACATTTTTATTATAATATATTACTTTAATATTATATTATATTTTATTATTATTATATTACATTATATTATATTATTATAATATAATATTATTATTATAGTATAATATTATACGATTATAATATTATAATAATAATACTATATTATAGTATAATTATTATTATTATAATAATATCAAATAATATATTATACTATTATAATATAATAATAATAATATTATATTATAGTATAATAATTATAATCATTATATTATTATAATATTATTATGTTAGTTATCAGATATCCTATATGAGATCAGATATCCGATAAGGCTCGGCCTTACTTTATAGGTTTGGTACCTAGATAAGTGAAAAAAAGTCATAGCAGATTTTGAAGTGCTTTTAGACATTTTCAAACTCTCTTGTTTTCACATCGCCACTTTTTGGCACACCATAATCTTGCACATACCCTATTATATTTACCAAACTATGTTTATGCCTATTTCATGCATGTGTTAGTTTCAAGGGTATTGAATTTATAGTTATGAAAATATTTCATGACTTAGATTACATGTATATCAATAAAAAATTACTTGTTGACTATATTTCATGTTTTGCTTAATAATTATGGTTACTAGTGCATTAATGATGTTTTAATGATGATTACTTCATATTCTTAATGATACATTATTTATCTAAGCATTTTATGTTTGACTTATAATTATTATAGTACTTACTCAATAATTGCATGTGTATGGTGCGTGTGTCTATTTTATCTTTCTGTTTGTCATGTTTGATGTGGTTAAGGGAAGGAGTTGTAGTCACCTGCTAGTTGGAATTTACACGATATACCACTCCTTGCCATTGCTTATTTAGTCTAGATATATTTATATATATGTACATGCTCATCTTTTATGTAGGATGTAGGTACCGGACATCAACTTCTCTGAACTACTAGTATGAGCGTGCCCTATCACAATAACTCAATGGTAAGAATGGGGAGATAATGTTTAGGTCCAATTTCATCCATAGCCTAAATACTTGTCTTGCAAGGAGGACTCGTAACTGACTTTTCACCATTTTTAAATCCTATGAGTTTATCTTTGTCTGTATTGTTTGATTTTGAGCCTTGGTCTATTTTGGTAATGTTTCTTTTATGTGGATTTTGCTATGTGATTTATTTGCTAAATAATTTAATTATAATATTTTAGTTAATCATATAATATTAAGAATTATTAAATATTATTTGATTAAAAATAAAATATTAAAGCATGAGAAAATTTAATTAATTTTAAAAATTAATTAAATATGTACTTTAATTTAGAAGTCTAAATTTAAAAAATTGGTTAAAAAGAGAAATTAGAATATGATGATATTTAATTAATTATTAATTAATTAAATATGTACTTCAGTTTAAAAGATTTAATTGAAAAGTTCAATTTAAGAAGTTGGACAAAAAGAGGACAAAATATTAAAATATTAAAGATTTAATATTGCTTTATTATAATTATTTATTTAATAATAATAAAATTAAATTTACATTTAAACAATTAGCTTTGATTATTATTAATTTAAATAATAAGCTATGCTTTAATCAGTGCTTGCACTCATCAATAAACTAGAGGAAAAAAAAATAAAAAAAAATTTAATTTAAAGATAAAGTTATGGTTCTAATTTAGGCATAATTATATTTATTTTATTTAATAATAATAATTTAGGAGTTTTATTTTAAATAATAAACTCTAAATAATATTATTAGTTGAATTAATGAATATATTATTAAAACATCTCATGAATTTATTAAATAAAAGAATTGATTTAAAGATAAAATTATAATCTAATTTTGAGCATAATAATATTTATTTAATTTAATAATAATATATTTAGAAGTTTATTTTTAAATAAATGCTAAATATTATTATTACTTAAGTTAATAAATATTGAGGCAAGAGCCTACAACACAATGGTAAGTTGTGAGCCTCTTATCGAAGAGGTCTTGGGTTCAAATATACCTGTGTTTAATAAAATAATAATTAATAATTAATCTTAGCTTCGACCTCTTATTGATTAAAAAAAGGTTAATAAATATTATGTTAAAAATACTTTGAAAATTAATAAGAGAGAGTAAGCAATTATTTAATAAAGTTTATTTTAATTAAATTGCATAAAGTGTATGCATAAAATTAAAATATAATAAATTAAATTGAAGAGAGAAAACTAATTAATTTAATAAAGATATTTTAATTAAATATCTAAAAAAGTTGTGCATAAAAAGATAAAAGATAACAAGTAATAAACATTAATCGATTAGTGAGTTCCCTCTCATGATTGCACAATCAGAGCTCCAATTTAAGGGAGAACTCTTTATCAGAGATCTCGAGTTCATTTGCAATTACACAAGTTTTGGGGAACAAAATTTAGAATTGGATCAAAAAATTGTTGAAAGTTTTGGAAGATTTGGATTTGTATGCATTCACAGATTGTCTCAGATTGCATATTGCTTATTAATTTATTGTATTGATTATTGAATAAAGAATTATGTTGTAGATTTTAAAAAGGAAAAACTTATTAATCAAGAAAACTTGACTAAGGAAAATTATAGAAAATTATTGTGACTGTATTCTTAGAAACCCCTTTCTAATACAACAAAAAATTTGATTATTAAAAATTGGAAGAAAAACAATAAATTGAACAGTCAGAGTTTTAACTTTAAAATTGTTATTATAACCATGAGATTATCATGAATTTTCTAAATATAGATAAATATTACTCTTATATCTAAAATAAATTATTTGCAAAATTTATTGGAAAAAAGAAAAAAGATTAATTCAGAGGAAAACATGTTGTAACTAAACTTAAGCATGCATGCGAAAACAAACATGTTAAAAATAGAAACTAAGTATAGTAAAGTTACATGAATGTAAAAATAAATATACTAAAAATAGAAAGCTAAGTATAATATGGTTACATGCATGTGAAAATAAATATGCTAAAAATAGAAAGCTAAGTATAGTATGGTTGCATGCATATGAAAATAAATTTGTTAAAAATGGAAAGTAGGGTTGCATGTGAAAACAAATATGCCAAAAAAAAGAAAATCAAGTATAGTATGGTTGCATGATTTGAGAGATCAAATACATGCAAAAATACTAATTGCATGTGTATTTTATTTTATATAATTTAATTTTCAGATTTATTTATTTAAAAAATTAAATTAATTAATTAAAAATAAATAACTAATTTATTAATTTAAAAAATTAAATAAATATTATTGATTTAGTTTAAGTGGATGTTATCATTATTGATTCTTTAAGTCTAATTAAACTCTTAGTTGCATATAAATGATTTTATAATTATTAATGGTTTACCACAAACCCTTTAGCCAATAGTGGCATGTTGTGATGGTTAAGTTGTTGAGTTGTTATTCTTGCCATCAAGGTTCAAATCTAATGGGGATGAGGTCCCCCGTTTGTGGCCTCACTGGTTCATAGCTCTAGGTCAAAGCGTTTACCCCCTTAAAAAAAAAGAAAAAAAAGAGGGAAGTTAATAAATAAATATTTATAATTTTATTATATTTTAAGAGAAATTGTGGTAGAATTCACTTTGTAATCATTTAGTTAATAACTAGTTGACTTTATGAGATAAATTATAAATAATTAAATTAAATTTATAATTTTATCTCTAATTGCATTATGAATTTGAGAAAAAGTAAATATTAATATTAGACTTAAATAGAAGTCATATTAATATTTTAAAAATTGAAATTAATATCAATATTTAAATATAATAGTATACATTTGTGTTATTAATTAAATCATTTATGATTTATGATTATTTAAATTACTAATAATATAATATTGCATGATATCTTATATGCACAAAAGATTGGATATTTAAATACTTATTGTTTTAAATAAGCATATTAGCATAACAATTTATATTAGCATGTATATTTTTACTTTATTTCTAAACACATTTTTATGACCCAAATTAAACAAGAGAAATTGGTGGAATTAAATCATGTAGCTAAAAACTATGTGTTTTCTAATATTCTATTTATAGTCTTGTGATGTTTATTTTCATGGTGGTTTTTCTTTGTTGGTTGTTTAGTTGCCCAAGTTAAGATGTGCACTATAAGCATTTTAAAGTTTTCTTTTATGATTATTTAATCAAATGTCATGATAATATTTATGATTTGAATTGAGATTTATGTTTTATGAGCTTTATGTTATTGAGCATTTATGAGAACTTGGGTTTCAAGAACCAGTGTTATTTTTTAAGTTTCCTGTTAAGGAACCAAATTCAATCAATATTACTTTTTGTGGTATAGGACACTATTGCGGTTTGTGAATTTTGAGAAGGTAGTCTAGGTGCATGTCTATGGGAGTGGCTTGCAATGGGGGTCGGGGCCTAAAGTGGCTGCCAGGGTAACTCATTGTAAGTTGTGTAATAGGTGATAACATAGTAATTAAAATATCTTGCCTAGCACTTTTCTTTGAGATACATTAAAAAGATAAGATTTTCCCTTGTCCATGCCTTGAGTGCTTGTATAGACTAAGGATGAGATGAAGATGATACCTTGAGAGGTATGACTTGTTTCCTCGTCATCACAAGAGGGTATTCTAGTTTCGCATAGAGTCACTAGGGGGTCAGGGTCCTGAGAGATTGCCAGGGTAACCCTAGAGTTGGCTCATGTGATGACACTCCATAGTATGTAGCATAAGTCTCCTTCATGATTTTTTATATATTTGCCTCTAGTGGTGTACTTGTTGGATATTACTTTTGATGATGTATTTATTGTGAGGCGTTACTCCTTGATTGAATTTCATTTATTGTTGACAGTTTTCTTTTATTAATGAATGATCAGTTATTCATTAATAGTGTTTTTTATTGTTGGAGTTAGTGATTAGTAGTTTACTTTTATTAATGAAAATTGTTATCTGTTGGTCATTGTTCTTGTGATACTTAAGATTGATTTTGAGGTGGTTGTATATTTTTAGTTTTGATATTTGTATGTTGACATGGTATGTGGTGTTGGTATTGAATGAGCGTCCTTTTGATTTTGATTATCTCTTCTTGAGTAGTTTGTGTTACCCTTGAAGTAGTTTTGGCTATCAGGATTCCTTGCTTAGGATTATTTTATGATTTTAATTATTTGTGTTTGGATCACATATTATCTCTCTTGCATGGCGAAAGTGGGAGCCTAATTAGGTGACCACGTGGTTGGGAGGTAGTGTATTCTTACCATTTGGGTCCCCCTTAAATTGACTAATATTGGATGCTCCTTGATACAGTGGTACCATTATCATTCTTTCTCTTATCTTGAAGACTTCTATTCATTTGATGTATCTATGTATCATGTGTTGTGAGATCCTATAGGATATTGTATTATATATTGATGTGCTTGTATCTATTCTCACATACCCTATGACATGTGCAGTCGATGTTAATTATTAGATGCACTTTCATATTGTTAGTTGTACTTATGCATTTTCTTATATGATTATGTATGTGATTATTCATTTTATAATTATGGACATTGTAATTGAGACTTAACTAATTAATAAAACTTTCTTAAATGTGACTCAATGCGAAGGAACCTTTGAAGAATTGAAACTATATTTGTAAATTGATTACGTGTTTTTGATGTGTATGTATATATTTCTTTTGCATTATTATTACTTTGATATTGTTTAAACTTTTAATAGTCTAGTAAACTTTGTAACACATTAGATTTATTTCTTTTGGGTTCCTAAGTGAGGCATTACATATTTGAATTAGTAAAGAGTTCCCTAATTGAATATAGAGGTATAGATGAAATAATGACAGCCCAAAAGTTGGTGTGTGTTGTAGTAGATGGAGCTTCAATAATGTGAGGCCACAAGAATGCTCTTGTCACAAATTTAAAAGAATTTCTTGCACCTTACATTGTTGGCATTTACTACATGGAACACATAATGATCTAGCTTTTGAAATTGTCAGCAACTCTTTACAAATATATAGAGTTGAAGTTTTAATCAAAGACATCTATAGGTACTTTTTTCAAAGCCCTAAATGATTCAAGGAATTTAAATAGTTTGCTAGGGGCCTAACTAATTCTTAAGGATAATGATACCAGATGGATCTCTTTGGATAGACTACCTCATCAAGTTTTTTTTTGAATATCGAAGATTGCCTGGTACAATGGAATCAATTAACACCAATCAGGGTTGTTAACAAAAATATGGTGATCTACTTGAAAGGTTAAGTAATGTAGAGACACTCTTAGCATTAGCAACCATTCGCCCCATGCTAGAGGAAATGAGAAATATAATGAAGAAGATCCAACATAGATTTATGTATATTGTAGAATATAATATGCTGCATAAAATGACATGCACAACCTTCAATGATCTCTATAGAAATCCAAATTTATTTTCTATGGATGAAAAACTTTTAGGGTGAATGAGAATAACAGATTTGGATAATCCTAATAACTTTTTAAAGATTGATGCAAAGGGGGAATAATGTAGTAATATATGGGGTGTTGAGATGCCAATGCACTATTATGGAAGGCTCATCTCCATGAGAAAAGGAAAGAAACTCAAACAACCAAAATTAACTATTGCAAAGGAAGTGTTTGAACATATTGTTGAATCTACAATGAATTCTATGAAGAATATTTCTTATAATATTTCCTTAGAAATTAGAGAAAGATTGTCTCCATAAAAATTGCTTAAATTAATTTGTATTGTGTTTCCCATTATTGGAGTTTAGGAATTCCTAAAGATTTTAGAGATAAGTTATTGGTTTTGATAGATCAATTTTCCAAAAGCAAAGAAATCAATGGGGTAAGTGTAAATGGACTTTTAGATGAACCTCGTTTGAGAGAGAAGTCTTGTCATTTTGGTAGTATAATGATATTTTAACAATATGATCTTATGTGGAACCCAGAGAAGAAGGATTAGTAACCAAAATTTGGACAAATATAGCTTAGTGAAAAGTGTTGTCAGATTCAATACCAAAATTTTTCAAGCTTTTTGAATTATGTTTGACCATGATATTGGGGTTTGTGGAGGATTTAAGAGTTTTTAGTGCTTTGAGGTTCCTAAAATCAAAGGTAAGAAATAAACTAGAAAATAATTCAAAAAAATTTCTTAGGATGTATACATCCATATATGAAATTAATACTTTTCCTTACAAAAGGGCACTGAAATTGTAGACAAAGACATGCCAAAGAAGAGTTTTGGACAATGTTTCAAACAATGAGATTAGGTGGTGGTACTGATATTGGTAGCATTGATGTTGAAGCTAAGGATTACTATCAAGATGAACAAGGTATTCCTACTCGAGAAAATATGGAGCATGATGGACTGTTTGAACTTGATGGTGAGGAATTTGAAGATTCAAATGATGAGATGATGTGGCAAGTTTAACAATGGTATGATCTATTGATTTTTAATTTATTACTTATTAGTAATTACTATAGTCTAAATTCTAGATTTTGGATAGACAATATTCTATGAATCTAATCATGACTCATCTATCATGCATTGTAAGTTATATCATTTCTTAAATGTCTAAAAACAAGTACATTTAATGTTAGATAATGCCATGATTCATGAATCAAAATTTGTTCAAATTTTACCATTACTATTATTTTTTATTTGCATTATTATGCTCATATGATACATTGTTATGGTACAATCCTTGATGGTTTTTATGAAATTTTAGCAATTCAAATGATAAAATTCATAGATGATCTCATTAATTTTTGAACACATGATAATTGATAGAATTCAATGGATCTAATTTGCAAAAGTTAAATTTGAATGCCCAATTTCATAATCATGAGTTAAAAAGTATTGAATTTACAAATATAACTTTTAGTAAATGACCCTGAATTCCCTTCTATATAAATATAGAAATAAGGGAGAAACAATAGCTTTAGGTCATTTTGCCTCATGGGAAGAGTCTTAGACTAGCATCAAGTTTAGTATTAGAAACATTTTTTGCCTTTGCATTTGATAGGCTTGGTAAGAAAAATAGCATTTTGATTTTACTACATTTATCTTGTTCAAGAAACAAAGTTCAAAGTTTAAAATCATATCAAAAAATTAAAGATAGAAATAAAGTAAACACTACAAAGATGATTAAAATCACTTTGCAAGTGTCTCTTACTCTGATACCTAATGGATGTCTTATGATATGATTGAAGATTTGGTCATCTTTTTAAGGATGTTGAAAACTACTTCATTTGGTATTTTAGCATTTGTTATGTTATAGTAGATTACCTTTAACTTCATCATACTTCCATATTTGGAAGATTTACTTGAAATAAATGCTACATCCAATAGTGCATTTAGATTGACCAATGGTTTGACGCAATTCAAAATGCCTTTAGGAGTTGAATCCTAAGGAAACATGACTACTTCAGACATCATTTTGGCCTCCAACTCTTTTTGGTAAGCTTCCCTTTCAATGAATGTCATTGATGAATTACTATACCAAGGAGTAGGAAAACCAAGACTTATCATTAATTTTTCTTTGTCATCCATCTTGGTCAGTTTTCTCCTAATTGATTTCAAATATTCCTCTCCTTCCCTTATACTTTGACATTTTTGAATGATAGTTGTTGTCTTTATTGATGCACTAACACAGTCATAAACTCCTTGGTTAGCCAAATACCTATCACTATGTGTATTGATTATGTGTATAATATGTCTTGCAGCCTTCTTGAGCTTAAAGAACCTATCAGTATTTGCCATGATTTCCACTCACATTTTTTCTTTAATTAGCTTTACTAAATTTTTTATTTTTTCATTTGAGTCAAACAAGTTATTCTTGAAGGTTTTGATTATTTTATTAGCCTTCTATACCTCTTGCACTATTTGTGACAACTAATTTTCACCTTGTTTCTTTATTTCCTCTGCTTTCTCTTCTCACTATTTTTCTTTTTCCCTCTCATTATCTAATTCCTTAATTATGTTACTGATTGTATGTCCACTAGACTCCAATTTTTTGAGAATATCTACTACAGATGCTCTTTCATCATCAAGTTGTTTATTTGATTCTTGCAATTTGTCCCTGAGTTCTTTGAATTTTATATTGGTTTCAATATTAACATGGTTTAGAGTATCAATGAGTTTCTTATTGCTCTATTCGAATTGTTCCTTCAACATCTTGATTTCTAATTCTCTCTCTATATTTACATTAGATGGATATTTATTGCTTTCTTCCAATTGTTCCTTTAGAATTTCCATTTCCACCTCCATATTTTTTGGTTGAGGGTGTGTACTTAGTCCTTGAGAGCAAGCACATGTAATCCTTTTCTCTATTTCTTTGCAACTACTATCTACTTTCTCCTTTTCCTTTGCATTTTCCAAGTCTACTTTTAACTTTTCAATTGCCTTCTCCAGTTCCTCTCTCTCTCTCTCTCTCTCTCTCTCTCTCTCTCTCTCTCTCTCTCTCTCTCTCTCTCTCTCTCTCTCTCTCTCGCTCTCAACCTTGAACAGTGAACTGTAGACCACAAAGTTGGTCTTTTTTTCCACACTAACTTTGTCCACATTTTTCACTTTGGAGAAATTGATTGATAGTGTGCAAATAATAAAATATGATGGATTTATCTTACTCTTTGGTGGATTATTATCAAACTATGGTGGAGAAAAAATCATAAACTCCATCGTTTCTTTATTGGTGTTATATGTTGGAAATGTCCTACTCAATGCAGGTTCTTAAGAATGAGCCACCTCAAGTACATCCTTCTTGAATTCCTTATTATTTTTCTATTCATTTTTGTGGTTTCTTGAAAATTTGTTACAAAATTATTGAATTCAAAATTTGGGTTTGTTGATACAATATGATGCTTGAAAGGAGAAAGAGCACTTGCAATATTATACTTGTCTCCACCAATGCCCAAGGTTGTAATAATTACATTTTAAGGATTATCAATGGCATCACCCCTTCCTAATACTATCTCACTACCACTAAAAAGTGGAGTTTTTGGATTGTTATGAAGGTTTTGTGCTAAGGGAGTTGCAACTGACATTATATTTGTATGAGTATCCAAAACATTTTTCTTCTTTGCACAATGACCTTCAACTATAGGAATCAAGTCAAATTTTAGTTGCATCATACCTTTTGAAGATGAAGCAACTTGGAAGGTTATAAATTTACCTTGCATGAATAATGGCTTGGGTTCACCTTTTTTTGGAGAACCTGGTGGGTTATCTGAATCATCTCCAATGATTGGTTTGTGACTAGGTTTTGGTACCTCTGGTATTGGGAGTTAATACCAATTTCCTTGACCTGTTATTCTCAGCCCACCATCACATGGATAAACCATTTTTTTGTATCATCTCTATCCCTATTCCATATTTTTCCCTTGTCTTCTCGTTATGTAAAAATTATTATCCTATTGGATCAAATGTACTACTAGTAGTACTAGTTAGAGTAGTGGATTCAGTGGAACCAATGACAATGTCTATGGCTATGGATGAAGGATCTTTACAAACCTCATACTCATTGCCTTCATCATCTACACATGTTGTGCTACTACTACATCTAGATTCTCATTATCCTATAATTTTCTAAATGTTTCATCCTCAAGAAAGTCTTCAAAATATGCATAGGTATTAGGCTTGCCGAGTTCTTCCTCATCTCCCAAAACACATTAATTTTTGATTGACACCACTATGCAGCTACACAATATTTATTTATGGCATTTGGAAGATGTTTTTTACTTGGATGATCCACTTATTGGTAGAAATTATAGGATGTCATGAGCTGTAATTTTTCTTTCTATCTATGTAATTATTTAATTTGTGCTGACAATTGATGTATTGAAATATTATTTTCAATAAAGCCTTTATCCATCTCCATTTTGACCTCTTACCATGAGTCCATATGTTTAAATCTTTCAATCAATGACACACTCTCATGTTGACATTTTCTTGCAGGGTTCCCATTCTGTATAAACTTTATACCAATTATGTTTAGTGGATAATGTTGCCAATGCCTGGCAACATCAAATTTAAAAATCGCAAGAAATTCTTGTACCACATTGAATGCTCCTCTCAAATGTGAACCCTCCACATTCTATAGGAAAGGTAGGAAATATGGTTTTCTTTTGCTGACCATGACACATTACATATGTGCTTTCCATCTTTCACACATATTCCAATGAAAATAGCCTTTCTATCACATTTATTAGAAGTTTGTAGGGTCTTACAATTGAATTGTGAAATCTTAATACAATGTACTTTTCCATAAAGTACCAATCAGCCAATTGAATTTGACTTCCCAATTATATTAATCATTTACAAGACACAAGAAATCTAGGCATTGAAGTGCCTATAATTTTATGCTAAAGTGGTGCCAAAAAGAAGTCTACAAAGTGGTTGTAGTTCCCTTGGAGATCACCCATCCTAATTATAGATGTCCATTCAAATATTTATTTATCAAACTTAAGCTAAAGCTTGTTTATTTTAGAAAATTGACAATGCTTTGATAATAGAAGATAGCACAAGTAGGTCATGTATCTAAATTTCTTCTATGATAGTGGGTCTGACGCTCTTTTAATCATTCACAATTTTTCATTCATGTGATGTACAAAGTTCCCAATATAATTATATCTTATGGGTTATTTTAGACAATAAATATTGAAAATCATTTCCAAAATGTTGGCACCCACTTTCGAATTAGTTTCCAAACCTAAAAATATTGATAGCAGAGATATAGTATCTTGAACCCACTGAAAAAAATATGTAATTCGTAAGGAGGTTTATGATCATGAGGCAGATTGAATGTGTTAGCTAACCCTTATATAGCAATTTTTTTTATCCGAACCTAACTTGTCATATGTTTCTACCAGCTTTTCTAGGTCAATGTGGTTTGAGTTTTTCTCTTCAAACCCTAGGCCCAATAGTCTACAAAATTGACTTTGCATGATAGAAAAAATTACCTCCTGTGTATTTTGATTCACAATTGCCTTTTTATTTTGGTCATAGTTTTTAGCACAAACTATCAAAAATTTTGGACAAGGGAACACTTGAGGGAACCCTAGGTGGGCAATTCCACCAATCCACATTGTAACTTTTTTTACAATGCACCCTATCATGTTGTTCATCTTAATATATTTTGACTCCTTTTGTGCATTATTCCACTTATCTTCAATTACATATATGATTACCTTCATTAATCCTTCCATAGATAATTGGATCTAAATATAATGGAATTCATAAGTAAAACCTGATATTTTAACAAGTTTGTGCATGTCAAAATATAGTTTCCCGGTCCCCTATATTTTCTTTTGGGTTGCAATTCCATTGACAGTGCCACCCTTTTGTATTTACAAACATAAATTACAATTTATAGATACGAATAACATTTAAACCCTAAATTGTATTTCTCATTTTTAACTTTTCAAGTTACCTAGCCACTAGAAAGTAAGAAATTTAGGCTTACAAAGCACAATAAATTTGAAATTGAACCCAAATTCTACTTACTAAACTATGAGTAAAAAGTGTGTTCAGGATCTTACCTGGAAAGTTGAAACTCTGATTGATAACTATTTTCTATGATGTTGTGAGTTGTCTAGGGAGAATAGGTTTTGCCTTGAAACTTATAAATTGTGATCCATAACCACTTTCTAATGCTCCAATTCTTTTACTGAATCTTGGATTGGTAATTTCTACACACTGTAGAGATCCAAGATTGAATAATGAAAACTAAACCTTATGGTCAACACAAAAGAAAATTTTACAAGTTGCAAAATCGATAGACTCGAGCATGTGTTTGATATTAATTGTAATGTACATTGTACAGTGGATAGCTCATATTATAATTATTCATGAAAACATAAATGTATAATTTTATAGTATAATTCAAGATTAACTCTAGTAATTATTGCTAATTTATGAAGAGTCGGCAACTCCATTTTTTTATGAAGACTTTTTTTCTGGGGAAATTTTGAAAATAAATGAAGGTAGACAAAATCAGCCTTAAATAATTCTTGAGTCATTGGTATTTGATGCTCTAATGGTGTTAGTCATCAATCTTGACATGCCCTTTGACCACACCATGGTCTTTGTCAATGTCACGTGTCTTCTTTCTCACCTGATTCATGTAAGGCACATGTCTTTGATGAGGGAACAACCCAAGACAAAATGAACACAACAAGAAAAGGGGAATATTATTATCTGAAGTGATATGCTATTACATTTAGGACAATGAAAAAAAACTCAATGAAATGTCCTATGGGCTTACAATGTTGTCTGATTATGGATAAAAACCCTCCTCACAGTACCTTCTCCCAAACTCCACCAAAAACTGCATTTGCAATGCAAGAAATGACCTTAAGTAACCCAAATTAGGTTTAGGTTAGGAATACATTTTAGAATATTCCATTTGGTATCCACTGCCAAAATAGGAGATTCTAGAAAACTCATTAGAAGTCTGTGCAAAATTAGAAGAATCCATAAATGGTAGTCCAACTTCTGAGAGGCATAAATTTTGATTTGGGACTCTAATTGACAAATTGTTTACATTTGTAGAAAGCTCTCCAAGCGCTCTATAGCCCTAAGGATAAGATATGCCCATCCCCCATTTTGTGGGCCTGTAAAAGGCTATTTAGTGCCTCAAATCTGACTTTTAAGTGCTCTTAGGGGGTCTCTAGGAAACTTAAAACTACAATAACTTTCAAACCATAAAGCCTTTTGACCTGATTCTTTTTTTGGAGTGCTTTAAATTACAATTATAATCATCCCTCCAATTTACACCCTCTAACTCATAATAATTATAGCTCAATTACCAAAAAAACCTATTTTTTTCCTTGGCATATATCCAAAGGTGCTCAAAAACTCTAACCTAGAAAATCAATAGTGGAGATATGAGAGTTGGAATCTCTATTTGGCCCAAATGGGTATCTAGAAGTAAAGACACATCAAACATAAACTAACACTAAGCATACTTTTGGGTGATGCAAGATTTCCCTTACACCACTGGATGCTCTTGCATCAAACACCCAAGGTAGATTGCAAAGTAACCCTGTTACTTTATAGATGGTAGAGGAAAACCCAAATGGGCAACCTTTGCTATAGATATCCAAGTTGAATCTTCTACTGGTCATCCTTTCCACTTCACTAGGTATTCTTTATATTACCTATTTCTAGTACTTCAGCCCACACAACTATCTAGAATTTCTTCAATCTCTTCCTTCTCAAAAGTAGGAATTGGACATGGCTCCAACATCAACTCCTCCTTTGCACTATCATCATGATATGTTGTTAAGTTTGGAGTACTAAAAATATGAGAAATGTGAATCCCATCTGGCAACTCCACCTCATATGCATTCCCTGAATCATGTTTTTTCAATATATTTAAGGGACCAAATTTCTTCATCTTTAGCTTGTTGTAGGTGGCCACTAGAAATCATTCCTTCCTCAAGTATACCATAACTAGATCCCCAACTTGGAGCTCCTTATGTCTCCTCTTTTTATTTTCTCTAGCCTTATACTGTAGGTTCATCTTGGTAATATGTGCTCGTACCTCCTCATGTAGGTTCTTGACCAGTTTAGCAAAGTCTTCTACCTCAACACTTGTCCTCTCTCCTTGCTCCATTTTCCTCATCTCTAGTGTAGTCCTTGGACTACTCCCATACACATTTGGAATGGAGATCTACTAGTATTCCTATTCACAAAATTGTTGTAAGAAAAAAATATATGCTAACATAGAAATGTGCTCTTTTGGTATGCAAAGCATCTAGTACTTAGGGTACTATTGTCACAAAGGTTTGCACCCTTGTCCAAAGTTTTACCTAAGGACAACATTGTGAAACATGAAAACAACCTCCAAGCTATAGGACTTGAACTGTGAGGTTGAGTCTTTGGAGAAGGCTGGCTTCCTTTATTATCAAGTTGCACCTAACTACTTTTGGAGAGGAAAAAGGAGAAGGAATGCATAGAAGCAAATCTATCTATTCTAACCTAAGGGGGTGATGCACCAAAATAGAGTGTTCAAATCAATCTCTGCCCATACATGCACTATTGAACCATCATGACACCAAGAGATATACACATCCAGACTTGCTTTAATCTAACAGTCACATGCAGATCAAAAACCCAAATGAATGACATAAGGAAAGAGAGAATTCACTTATATACCATTCATAGGCCAAAAGAGATATAGTCATGCGAGATTGCAGATCTCTACAATACACGAATGAGAGGCAAATAGTTCTTACACTTTACATCAATGGCTAAATGAGATAAGGCAGGATGTCATATAGTTCAGAGGCAAAGGGAATTTATAGTGAAATTGCAGAGCAATACCAGAGAAGTCAGAGGAGTCGACAGTAATAAATCTATAAAAATTGCCTTTATAGCTCAGGCATAATTGAGATATTTTCTAGCTAAAGTTACTCCACAACCATTGCCATGTAGATCTAGGGCAAATCCAACCTTGGCGCAAACTCAGATACCATGAAATCTGATCTCTTGTTGAAACAGGGCCTTAAGAAGATAGCAAATGGTGCCATTAAACCATCCTGACCAAAGTAGATAGACAAACTAGGGTGGTGGAGTATTTTCCCACTGTTTACTAAGTTCAACATTCATCCAAGGGTGGTTGGCATTGATTACAGGGATCAGATTGTGCAAAAAAATTTGATCTCCTTCATTTCTAGATTGTGAATTAGCAAAGTCAGCAAGTCAACCGAACTCTGCCACCAGGATGAGCCATGTGGGCCAATAGCATTTTATTTTTTTGCCACCTCACAAGGTCTCCACATAGTTGACCAACTAACTAAGCCACCTTGTAACTCCCTGACCACGATGTCATATAACTGTCAGTCTTCATCACCAACACTAACCGCAGTGTTATCTCCCCAGGCCCACAAGGACACGTGTCATTGAATTTCTATCTCGCTATACATAAAAAGTGAGCATCTTTCCATAGTGAGTTAGCAAGTGTTGTTGATTGATAAAAAATCCTAAGATCATGGGATACAAAGAAAAACAACCTCACATTTCTCTTGACAAGTTGGCTAGTCAATCCTATGAAAACCACCCACGTACAAAGCTCCTTCCTTGATGGAATTTCCATTTGGGCCCACTGGCGACTAAGGACACATGTCAAAAAGTCACCACCTCGCTATGCATATCCTCCAAGTAAATTTTCATGGTAAGATAGCGACAACCGTCAATCTGAGATCAAATCAAGAGTACAAAAATTGCACAAGGTACCCTATAGAGTGGTGGGTCCCATACTCACTATGTTACATAGACTAAAGATCTTGCAACTTTCCATAGCAAGATAGCGTGGGCTATTGATTTGAGATGATTTGACATCAGGATCATTGACATGCTTTATGAATGGGCGTGGGTCTGGGGCACTGATGATGCAAAAGAATATGCACTGCTGGCAACAAACCAAAATTGTACTTTCATCCTAGTCACCTTTCCACGTCATTTGAGGTCCCACCATGTGTTTATTTATCGACTAGGTACTATGTTGCTAATGGCAAGAAGAACAAGTTTCTCGATAGTGACATAGCAACCTTCGATGGTTTACCAAAAATCGGTGTCGGGCTTCATTTTTCAGTACCACAAAAAAATTCTAATGGTCACTATCTCGCTATGAAAAACAACCTCACAACTTTTCATAGCGAGAACGTGACATCCGTAGATCATAACAAGATCCAACAGTGGGGAAAGTTGTAGGCTAGCAGAAAGAAATATCATAAGGTTTAATTGTTCTATTTTGTATTTACCAGGCATTAAAATAATATTAAAGATGGGAAGTGGCCATTGGGTGGGTCAAGTATTTAAATTCAAATTTTGGCAAGGGGGAAAAATAGGTAATAGGTACATCATTCATTGTGAGGGTGACTGTTGATGTAGCAACATAAAGCATCTAGTACTTAGGGTACATCAATTATCATGAGGGTGACTGTTGGCATAGCCACATAAACATTTCAAATTCATAGCTATGGTGATTGTTGATATTCTATCATTATATATATTCTTTCATTTTTAATTAATAATATAACTTTGGTTTGCATACAATTCTTTTGAGTTTCACAAGATTTTCCATAACTTGAACATTGGTATTACATGTATTTTGATACACCAAATATCGTGTTTGTAGCCCACTTCTTAAATTCAAATCACCCTCCCTCTTAGTTATATTGGTGGACTATATATTATAACACCTCCTTTGTTGGTTGGCACTACTTTGACCACCTCAGGGCAATTTATATATGTTTTTTTGATGTATATATGTTAAGCTTTCTAGCCCTAGACAATGTGAACTCTCATGGGGTGATCTTTTATCCCTTGGCCCTTTCTCGTGAATATATAAGTTTAATATTTATATTAATAGAGAAGAGTCTATTCATCAAAAAAATAATATCACTTGATGATTTTTTATTTGTTGTGGATGCTTTGCATCATATAAGAAGCTTTCATGTAGTATATTTGTGTTTTTTCAAAGCAAAATTCAATAGTTCAGAAATCAATCCTTTTTGCAAAATCTTCATGAATATCAATTATAGAACCAAATAAACTGAGCTCAAATCTTTCCTAAACTTCAAATTCTTAAAATCATCCATATAAAAGGAGTGCAACATTCTTATGAATCCATGAAATGAAAGACAATGACATTATTGGAAGTAGTTAAGTCAAAGATACAAGTGAAATTCCTCATATAACCTTATGTAGCCATGATATGTGCACATCTAAATGCCCACGGACCATAATTTTCCTCTTTCTACCTTCCATAATGAACTATGATAGAATTTTTTTTAGCAGTGGGTTGAAGATAAAGTTGCAACCATTCAATAAATACAAAAATGAGCTACTTGAATATCAAATTTAGAGATAAAAAAGATACAAATGTTATACATAGAGCAAAAAGATATAGGTGGGATTCTAAAGCCACAAAAGTGTATCATAATGTGGAGAGAAAAGCATAAAAAATCATCACATTTCCTATATAAATTGAGTTGGAGAGTATTTACGGTCATCATATGTATTTGAGTGTGGTGAAATATATTTGATTAGAGTTTGAATCTAAAAAAATCCATCAATAGAACCATAATCAAATTCCTTAAAAACCCTATGAAATTCATGGTGATAGTGAATGAAAGCTCAATTAGATCTTCAAGATGGAAAGCTAATAAAAATGTGGCTTAAAGGTAGTTTTTTCCACAAATAAAGAATTACTTAGGATTGGATTTTGAAGCCTCAAACAATTTTTTGTGAAATCTGCTACAGAAGTGATTCTAGGTTTTGTATCCATCGTCAAAATGTGAAATTTTTTGCATTTGAATTTTATCAAGAAAACTTATGAACTGATATGCCAAAGGCATGTAAATGGCTTGTTAAAATATTGTTAAGTGATGTGTTTATCACCTAGTTTTTTCTTCCCTATGTTTTTAAATGTAAACAATAATAAAAATACAAAATGATAGAGTTATACATTATTTTGTATTAATTATGCAACAATATATGATGACTAAATATTTAAAAATAGTTATTATTATTATTGAATAATTGATAAACTATAATTATAATAAAATTTTCTTATATTAAAATTATTATCAAATGATTTTACTATCACATAATAATATTAACATAACTAAAATTTATCACACTAAATTATAAAATATTTAGTAATTATTAAAATGTTATGCATAATACATATTTATCCCTTTTTTTTAAAAAAAGTAAATATATATTTTTGTAGAGTTATGGAAAAATTCAGAAGGTTATGATGATGTTGTTTGAAATTCATAAGAAGTCTGACATGCTTTTGAAGCAGTTCTTGGATATCAAAAAATTATAAAAGATGACACCAAATGCTAGAGGCACTTTTGCACTGGCTTTTGCTCAAACACAAAGGTTTACTTCAAGAAAAAATATAATTAAATTCTATATTATTTTAGGTGTTGATTGTGAGTTTTGTTGGAGTGGTATTCTTCTTGATAGTTTTAAGCTAGAGTGTTCACTTCAGCTTGTATAGTTAGGGAGAGTGTTAATGGATCAAGCAGGGATGTAATAGTGTTGATTGTTAAAATGATTTTTGCATCATAGTGAGCATTAAAATTTACAAGGAATGCAACCCAACTTGATCTAGGCTTTGTCAAATTTTGATTTGAAAGAACCTCTTGTATTAATTAACAATAAAGGTCAATGAAACCTTATTAAGGGTAAAAGTATCTATAAAAAAAAATATGGTTGGCGAAAGAATTAGGCAAACAAATAGGACACCATAGTATTTTTTTCCCCCAAATTGTAGTTTGAGATTAGGAAAGAAAAAGAGAAATATAATCTTATTTAGAGGGATAAATAAGAATTGACATATCTTTAAAAAGGGACAACCAATTATGATATCTTTCAATTTAATGAATGTTTAAAAAGTTCATAAATTTATACTAATGTCAAAATTGATATATATTGGGAGAGTTATGAAGAGCAAAAATAATTACAAGATAGAGCTCCAATGGCCACAAGAATAGTCACACATGAGAAAGTTTCAAAGGTTATAAGAGTAGTAATAGAATATAGTTCTAGATACTCTATGATCTAGGCACTAATTTGGGCATTACATTAGGTCCTAGATTAAGCACTATTAATTTAGGTACTAATTTTGGCACTAATTTGGCTTATTTATTAGGTTCTAATTTAGGTGCTAAATTAGGTAATAATTTGGGTACTAATTTAGGAGCTAAATTAGATGCTAAATTAAGTTCTAATTAGGAACTCAGGTGCTAAATTAGCACTACTAATTTAAGAGCTAAATTATGTGCTAAATTAGGCACTACTAATTTAGGACCTAAATTAGGCACCAAATAGCACCTAATTTATGTTGAAAAGAGATTGTTGAAGTGAAGAAGTTGGGTAAAAATTATCATTGAACAATCATTATTTTGGCATTGATGTCAAACCTACTTCTTGTTGGTGAGACAATTGCCTAATTTGGTCTAAATCCTATCATCTAATTGATTGATGAAGAGGATTTGAGAAGAGAGGATAACACGAGAACCTAGAGAAAGGTTGAGTTATATGGTGTATAAAAGGAGCACTAAGAGAAAACAAGAAATTGATGATATAGTTTATTGTTTATCTACTTAAGGCTATAATGAAAGGATACTTGAGAAAAGACAAGAAGAAGGCTAAGTAGAGAAAAGTGTCTTCCAAGCCTGGCTAAAAAAATAGTGGAAGCCAAGTAGAAAGTCAATACATGCCAAGTAGAAAGTTGAAGCAAAGCAGTAAGTTTGGTATGTGCCGAGTAGAGTGAAATCTAGCTAGTGTTGTGTGAAGAAATTCTTGTATGTGTCAAGAACTAGTAAAGACTTAGTATATGTCAAGCAACCCTATATTGGTCGAGCATCAGAAGACAGTGTTTGCCAAGCAAACAACTTGTTATTGCTGAGAGATAGTAAAATGAGTTAGATCGAAGATTTGACAAATTTAAGCCAACCAAGTTGATTTCTTGAACTGCGTAAAGAATTTGGAAGATAACTATGATGAGCTAGTAGCACAAAATTCAAGATAAACCATTTTCAAAAAAATTCAAAGACAATTGTAGAGGAAGTTTCTAGAAGGGAATAAAATGAAAAGATGGGTAGATTCAATGAATCTAGCCTAACCCTAAAATGGATGATTGTTGTTAAATGGTAAAAGATCTAAACTCTCTATATAAGGAGATATCATACCAGAAGCAATTAAGGTCATGTGTAAGAAACTAAGAAAGAAAAGAAGTCTAGGGTGTTGCTTCATATGCTAGCCAAATGAAATGGTCTGTAGTTGGCATACAAAACAAAAAGGCTTAAGGAGATGAATGCTTGAAAGGTGAAAAAGATACTAGAGATGAAGAGGATGAATTCCAAACAAAATGGAGGATTGAATGTGAGATCTCTAATCTGCAAGTAAGTTTTGTATTATCAAATCAAGTCCTATTGTTATTCTTTAACAATTGCATGAGTCTAGGTAAATCCTTTGGACTAAGGTTGACCTAACAATCATTAGTAAATCCTTTAATAGGGTGACATTCTAATGGAATGTTATAAAGTCCTCTAACAAGGCTCACTCCTAATAGGGTGATTGAAATCTTTTAATTAGGTCACATTTAATAGTGTGCATTGTAACCTTTAACAAGGTTGGCTCCTCATAGGGCTCACTTCATAAGATTGAAAATTAGTAGCATGTTATTGGTGGTTTTCCCCAAATGGGTTTCCATGTAAAATACCTGTGTTAAAATGTATGATTAATTTTTTTCTTATTACATGTTTACATTTTTGCAAAGTTATTTTGACCTAGGATAGCAATATGCAAATGTTTAAGATATTGAATGGTCAATGGATGCATACATATAAGTTGAAGTACTAAAAATTTTTATTTGTACATTTGGACCTTAGATAATTGATTCACTAGTTATTCTAAAAATTCCAATAATTGGTATCAAAGCACCAAGTGTTTGTGAAGAGAAATTTTGAAGGTACTTAAAGCTAAAGACCAAGATGTACAAAAAGGAGGTGCTCAAGTTAAACAAGGAAAAATTTCCTACATGGAAAAGTTTGATGAAGCTACATTTAGGAGGTCTTTGAGATTATGCACAACCATCACCACTGAGCAGGTTGATCTAGCTCGAGCCCCAACTGCTGAACAATTGAAACAAAAGAAGGAACACAATCAAACAATGTTGGAGATTGCATCTTCCCTAAGCTATCTAGAGTTTGAACATTAGAGGATGTGATTATGCTAAGAATATGTGGGATGCCCTATAGAAGATCTATGTAGGAGATAAGAATGTGCTAAGAGCCAAAGTTGAAAATCTTAGAGGAAAATTTGATGAAATGAGAATGTAAGAAGGTGAGACTATAGTCTAGCATTATGCAAGAATCAAAGATATTATTAATGCAATTCAAGGATTTGATGGATAGATTGAAGATGAGACTATGATTAGATAATATTAAGAACCCTACTACCTATCCATGCTATTAGAGTCTCTGCTATATAATAACTAA
The DNA here is from genome assembly GCA_028749045.1 of Cupressus sempervirens. Taxonomy (NCBI): domain Eukaryota; kingdom Viridiplantae; phylum Streptophyta; class Pinopsida; order Cupressales; family Cupressaceae; genus Cupressus; species Cupressus sempervirens. The sequence continues at coordinate 614,943,702 of CM053788.1, forward strand.
TTTGTACTCCTTGTTGCAATTAACAATAGGAAAGTAAACTCTGAGGGGAGGGGGTGAATCAACACTTCAAAACTTTAACCATAAAAACATTCACCACAAATCCATCTCATAATTTATAATGTAAATTGAAATAGCTAGCTACACATGTTCATCCATAGCATGAAACAAGTAACATATAACACAATAATTTTTTTACCTAGCAACCCTCTAATGAAAAGGTAAAACTAGAGTGGGATGACATCCATAAAGTGTATCCAATGAAGGTTACAATTATTTGATCATAAACTATGATCTACCCTGTGAAAGCTCTACCCTATTAAAGGTTTACAAATATTGTTAAATCTTACCCTATAAAAGGATTTCAACACCTTGCTAAAAGTGTTCCTTGTTAGGGGACTTAAACTTGCAATAAAACAAGCATCCTGTTAAAGGATTTACAAAAGCCTATTAGGACTATTCGATTAAGAGATTTTCACTAATTCACCTGTTAGAATGTTTCAACCTTGATCCTACCATTAGCACCTCTCTCCTAGATATTAGATCTCCTCTTTCCTGATGTTTACTTGATCCTCATGATTAGGTGTATCTCTTTTGTCCTTTAACTACTATGCTCTATTCTCTCCAATTGATCCTGCAATTCATTCATCTCTCAGAACCTACTTAGTAATAATGAATTCTCTCTTTGCATTTAGCATTTTCACTTCTCTTCTCATCCACACATAGTATTTTCCCTCCTTAAGAAGACTTAGATGAGCTAGGGTTAAGTAGGAATCAATGATTGTGATTCACCCATATTGTTTCTTAGAACATCCCTTAATTTGATTGGTTACATGTACTACATAGGGATTCTCAATATAACTTTTTATATATTTTTTAGAATTATAAAAAAATCTTTAAGTTGGCCCAAAAATGGTTTATGTAGGAGTTTTTTTCATTACAAACAACTATGCCAAAAACTATTTACTCGGCACTTGAAAGCTCTAATGCTCAGCATTCACTATATCCTTAATGTTGTAACTTGGCTCCTGAGTGACTTGGCATCCACTATTTTACTTGGCTTATGAATCACTTGGCATATATTTCTTTCTCGACACTTGAGAAACTTGGTAGATACCATCTTCTTAGTACATACTGGTGCTTAGCACTAACTGCATATATTTCTAGGCATAAACTAATTACTTGGCACATATAGAGTTTTGTTAAGTAATGACATAAGTGTTTTGTCATTGCCTTGTAAAAACCAAAATGAGATCAACAATATCCCCCTTTGACATGAGTGGGAAAAACCCTTTTTCATGCATAGACAACCTAGCTTATGTGCATAGCTTAGATGATCTATATCTCATACAAAATTTTAAAATTTTGCACAATTGATGACTTAACTGTCATACCCCTCTAAAATCTTATAACTCCCCTTGAGTTGAGTGTTCATTGCTATTGTTTAATCTTTTATAACTCATGTCGAGTAAATGTATTGTACTATTATGGTCCCTTGTTTCTTTCTCAAAATAGTGTTATGCATGTGTAGTTCCTTTACTATCCCCTTTCATTCACTATAACTCCTTATAGCTACCTTATAGCTATTATCCCTCTTTTTTGACACTTATTTCATTTGGGTGGTACACTTATAGTGTATTATTCCAAAACAATTTTGTGGACCTCAATGACTATTTTCAATATTACATCCTAGTTATTGCATGCTACCTCTAGAGATTGGTATTGAACATCTAGTTGGCCAGCAAGGTCAACTAAGCCATCATGTGTAAAAAGTTGATTATATTTCTTCAACAATGTTTTAGTGAAGGTGAGTTCCTTATGCAATACTTCCATGTGTGGGGTCAACATGGACTGGACACTAATCAAGGTAGCCCTAATGTTTGCATCTTGTGAATGTAATGCTGCTAGCTGACCTTGAGTAGAAAGTAATCTCTAAAAATGAGTCTGGCTTTGACCAGGAGAAAGTTTCAATCTTGTACGCATGGATTGTAGATCTCCTTGCAGATGATCAATAGCCCTCTATACTTCTTATGTAAATAAATTCACACTACAAAGATTCGTTTATAGGTAAAAGATATTTGCCAACACCTTTTTCACATCCTCCATTTTTTCTATTGTCATCTTCACCTAGAAAATGTGAGATAGGTGTAGGGTTGTCTTCTTGACCTATGTGAACTTTTGTCCCATCCTTCTCAATAGTTAACACTACTTGCAATCAAGGATTTCACACTAATGCACTAACATCTAGTGTCAGTGTACCCTTTACTTGATATACCACAATGGATATTGTAATTTGTGCTTCTTTAGATTGATGGAGCACTTTAGATGATTCTTGTGATTTCTCCCCTATAGATGTCAATTCTTCCTTCTCAATCTCATCTACTCTCACGATATAGGATGACTGCATAATTTTTCTATAGTGGTGGAGTCAATCAAAATTTTATTCATATCTTCCTCTATCAAGGGATTGATGTTCTAAGTAGATTTTGTATACATCCTTAATTTGTATTGAGTCTTAGTGACTCACTTGGTCGACAAATGGAGGGCTAGAACTTTGCACTTGTACCTCAAGTACACTTTGATCATCTTATTGCTTGTCATCAATTGTGGCCTTTACTACTGCTATTATTTTAGTACCTCCCACACAACCATCCTTGAATTGGACTTCTTTTCCTTGTTCATCTTTCTTATCTCCAACTTCCTCAGGAACTTGGTTACTTGGCTTTGTTGTTGTCAACCCATAGATAACTTTCCATATTTGGATGCTCTATTTGACAACCTCTTCAATATTAGTTTGCAAAATATTAAAAGCTCTATATTTGGGGGAAAATCTCCCCTTGAATTTGTTCATGGATCTTGTCATCATTTCTTTATCAAAAGTAGGCATTACTTTGGAAAGTGTAGTATCCCTAATTTGTCTTTCTATTGTTAGATTATACTGCCTTTTCTACTCAACTCGATCTTAAAGACCCTTTGGAAGTGAGTTGGAAATCTCTATAGGTGTGGTCTTAAATGTAGCCATCATCTTATATATAGCTTCCTCCATCTTATTCTAATCAATCTTTCCTAACTTATCAATACAATATGTACAAAACCAAAAAAATCTACATTATTCTTAACATTTTCACACAAGTTGCCTATATCTAATGAGGAATGTGACCTTAAATTGATGTCATCTAATTATGTCCTCTCCTCATCTAACTTAGTTGTAGGAGTGTATTTTCTCTGTTCATAAGTCTTCTTTGCAAGTTGACTTAGCTCTACCAAACCAATAGTTGTCTTTCCTTTTGGTTTATCTACCTCCTTTACTTTTTTGGTAGTTTCCCTTGTGCTCAACTAGGTAGTAGGAACTGTTGAATTCTATTGTAAAAGTTTCGCAAGCTTCTTCTTGGGTTTTTCCACTTCATTCTCTTTTTCTTTCCTCTTCTTCTTTTTAGCTAGCTTAGGTGCTTCCTCAACACCTTCAACATTCTCTTCTTGATCTTCTCCTTGGCCTTGAGTGAGCACCAATGGGGTTTCATCTTGACATTCTTCTTCATCATTTTCATCTTCTTCTTCTTCCTCCTTTCTCCCTTCACCAAATCTCTCTTGTAGCTTCTTCACAAGCTTTTTTTCTTCCTTGTTATAGTAGTTATCTTCAAATCAATAGTGATTCTTGATTTGGTTTCCTCGTAGTTTCCAAATAAGGTGGTACTCTTGTCAACTTCTTTTGCCAACAATGGTGTGATGGCTATAGATGCCTCATCCACATTAATTTCATAAGGAAATGGCTTGAGCCATCTAACCCTAGGTATTATAGCCTTTATATATGTATAATCAACATCTACTAAGAAGAAAACATCACTGTAATGTTTCTTCACTAGTGACACTTGAATCTTTATTCTTTGCTTCATAGACTTCTTGAAATCTTCAAATTAACTTGTCATTACTATTTCAAAGTTCTCTTCAAGTTGCTCTATCAACTCTGAAATTTTCATTATCACTAGCCTGTTGGTCTTCCATGCTATTTGACCAAATGTGGGAAAAATATTCTGCACATAGAAGAATATGCAGACAACAAGTGAACCAAATTTTCATTGTGCACTCTTTTTCTTCCTTATGGCTTCCAAGTTTTATGATAACTGCTAAAGCTGTAACATGGCAAGGTCATAACTATGGTCCTTCTTCACTATCTTGTAACCCAAATCCATAGCCATGCAAGATACACTATTCAATTTTCTCAATTGAAAGAACTCATGAGAAATTACTCTCACTGAAAAGTCAATTAGTGGATCAGAAATTGCATCTATGGGCATCCCTCTCTTATTCCATACTACCCCCTATTTCTCTTAATTACCTCCTTTGCATCACTACAAATGGTTTTAGGTCTGTCTAGGGTTGGATACCTTGTCACTCGAGTTATGATTTTTTTAGTGATCTTAATGGATCCATTCTCCAACCAAATGAAATTGTTGTGAATATAGCTCAGAACAAAGTGTATCCAATCATTCTTGAAGACCTAGGGAGAATCTAGGGCATAATTTAACCCTTTTCATTCAAAAATCTTTTACTCCTCCCCCAAGAATCCATTATCACATACCTTATTATATGCATCTCTTATTTCCATGTCTCCAACATATCCTATCTTTTTGGTATAGCAACATTTAACATCTTATTTCATTAAAACTTGCGGTGGTATCATCGATAATGCACCAGATGTGTCTCCCTTGTATGCTATCTTAGGAGTAGATCAGAAGGGTGGTTCTCTTATTTAATTAGTGATTAAATGTACATTAAAAACTTATTTCCCTTTTTCTAACATTTGTAGAAGACCTAGACGCCATTTATATAACTAAGGTTTGCAAAAACTCAAACAAAAAAACTCGACACTCGATAAATACCTTATGAATCTAATGAATGATGACAAGTAATAGCTGAATCTAGTTCATAGAAACTTAAATATGTTCTACTCAATTCACCTTATGCTCTTTATGCAATCTTTAGTCTCTAAAGAATGCAAATGAGTCAAAAATTCACTATATTGATAGCCCTTATTTTCACTAAGCTAAATTTTCAAATTTTATGGTGAAAATATTTTAGGAGTGTTGCCTTGATTAGGGTTCATGTCTTATTTACTACCATTTCCAGAGAATGGCCCTAACATGGTATTTTTACTCCAGCCAGGTATGATATTCATGCCCTATTTTGATGAAGTAATGCCCTAGGATTGTATTTTCATTTTCTCTTTGAAGAAAAAATTCATAAAATTTCACAAACCTGGCCCTTACCGTAGGTCTAATTTCTAAGTGGAAGATTGTTTGTAGTTTGAAATATCTCTATGATCTTATGATGAAAAGGTTTGGCAAGTGATCGTTGGGTTAAAATTTGAGTATCCTAGCCTTAAGATATGTTGTGGTCATAGTATTGAAAATGTAAAAGGTGAGATTCTCAATCTTACAATTCCTTGTGTTGTACCATTGTAAGTCTAATGAAAAGGTTTTACACCATTGTGTGTGATGGTATGAAAAAAAGGTGATCATGGTATCATAGAGGCAAAAGAAAAGGGGCTTGACCATATGATAAGTGACTTATTGTAGGATCAAAAATATATGACAATACAAGGAAGAAGCTAAAGAGTGTCAATCCTATGATAAAGGAGATATCAAGGCATCATAACAATCTTTATGAAGCATTTTGATGTTACACTAAGGACCTAGTTGTAAGATCGGGTGAGAAAAAATTAAAGCTCATGATGCTATGGGGATGAGGATATAAGATCATAAGGTAGTTGTACATGGTATATTCATGTATTCATGAGACTTTAATGCAGAAAGTAGATAAAATGACAATGAACAAGACTAAACCCAAGATATCAATGTCAAAATGTAAAACTCTATGAGTATCTCATGTTTCCCTAACTAAAATTGCTAAGAAAGCTCTCAGACCAACATCTCAGTGATAGTTCTAAAATGGAAGTATGCTTAAAATGCAGATCTACAAGAATGCATGCAAGATCTATTACTATAATGCAGCTTATATGAGGGTAACAACTCTTAGAATGCTATCAAAATGGATATGCATGCAATAAGCTAACATGTAATGAATGATACTAAATAACATGAAAACAATGCTAAAATGTTATGAACTTGCTATAATGACGATGCTAAAATGATAACTCAAAATGCGTCTATAGTGTAGATGCCTAAAACTTGGGTCCTTTGGCTCTTGAATTTCCCTCCTATTTATAGGATTTTGGAAGGGGTTGGGGTGAGAATTAGGATTTTCACCTTTCACTAGTGGATGGAGGTGAAATTGAAAATATCTCATACGAGACCAGGGGGAAGAGTCCAATAGACTTGGTTTTGAGGATAAATGAGGATTTTTCCAATTCTTTTAAATGTAAAAAGGGGATTTTCATTTTTGTGAGGATAAATGACTTTATTGATTTAATATATGTTCTATTTATTTTTAAAAGTTTATATTTTTCTTTCTCCCTTTTTGAATTTCATTTTATGATTTTGAATTATTTCCTCTTTTTAAAGTTGATTTTGGTCTTGTTGATTTGATAAATGATCAATGACCTGATGTGATTTTTGATTTGAAAGTCTGTTGTGTTCTTCTAATTTCTTCCTTAATTTGCATTGATTGATTGAAATTGCATAATTCAGGTCTTTGCCAATTTTTGGGTGTATACAAATGCCCCTCTTTGAGCTAATATACAAAGCATATTAGTTTGAAGACTATCTTGATTTAATGATTTTAGGTCAAATTCTGATGATTGGATGTTTGTTTGATGATATTTTGATGTTTCATAGTTGTCACGATGCCTAATTTTTGATGGCTTGACATCTGGTTATTGATAACTTGATGTCTTCATTGTCATTGATTTTGTTGGTTGATGTTGCGATGTGTTTACTTGGATACCCTATTTTTGGTTGATTTGATGTTTGAAATTTTGGCTAGGGTAGAATGTTTTTTATTTTTCAAAAAATTTTGATGCCCCAGTTTGGATGCCCCAATTTGATATGGATATACTGACCCCTCAGAAATGAAATTAGAAAAAAAATGAATGTGCAAAAATTAAGGAGGTTCCAATTTTATTTTTGAAATGTTTTCATAATTGATGGATAAAGATGATCAAGGTGGTTTGATACAATACCCAATTCGCAAAAGTGAGCAAAAGTTTCTAATGTTGGGTAAATAGAGTGAAAAAGTGATATAAATGCCCCCAAGGAGGGTTAAATAGGTCAAAAGGCCTTTTAGCCTTGTTATTTTCACACTCTCTTTTGACATTTGGCAAATTTGGAGCTTTGAGCTAGCAAGGATGGTGGTCCCTTTATGAGAGCACAGATTCGAGAGGGGTTGTAGGTACGTGCATCCAGCAAATTACAATACCTCAGTAAGTCATCGAGATCCTACATTTTTAAGATATTTACATTTGTACCTGAGTTTTTTGAATTTTGTGCAAATTTTTGTGGTAAATGTGGTAGTTTAGGAGTTTTAGCACATTTATCTTTTCTTTTAGCATATTTAAAGTTTTTAACACATTTGCACAATAGTTTAGCACATTCGAGTGACAAATTAGCACATACAAAAACCTAGTTTTGGAGATAGATTAGTGCATACATTAAAATAATAGTGCATACAGGGTTTTTAATTGAACATTTTGGTGCATTTGATTGATCTTGTAGTGCATATGAATGATGTTTTAATGCTTTTGTTCAAATAGTGCTTATGCACTATGAAATAGCACATATGATCATGTAAATAGTGCTTCTACATCTTATCATGCATTTGATATAGGACATAGTGCAAATGAACATTGAAGCCCATATGCTTTTTATAATGGCACTAATGTGGACTTGAAGAGAATTTTTTTTTATAAAGCTTTAATTGAGTCTAAGATAATGCAAAAGGCTAGATTTTAGGTCTATTTGCTAGGGATTCATCATAAAGAGTAAACAATAGCAATCAAGTAGTCATGAAGTGATGTCTTCAGATTATTCTGATGATAGATACATAAAGAATGATGCCTTAGCTCAAGATATAGAGTAGCTAGATATAGATAGTAGACTGATGTATGATGATCACTTGGGATGAAAACTGAGGTTGTTGTTCATTTGTTTGATGGAAAATAGGTACGTAGACAAAAGCTCATGGTATGAGGATTGTATCCATGGCCCCTATAGATTGTAGGTAGATTATCAGTTGTGGATCTCCAAGTGATAGATAGATGTGGGTTTACCTATTTACTATAGATGCCCCAATTCTAAGTAAACAGAGGGCTATTGATAGCTATAGTTGAGCAATGGCACTCAGACCACAACACCTTTCATTTTCCCATGGGTGAGATGATTGTGACGCCAGAGGAGGTATATTGATTATTGCCGATATCGATAGTGGGAGATTTGGTGTACTATGATTAGACTACATATGACACTATATTTAGAATTTCTTTAGAGATGACAGCATTAGGGATGGCAGTGTATCATGGTTCTAGATGTTGTAGTATAAGCCATTACTGACAATTTTGAACTGATTAATAGGGATTTTTTGTTGCCAAATAGACAAGGGTGGGGATGTTTAGTTGGATGGGGTCAGTTGATATAGGATATGATTGATCAACCATAGAGATTTTCATGGGGTAGCTGCATAGTGGCTCACTTATATCATGACTTGCATCAGGTTGTATATTCTGGAGCCTCATCACCATCAACATGTGTGATATTGTTACAACTATGGACATGGGAGAATCTACCCATCACTCATTTGATAGGTGTGTGACAACATCCTCAGGATATGCCTTATATATACTTACTCTGATGTAACCATGGAGCCCAATCTAGAAAAGATAGTGTATTGGCAACAAATATTGGATGATAATGATGAGGTCATTTGGAGACCATACAAGTTTATTGAGCCATGGGTTGAGGATGATGATGAGATGGTATATTTCTTTGGCCTGAGATATTTTCTTAGTAGGGTTCCCGTGGTGATACAAAGATTTTGTTTTAGGAGGGTGGTGGGAGAGTTTGGGCAGTGGCAAGGCATGCCATAGGGTTTAGCACATTATGCTAAGGTTCAGTTAGAGAAGGCAGTATGGGGGCTGACCTTGGAGTATGAGGCTTTCCTAGAGGCCTTTCCTCAAATGATAGATATGCCCCACCCATGGGCATTGAGAGATGAAGACATAGATGTAGGGATGGAGGGGGACTATGCATGATGGTTTGGTGAGCATCCATTCTCAAGATACATGGATCCAACAGAGCCTATTCATGGCATTTATGAGCAGTCGAGTAGGGGAGAGGATGGGGATTATAAGGGTGGTCTAGGGAGAGGTAGAGGGAGGCAACAAGCCAAAGGGAGAGCTAAAGGTGTGGTTAGAGCATGAGGGAGATATAAAGGGTGAGGTCAAGTAGCCATGGTACTACCATAGAGGAGTGTGGCACAGAGCCCAATGTAGAGGCTAGGAGATGTAGGTGCAAGGAGGTTTGGAGGGATCTGAGGCCAAGGAGGTGCATGAGTGAGAGGAGGGATTGGTAGTGGTGTAGTATTTGGTTAGTTGGAAAAAGGTGTTGGGAAGGGTAGGATAGAGCAGGTGAGGTCAAGTTATGCTAATGATATATAGTTTATTTAGCAACAGAGGTCACAGATACAACCTCCTATCAAAGTCTATAGGATTTATAGCCACAGGGGGAGTAGCAAGTACCACCAGATACACATCCACCACTAGAGAGGCCAAGAGGATCTTCTAATTTAGAGGCTCAGATGAGTGCCATGGAGGCTCGAATGGGTGAGTTGACTAGTATGCTACAAGAATTTATAGCATTAATGATGCCAAGGCCACCACCACCACCACCACCACTAAGGATAGATGGGGCTTTGACTAGTGAGATAGTCATAGCCATACATGTCATAGCGATGAGAGATGTAGCTGAGCAAGTGCCACAAGAGGACAGGAGTGCCCCTAGTGAGCAAGGACCTTTGGGTTATCCAAAAACACATGGATGAGTGTATATTATTTGTTATGGCATTACATATCATATGTTTTGTTATTCATTTGATGTTCATTTGATATTCATGTTGACATACTTGGTGACCTTTGGATGTCCATGTGGATAGATGTTGTGACCTTTTGATGTTCATGTTATGTGATCATTTGGATGTTCCTGTAGATGTAGTCGATCTTATATTCATGTTGATTTGATCCTTTTGATATATTGTTTGATCTTTTGCTTTATGAGATATCTGAGCTTATTGATGTTCAGATGTATGCACTTGTTATATCATGGACTCATGTATGCATGTGACAATTTGATTGGATGGATATGGTAGTACTAGATGTTGATAAATATGTGAATGATTAATGTAGCATGATATGTCGATAATGATTGAAAGAATGAAATGGCAAAAATGAATGAAAATGAATGAAAATGTGATGTGATAGTATGAATGTAATGAAATGTGGTAAAATAAAATTTGATGTAATGCCATGTGATTTAATATATGAAATGTAATGGAATGTAATAAATGAAAGGTAATGAAATGAAATTTGGTGTAATGTAATGTGATATAATGATATGAAATGTAATGAAATGAATTTTGAAATGAGATTGGTGTATTGAAATGTGATGAAATGAGATGTAATGTGGTGTAGTAAAATGAAATTTAATATAATGTGATGTAATGAAATGAATTGTGATAAAATAAAATTTGGTGTAATGGAATGTGATGTAATGATATGAAATGTAATGAAATGAAATTTGCAATGTGATGTAATGAAATGAAATTTGCAATGTGGTGTAATGAAATGAGATTTGATGTAATGGCATGTAATAGATGAAATGTAATGAGATGAAATGTGAGGTAATAGTAGGAAATTGATAAGTAGGAGATAATTTCCACAGCAAGTCAACTTGTGGTATTGCTATTGAGATTTAACTGTGTGATTTTGAGTCAAACTCATTGACCCATGGTTCATGAGTAGTGATTCAACATGAATCCATATCTTGTGAGAATAAATGGAACACTTAGAACTCATTGGATCTAGGTGATGCTCACAAGGGTGAAGCACTAGGACTTCCTAGGAGGACACCCATCCCAATATTACTCTAGCTTGAGCACACTTAATTATGGAGTTTGCTCCATGGTTAAGCCCAGAGCTTGCAACCCCATTTACAAAACCTTTACCAAGTGTTGTGACTTATGAAGCATTCATTAGAAAGCCCCTTAAGCTCATCAATTGATAAGTAGGAGATAAGATAATTTCCACATCGTGTCAAATTGTGATAATGCTATCAGGATTTAACTATGTGATTTTGAGTCAAACTTGTTGACCCATGTTTAATCAGTAGTGATTCAACATGAATCCATATCTCATGAAAATAAATGAAACACTTAGCACTCATTGGATCTAGGTGATGCTCATAGGGGTGAAGCACCAAGACTTCATAGGAGGTCACCCATCCTAATACTACTCTAGCTTGAGTGCGCTTAACTATGGAGTTTCCTCCATGGTTAAACCCAAAGCTTGCAACCCCATTTGTAAACCCTTCACCAAGTGTTGCACCATATGAACCATTCATTATAAAGCCCCTTAAGGTCATCAATTGATAAGTAGGAGATAATTTTCATAGCAAGTCAAATTGTGATATTGCTATCAGGATTTAACTATGTGATTTTGAGTCAAACTTGTTGATCCATGTTTCATGAGTAGTGATTCAAAATGAATCCATATCTTGTGAGAATAAATGGAACACTTAGCACTCATTGGATCTAGGTGATGCTCATAGGATTGAAGCACAAGGACTTCTTGGGAGGTCACCCATCCCATTACTACTCCAGCCTGAGCGCGTTTAACTATAGAGTTTCCTCCATGGTTAAACCTAAAGGTTGCAACCCCATTTGAAAAACCTTTACCAACAGTTGTGCCTTATGAACCATTCATTAGAAATCCCCTTAAGCTCATCAATTGGTAAGTAGGAGATAATTTCCATAGCAAGTCAAATTGTGATATTTCTATCAAGATTTAACTGTTTAATTTTGAGTCAAACTCATTGACCCATGTTTCATGAGTAATGATTCAACATGAATCCATCTCTCATGAGAATAAATGGAACACTTGGAACTCATTGGATCTAGGTGATGCTCATAGGGGTGGTTAAACCCAAAGCTTACAACCCCATTTTCAAAGCCTTTACCAAGTGTTGTTCCCGATGAACCATTCATTAGAAGGTTTTGCAAATGGGGTTGCAAGCTTTGGGTTTAACCATGTAGGAAACTTCATAGTTAAGTGCACTCAGGCTAGAGTAGTACTAGGATGGGGGACCTCTTGAGAAGTCCTAGTGCTTCACCCTTGTGAGCATCACCTAGATTCAATGAGTGCTAAGTGTTCCATTTATTCTCATGAGAGATGGATTCATGTTGAATCACTACTCATGAAACATGGGTCAATGAGTTTGACTCAAAATCACATAGTTAAATCTTGATAGCAATATCACAATTCGACTTGCTATGGAAATCATCTCTTACTTATCAATTGATGAACTTAAGGGGCTTTCTAATGAATGGTTCATAAGGAACAAAACTTCATGGAATTTTTTCAAATGGGGTTGCAACCTTTGGGTTTAACCATGGAGGAAACTTCATAGTTAAGCATGCTCAGGCTAGAGTAGTACTAAGATGGGTGACTTCTCGGGAAGTCCCAGTGCCTCACCCCTGTGAGCATCACCTAGATCCAATGAGTGCTAAGTGTTACATTTATTCTTATGAGAGATGGATTAATATTAAACCACTACTCATGAAACATGGGTCAATGAGTTTAACTCAAAATCACATAGTTAAATCTTGATAGCAATATCACAATTTGAATTGCTGTGGAAATTATCTCCTACTTACCAATTTATGAGCTTAAGGGGCTTTCTAATGAATGGTTCATAAGGCACAATACTAGGTGAAGGTTTTGAAAATTGGGTTGCAAGATTTTGGTTTAACCATGGAGGAAACTCTGTAGTTAAGCACGCTCCAGCTGGAGTAAAAGTAGGATGAGTGACCTCCCAAGAAGTCCTAGTGCTTCACCCCAGTGAGCATCACCTAGATCTAATGAGTGCTAAGTGTTCCATTTATTCTCATGAGAGATGGATTCATGTTGAATCACTATTCATGAAACATGGGTGAACAAGTTTGACTCAAAATCACACAGTTAAATCTTGATAGCAATATCACAATTTGACTTGTGGAAATTATCTCCTACTTATCAATTGATGAGCTTAAGGGTCTTTCTAATGAATGGTTCATAAGGAAAAATACTTGGTAAAGGCTTTGAAAATGGGGTTACAAGATTTGGGTTTAACCATGGAGGAAACTCTATAGTTAACCATGCTCAGGCTGGAGTAGTACTAGGATGGGTGACCTCCCAGGAAGTCTCAGTGCTTCACCCCTATGAGCATCATTGTGCTAAGTGGTCCATTTATTCTCATGAGAGATGGATCCATGTTGAATCACTACTAATGAAACATGGGTCAATAAGTTTGACATAAAATCACATAGTTAAATCCTAATAGCAATATCACAATAATAGAAAATATAATGAAATGAAATGTGGTGTAATGTAACATGATGTAATGAAATAAAATGTAATCAAATGAATTTGGAAATGAGATTTCATGTAATTAAATGTGATGAATACGATGTAATGGGATGTTGTAAAATGAAATTTTCTGTAATGCAATGTAATGAAATGAATTGTGAAAAATGAAAATGTAATGAAATAAATGTGACGAATAAGATGTGATTTAATGAAGTAGAATGAAATGAAAAATGTCAAAAAATGTGATGGAATGAAATGAATGTGTAAATGAAATGAAAATTGTAAATGAGTGGAAATATAATGTAAAGAAATTAAAATGAAATGGAAATGTGATAAAAGTATAATGGAATGAAATGGAAAAGTAATAAAATGAAATATGACATGAATTGAAAATGTAATGAAAATGTGATGAAATGCAAGGGAATGTAGTATAATAAAAAAAAATGGAATGAAATGTAATGGAAGTGGGATAAACTGGAACATAAAAGATAAGCTAGAAAGAAATGGTAATGAAAATGAAATGAAATGGAAATAGGATGTAATGAGATATGTAAAGGAGATGTGAAAATGAGATGAACATAATGAGAGAGGATAAGGCAAATACAAGTAAAAAATGGAAGGAAATGAATGTGCTAGAGATGAAAAGACATGGTATGGGACTCCAACTTTGAGATTCAAAAGCCACAAAATGAAGCTTGAGATCTCAATAAGAATAGATGAAGAAGTGAATGCACAAATGTGATGAATGGTGTAATAAATTAGTGACCATAATTGTTTGAGATTTGAAAGCCACATAATGCAATAGGTGGAGTAAGTGATAATGCGAGGATGAAGTGTGATGCAAGGCAGTAGTGTTGTGATGAGAATGGGTGCACATTAGTACAAGTATGTTGGTTTAGGACTTATTGTTGGGTAATCCTACTCATTTTTGTTTAGCCTTTTATGTTGATTACTATTGATGAGACTTGTGTGTATATTATCTTGGACTATATACCAACTATGTGTTTTCAAAGGACCCAAGATGAAAATGCAAACTAAATGAATGCAACTATCTTTCACTTGTATTGGAAAGAGATGTAAATTAACTATCATCATAGAGAATTTAATAAAAAGTGACCAAGTACAATCACCACTAACTCAACTATGGTGATATGAGTGTTATGGCATGCCGAGAAGTACCATTAAACATGAACAATGTACATGAAAATATGACAACTATTGGAAAAAAAAAGTTATGCAGAAAGATGAAAATTGGCATGCAAATAGTCACATGTTAGATAAAAGACCTCACCTAAGATATCATACAAAATTGGTCGAGGTACACATGGCTTTCCAAATGAGAGGAGGTGCTTATAAGTGGACACCAATAATGCATGAAATCAAAGGATCACAGAAGTTAAATAGTGGAAAACCAAGGGAAAATAAAATATCATGACTTCATCTTGGTACCTCTAGTTGAGCACATCATTAAGGTACTAGAAGTACATAATCATGGAAAAACCCATTAGTTGCTAACCAAGCATGTTGGAAGTTTTGTATAATAGTGTCAAGTTTGTTTAATTCTTCCTAGAAGAAACTATTGTACTAATTGAATAATAAAGCATGAGATGTGTCAGTAGTGATTTAGTAGCAGATTTTGTCTAGTGATTTGCATTAGCAGGAACTAGGGTGTCTAAGTGTTAGAGCCAAGGGTCAAGTGTACCTAGTACTAGTGTGGTAGGATGCAAAGAGTGGATGTATGGTTAGGCTAGTAAAGAGCAAGTTTTGGGCAAGCGTCGATCGTAAATAGGCAGATAGAATGAGGATGGAACAAAGCAAGGTGAAGAGTAGAACGTGATCATTAGATTTATTGAGAAGTTTGAGGAAGTGTGTAAGTGAAAGCATGTCAGGCTCACTAGATTAGTCACAATAGGAGGGTGATGTTAGCCAAGGAAGGTGGATTGGGCAAGGGACAAGGGCGAAATGCAATTAACAAACCTCTGAGGAACTAGTGTATTAGCTTGAACTTCAAGTGTTAGTTTAGGAGTAGAGTGAATCAAGTCATGTAGGATGGGGGCCAACATAACCTAAAGATGTGGGAGTCAGGATGGAAGAAACACCCTTGTTAGTGTTAATGATGTTTTTTAGCGATTGTAGTGCAATAGGCATTGCAGGTGGTATTGGATGATGAATCAATGACACAGGCAAAGAATAGTCATGTGGGATGACAGAGAGTATGTTAGGAGTAGAGAAGGAGGTAGGAGAGATAAAATCTCCTAAAAATTCCATAGAAAAAGCTCTGAGGGGTGTGGAAGATGTTAGTGTGGGTGAGTTGACGAGTGGAGCACTTTGGTTGATTAGTCTTGGGATTTCAAGGCAAGGGTCAATGGAAGGGGAAGCAAGTGGGGTAAATGTAGAGGAGCCATGGCTAGAGGCAGCAGGTGGAGATCAATCAACAAGTGACATGGAAGAATTATGGAGAATGTTGGCCATAGAGAGAGTCCAAGTGGAAAATGCAAAATAGGAAGTTGCATTTTTTCTTGGGTCGATGGAGAAAGTGTGAGAAGATGGAGTGAAAATGGATGAAGATAGCTCGAAGTGGTGGTGAATATGGAGTGAGCACCTATGCAATCACTAGAAGTGAAACTACAAGTGGATCAATCATGAGTGGAGGGAAATGACATGGGGTGTATGCAGAGTGGTCATAAGCTTAGAGGTTGCATGAATCTCTAAAGATGGTGCAAGTGGATTTGCAGAGTGCACAAAATGAGCTGGTGTTACTGCAGTCACAGTCTGAGTCATTTATGGAGATTATTGCAAAATCAAGCTCCCTATCATTGAAGCTGAATGAAAGGTTAGCATTGAGTGAAGCAAAGGTAAGATAGTTGCAGTAGTGGTTGGGTGAGGAAAAAGTAGATGTGGAGTGTTGGCGAATGGTGATTGATCAAATGCAGTAGGAGTGGGATGTGGCCCAACTAGTGATCAATGTACCAAGGATACACAATTTGGTGGAGAATGTGTTCATGGAAATGCAATGGACAACAAAAGTACACCAAGAAGCTACTTATTATATGGGACATTATCACCAAACATTCCTGAATGAGAACCAATGATATATGCAATTTGTGGATAGGGAATTTACACAACTATTGAATGCATAAGTACGCACTGGTAGGTTTTTGATTCCCATGGATGTGGTACGGGTTTGTAGAGGATGGAAGCTTGGGGCTTCCTCTTCAAGAGCTAGGTTAGAAGAAACACCATTGATTGGACACCCTATCTTGCCACCTTCCCCAAGGAGGCCAGAATAAATAATCTGCAAGACATGATTTGAAAGCAATGTTGTCATTGTCATCATAGTAGAATAAAAGTTGTGTTTGTTTTTTTGGAAAGAAAAAGGAGGACTAGTGTTGATGTTAATGTATTGGATAAACATTTTCATGTTTGTTTTTAGTATTTTCATAATGTATTTGGATTTTTTTCATTTTGAGGAATATGTGGATGTTTTTGGAGGTTTTTATAAGTATTTGAATGTTTATGGGATTTTTGATAGATATTTGAATTTTTTTGGGATTTTGGCAAATTATTTGGAAAGGTGTCAATCTCTATAAAAATAGGAACAATATTATCTGTAGGGGAAGAAAGACCTTTACTTGTATGTAGGAAACTGAATGTTTGTGTGGGCTCTCAATGAAAGCTGAGTACAAATTTATGTAACATTTAGAGAGTTGTGGCATTTGAGGCATAATTTCATGTAAATGATAGCCTTTATAGATAATCTTAAGACCAAAGTTGGGATTTTTCTCTAGGTGTGTGCCAAGACAGATTCTCATGAGGCCTATAAAAAGGCGTCAAGGCCTTTTGGGGGCCTAAAAGGGCATTACGGGGCCTTGAAAAAAGGTGTTTGGGGCCTAAAAAAGACACTATGGGGTCTTGAAAAAGGCAAACTAGGGCCTAGAAAAAAAAACACTTTGGCTTAAAAAGGCATTTGGGGGCACAAAAAGGACACTTTGGCCTAAAACATCACTTGGGGGCCCAAAACGGACACTCAAGCCTTGAAAAAGGTGCTTGGGCCTAAAAAAAGGCGCTTGAGGGGTCTGAAAAGGAGAGAAGGTTGTGGCAATCTCTCAAACTTATCCTTACTTATTTTGTGCCCCTTATTAGGTGATGATGAAAGAGTTTGATAGATATTTGGGCTTTCGGGATAGCATTGATATATTTTTTGAAGGGGTCTAGATCAATCATGGTCACTGCAACATAAATAAAACTAATAATCTATTGGGAATTGTTGTTCTTGGCAAGAGGAATGAAGAGAGGACTCTATTGAAGCCTCTTGTACTATTCGTGTTGTGCCATATTTTCCAAAGCCCAACAAGATGTTTTAGGACATAACCATGCTACATATTAATACTGTTGAGGCACTTTGTATTGTTTTGCCAGAGGTAATGAAGCCATAAAACAAGTCATAAAATATTTCAATATTTTTTAATATAGTGGGCCTCACCATTGATTTCATATAAAACTAGTTGAGGTATGCAAACCTATCCCGAAGGAGCAACAATTATAGATGGGCACCACTTTGACATGAAATCAATGGATCATCAGTTTGAAAAATACATCAATAATTTATGCATAGTTGAATAGCTAGTTTGAGTTGAAGTGAGCCACATTTGACTGGAATTTTGAGATGTTTATTTTTTAAGATTTTTAGGTACATTTGGCAATTATTAGCCCCTTTTAAATGTTTTTAGCAATTTTTGACAATTTTTTGGATAATTTTGGGCAATTTTTGAAATTTTTTGATAATTTTAAACAATTTTTGAATTTTTTTTTTTGATAATTTTTGACAATTTTTGAATTTTTTTGATAATTTTTGTCAATTTTTTAGTTTTTTGATCATTTTTGACAAATTTTGAATTTTTTTGATAATTTTGGAGAAATTTTGAATTTTTTTTTGATAATTTTTGACAATTTTTAATTTTTTTAAATAATTTTTGAATTGGCAAGAGTGGCCTGAGAATCTGAGTGAGATTTGTTGGAAAATGGGGAAAACCCAAACTGTATCGAGACACCTAAAGAATCAAGGAGAACAAAAGTGGGCCAAATGCGAAAAGTGAGCTTGAAAAGCTATATTTGAGATGTAGAAGGCAAAAAAAGGAAATTTGGGACGACAAATGGGTTCGAATGAGGGCTAAAAAGGATGCTTGGGATCATTGGTCATGGCAGATAGCTGACATGTGCATTGATTTTCCTGCAATTCATGTCTATGGTATCTCAATATATAATCTAACTCCATGTTTCTCCTGATTTGTTGTTCTTCCCTTTTTTGCTATTATACTAATTATTTTTGCTACTATAAATTGTGTATGATGCTAAGAAATCACTGAACTATAACCCACAAGTGCTTCTCAATTGGGTATGCGTGAAATTAACTCAACAATGCTAGATAAGCCTCAAACAAACATAATTTTTCTCTGATGAAGTTGTTGGGTATTTTCTTGATTGTCTTTTGGAATTTAAGGACTTGTGTTGTTTAAGGAAATCAAAGGTGCTATCTCTCGCTCCTTTTGAAGCCAAAGGTGACATTCCTTACTTCTTGTGTACCATTTTTTTTGGGTATTTTCTGGTGTTTTTAATTTTTTTGGGGTATTTTTAGTGATGAGGTGTTCCTCAAAGCTTTAGACATAAATTTTTTTTTCAAATGGATGCTATTGATGGGCTCTGCTAGGTCTATGCCATCACAATCTAAAAGTCTGTAAGTACTAGTCCCAAAAGACTCTGTGATAATGTAAGGACCAATCCAATTAGTCTCCCACTTTCCTTTGTTTTCCCTAGTAGCTTGGTTCTTAGGGTTTTCTCAAAGCATTAGGTCATCAATCTGAAAAACACCAGGCTTGACCTTTTTGTTGTAATATCTTGGTAACATAATTTGATACATTTTGAGGTGTTTATGTGTGGCATGTTGATGTTCTTCTAACAATTCTAGCTACTCTAAACCAGCCACTCTATAGTCTTCATCTGATAGGATGTCACAAAGAGTAACTCTCAAGGATTTGATCTCAACCTCTAAAGGAAGAATAGCTTCACAACCATAAACCAAAGAGAAGGGTGTTGTACTTGTCCTATAGGCCTAGAAGGTAGGGTTTAGCTATAAATTCCAATCTCTACCAAAACCGTTGATGGTTCTTTTAAGAATGTTGATAATGGTTTTGTTGGTGGCCTTTTCTTGGCCATTGCCTTGGTGATAATAAATTGACAAGGAGTGATGTATAATGTGAAAATTTTCATATAATTCATCAATTATTTGATTTTCAAAGTACAAGGTGTTGTTCATGAGAATGGTGTGGGGTATGCAAAACCAATAAATGATATGGTTTAAAATGAAGGAGGAGATTTGTTTTCCTATCAAGTTGGCAAGTGGTGCCACTTCGACCCACTTGGTGAAGTATTCTATGGTGGTGATAATCCATTTATGTCCACTGGAGGAAGGTTGGTCGATGAATCCAATCAAATCAAAGCCCCACTGATAAAAAGGCCATGGTGTGGCCAAAGAGTTAAGCTCTAGGTCTGGTGCATGAACAAGATTACCATGGATTTGATATTTTTTGCAATTCTTAACAATGTCGATAGAATTCTTTTCCATGGTTGGCCAAAAATAACCCATCCTAAGAATCTTCTTTGCTAGTGTAAACCCATTAGAATGTGAACCAAAAATCCCTACTTGGACTTCCTGCAAGCAATTTTGGACTCATCCTTTTCAAGACATCTAAACAAAGTACCATCAAGACCCTTCCTATACAATGTCTCAGTCACCAAAGTGTAGTGTGAGGTTTTTCAAATGAAATTATGTCTCTAGTTGCATTAGAGGTCAGAGGGGATGGTGTTACCACAGAGGTAAGTGATGATGGGGCTATACTAGAGGGAATCAAGAGTGTCTAAATGGAAAATGATAAGGGAATCAGGTTTAGTAAATGTAGGTTGAACCACCTCTTCTACTAAGAACTCATACCACTCATGCTGCTTTGGTAACTGAAGCAAGGAGGCCAAGGTGGCCATAGCATTTGTTGCTCTATTCTTATCTTTGGGAATTTGTTCAAAAGTAATATGAACAAAACACACCTTAAGTGTGTCAACCATATGTTTGTAAGGCAATAAATTTTCATCCTTAGTCTGATATGTGGTAGTGACTTGATTGATGATCAATTGGGAATCTCCATAAACCTCTAGCACTGTTAGTTTCCATTCTAAAGCTAGTTTGAGGACCAAGACCAAAGCTTTATATTCTACCATGTTGTTGGTGCAAGGGAAAAGTAGTTTGTAAGATTTGGGTATGGTAACACCTAATGGCATGGTGAAAAAAATATTGGCGCCTGATCCATGGTGTGTGTAAGAACTATCAAAATAGAACTTCCAAGTTACTAGCTATGTTTGAAGAATGCACATATCTAGAAAATCAGCGAAGATAGGATTTTAGCTCTCTATAGGTGCATCTACCAATTGATCGACAAAGGCATGTTCTTTTATTGCTTTCCTATCAACATACTCAATATCAAATCACTGAGGATCATCACCCAATTGGTCAATCAGCCTATTAATATTGTTTTGCTAAGAAGATATTTGAGGGGATCAATCTTAGAGGTGAGCTTGACCTTATGTGTCAAAAGAGAATGGAAAAGTTTTTGGGAAGGAAAAACTATGGGTAAATAGACATTTTTAATAAAAGAGTAATTGAGTTCATAGTTGAAAAAGGCGCGACTAATGTAATAAATGGCCCTCTCTTTTCCTTGGTCATTTTCTTGTGCTAAGAGGGCTCCAATTGATTTATTTGTTAGGGAAATGTAGAGAAACAATGGTTTGTGTGATAGTGGAGGTACCAACTTGGGCAGATTCATCAAGTAGGTTTTGAGTAAATCAAAAACCTTCTAATAATGATCATCCCATTTAAAAATTATGTCCTTGTATAGTAAGTGGATAAAAGGCACACACTTTTCTGCCAACTGGAAAATGAAATGACAAATTGATTGAAGTCTACCTTGAAGATAGCATGGTTGGCTTAGGTTCTTGAGAGGTTGCATGTTGACTATGGCTTGCACTTTTTCAGGATCAACTTCTATCCCTTTGGCTGAGATAATTTATCCTAGAGGCTTGCCGAATTTGATGCCAAAAGCACATTTCTTTGGATTGAGCCTAACATTGAATGCTTCTAGGAAAGTAAATACCTTGTCCAAGATGGGGAGATGTTCTTCTTGAGTATGAGATTTGGAAAAGATATAATCCACATAATTTTCCATAAAGATGTGCATCATGTCATGAAAGATAGTGGTCATGGCCCACTAATAGGTGGCCCTTGCATTCTTTAGCCCAAAGGGCATCACATTCCAACAAAATGTGCCCCATGCACAAGTAAAGGTTGTTTTCTCTTGGTCCTCTAGTGCTATCCTAATCTGATTATACCTTGAATATCCATCCATGAGTGAAAAACATGGAATGGCCCTCTATTGGATCTAAAATGGTGTCAATGTTGGGAAGGGAAAACAATCTTTAGGACATGCTTTGTTTACATCCTAAAAATCAATGTAGATGTGTATGCTATCATTTTTCTTTGATATAGCCATAACATTTGATATCCATGATGCATACACTAAGGGCCAAATGAAGTTGGTGTTGATCAATTTCTCTAATTTTTCTTTGACTAGTAGAGCTATGTGGGGATGCATTTTTCTAAGTTTTTGCTTAATCAAATTGACCTCTGGAGAAATGTTGAGGTGATGGAGGATTAAATTTTGGTCTAATATCATGCAAAGTTTATTTTCCTCTCTTTGAAGAAGTTAATGAATGCACTTCTCTCTTCTATACTTAAGGACTACGCCAAATAGATGATCTTTGGTTCTGTACCAATGTTGACTTGTTCTGTCAATTCAATCAAGATAGATGATCTTTCCTCAAAGTGCTTGGGTAAGGTATCAATAACCTCATCTATGGGTGTCACAGTTAGGTTTTCACCATGGGATGTGTCACTTCTATTTTTTTCTCAAGATCAGTTACAACTTGGTAGTGATTATCAAGGCTATGAAATGCTTGACGTGTTCTAGTTAACTAAGATGATTGATATCGGACCTGACTGTGTGCATTTCTTCTATTCTTCATGAACAAGATGGTTCAACTACATTAAGGTAGATGAAGACATCATGGTTAGTGTCAAAATGGGGAATACAGTGAGGTTTAGTTGTATCCTAGCTAATGAGTTCAAGATAGACTAGGGAGAGCGATTCATAATATGGAAAGGGTTCAACAAGATTTAAAGACATGCTTTTGTTAGATAGCTCATACATTGTATTAGTTAGGTCAATGACATGTACTTCCTCTAAAGCATCCATAAAAGTAGATCTTGTGAGGGTCTCATAGTAGTCATCTTTGACTTATGTTGGAAAGAAGTCAAAAAGAAGGTTTTGAAACTGAAACCCTTCAATATGTTCATCATCCTCTAAGTTGCTCTATTGTACTCTGACTCTTGGTGAAGTAAAACATAGATGAGAGGTTGATCCTTGTGTAGTGAAAATTTTGGACATGGGCATGTGAACAAAATCACATTCTTTTTCATGAAGAGACTCTTCCAATATTGATTTGAATTCCCACTTAGTGGAATCGTCATCATCTTCATTATAAGAGGTGTCTATGGGTGACTCCCTTGCATGATGTGAACTTGGGAGGGATAAATTAACATTTATAATGTTCACTATTGTCTGGCTACTACCATCCCTTTTTTATGCACCCAAACCAAGGTGAAAGAGGAGGAATTACTATGCTTGGGAAAAGACTTGGAAGAGATTTGTGTCTTGTCCTGTTCATTGTAGCCCACCCCTATTTTGGATCTATTGGACTTGAACTGTGTTAGAGGTTTGACAATGCCTGTCCCTTTCCCTAGGGGCCCATCTCCCATATATACCATCTTTTTCATTAGATCAAAAGCTTTTCCATGTAGGTGGGCAGAGATTTCAAGGTTTTGTTGATTGATTTCTTGTACCGAGCTTGGAGGTACTCTACTTTCTTTGACAAAATGTACATGATATGGCCTAGTGGTGGATAATGGTTTTCCATGAGATCTTAGAAAGAGTGAGGGATCAAATAAGGAGGTTGAGTACTCACCTACCCCTTTGTGTTGAAGTTTAAACTTTCTATCAAATTCTTTAATTAATCTATCCATTTCTTCATAGTGTGATTATTTAGGGTCTTTGGATGGAAAAGGAAGTGGAGAACTTGAACAACCTGTTGGATACAATTGTTCAATTGTGTGTTGTCTTTGATGTTACACAAATGTCCTATTAGTTATTAGTTAGAGTCTATCAAGTTTAGTTTGTTAACAAGGCAAAAGGTAGAGCCTACTGAGCTTAGAAGGTTAGCAAAGAAGGTTTATAGTGTCTACTGAGAATTCTCAGGCTTTACCTTGTGCATTCAGTTGTTGTCGAGCTTACTTGATCATCAAAGGCAAATATGGCAAAGATAGCTCTTATCGAGTTCACTCGGCAGCCAAAGGATTTTATAGATTTTGCTGTGTTAACCAAGTTGAGATGTTTAACTCAAGAAATTATTTCTGGAGCAATGTTAACCAAGTTGTGATGGTTAACTTAGGAAATTGTTTTTGGAGCAGTGCTCACCGAGATGGGTTGGCCAATGAAGGATTTCATTATTTTGGGAAATAAATTCTATTTGTTTAATGTAATACTTGTAGCCAACTAATGTATGGTTTATTGGTAAATCTAACTTGTAAATATGCCAACTTGATAATTTGAATGGTATATATAAGAGGTCAAGTTACTAATTCTAAGTGTGTGATGGATTTGATGTGATATGAATGTGAAGGAGGACTGATTATTGTAAGAGTGAATTTTGAAGGATGACTAGAGATCATTGAGGAGCAGCAAATCTATATTTAATCAAGGAGGATCTAAAGGTGCAGAATAGAGATTTGTACTTAGCAAATTTAGTTGCATCTTATTCAGGTCAATTCATTGTTACTTTCTAACCATTGTAGCAGTAATTTCAAATCTCTTAACAGATTTGGTTTAACATCCATTTTGTAAATCCTCTAACAAGGTGACAATTCAGTTGAATTTTTTTAAAGACCTCTAGCAAGGCCACTCTTAACAGGGTGAGTAAATCCTCTAATAGGGTCACACCTAACAGTGTGTTTTGTAACCTTTAACAAGGTTGGCTCCTAACAAGGCTCACTTTAGAAGAGTGAAAATTGGTAGCTAGTTACTTGGTGGTTTTTTTCATATTGGGATTCCACATTAAATTTGGTGTCTCTTGTCTTCATGTTATTTACTTTTGCATGCATTTTAATAATTATGAATGGTTAAAGATTAGTAACAAGTTAATCTACCAAGTTACAACATTTTTGTGAAGTGTTTACTGAGTATCAGCAGTAACTAGTTATTTAAGACATCTAATAGATCTGGATTTGTTTTTGAAGTAATTGATTCACCCTCCCTCTCAATTACTCCATCTATAATTCCAAAAATTGGTATCAGAGCTTTTGGTGCTTGTAGGAAAAGATTTCAAGGACCTAAGCTAAAGATCAGAATGTCTTACAAGAGGGAAATTCCATGAATTAATAGAGACAACTTCTCAGCATGGCAGGGATTGATGAGACTTCATCTAGCTTCTATTGGTTATACATGACTAAAATACCTTGATGAAAAATATGTAGAACCTACTAGCACATTATTTGTTAATGATATTGCTTAAAAGAAGACCCACAACAACATGATGATACATATTGCATCTACCCTAAGTTACGAAGAGTTTGATGATATCAAGGATTGCAAAACTTCTTTTGAAATGTGGAACAAGTTAAAAGAAATCTATGGAGGTGATGATAATGTCAGAAGAGCCAAAGTAGAAAGTTTGAGAGGTCAATTTGATCAAATGAGGATGAGAGAGGATGAAAACATAGAAAAATATGTTGAAAGAGTTAAAGCAAGTTTCAGTGTAATCAAAGCATCTGGAGGAGATATCAAGAAGGAAACAGTTATAAGTAAAGTTCTTAGAACACTACTTCCCATTTATGCAATTAGAATTTTTTCAATTTGAGAAAGAAAATGTGAAGCAAATCATAAGATAAATTTAGAAGCCATATTTGGAAGATTGACTGCATTCGAGCTAGATAACTATGATAATTATGTCCCAGTTGCCAAGAACATTAAATCAGCATTTGAAGCTAAGTTTTCACTCAAAAAGAAAGGCAAGAAGATAAAGGATTCTTAGTCAGACAGTGATGAAGAATTAGAATAGAGTTCTGACAGTGATCTTGAGGTGGTTGAAGTTCTACTAGTATGGAAATATTCAAGAGGCAAAGGAATATACAAAGGTAAGGTTACTCTAATCTATTTTTCTTATGAAAAAATAGGACATATTACCGCTAGGTGCCCAAACAAGCAGAACAAGGATGAGAAGAAAGGTCACAATTGCAATGGCAAGAAAGACTTCAAGTCATTCAAAGCCAAAGGTAAGAAAACATGTTTCATGGCTAAGGATTCTAATGATTCTGGTGAAGAAGAAGAAGATGAAATTGTTTACATTGTTGTAAAGGATGAGTCTAATAATGATGAGGAAATGATTCTTATTTCTCATGTGAGAAAAAATGATACATGGATTATAGATAGTGGTCATTCTCATCACATGACTAGTGACAAAACTAAGTTTGAACATTTTGAAGACTATGATGGTGGCAGTATGAGGTTTGGTAATAACGAACCTTGTTGCATAAAGGAAAAGGAAGAATCTCACTAACCAAAGAACTTGTATGTGATAATTCATATTAGGTAGAAGGACTAAAAAAAAATCTATTAAGTGTGGCATAGCTATTCAATAATGGATTCAAAGTGGAATTCATGCATGGAAAGGAAGGACTACTAGATGGCAAAGGAGAGCTGATTGGATCAGGCACTCAAATAAAAGGTAACTTATTTTATCTTAAACTTTGTGAATGTTCATGTTTTATTGCCCAAGTTGAAGAAAGTTGGTTATGACATAGGAGGTTGTGTCATGTGAACTTTGATAACTTGGTGAAAATAAGTAAATTCAAGAAAGTAAGAGGCATCCCTAACATAAAGAAACCTAAGGTTGGTTTATGAAAGAATTGTCAAATTGGCAAGATGGGAAAGCCTAGCTTCAAAAGTAAAAACTATTAGTCTGAAGAAGTTTTAGAAATTGTGCATACTAATTTGTGTGGACCTATTGGAATTGAAAGTTTTACTGGTGAAAAAATCTTCATTCTTTTTGTTGATGATTACTCAAGAATGATGACTGTCATGTACCTTAGAGAGAAATCAGAAGTATTTGAAAAGTTCAAATGGTATTTGGCTAGAGTAGAGAAGGAAATAGGAAAAAGACTAAAATGCTTGAGGTCAGACAGAGGTGGTGAATTCATTTCACATGAGTTCAATAAATTTTGCATTGAAAGGGGAATCAAAAGGTAGGTTTCATCACCTGGAACTCTTGAACAAAATGGAATAGCTGAAAGAAGGAATAGATCTATCATGGACTGTGCAAGAACCTTAATGATTGAAAAGAGTATTGCTATCAAATACTGGAAGGAACCTATCAGCACTACAATTCATACTTTGAACTGAGTACAACTGAAGAAAGAGTCATTCAAAACCCCCTATGAGTTATGGTATGGCTAGAAACCCAATGTAAGTTAGCTAGAAGTATTTGAAAGAAAATGTTACATTTTGAAAGAATCTAGAAAAGGTAAATTTCATGTGAAAGATGATGAAGAAATATTTTTGGGATATTCTTGCAAGAGTAAAGCATATAGATGTTTGAATTTGTCTACTCACAAAGTCATAGAAAGTGCACATGTGAAAGTTGATGAGTTTGTAGAAAGAACTGAAGAAGAAAGCAAAAGGGAAGCAAAAGACTACAAGAGATTTGTTTTCATTGAACCTGATACAATGCCAGGTACACTTGTCAATTAGAAATATTCTACTCCAGAGTCTTCAATAACCGAGTTACATGAAGTTCAAACCAACCTAATGCCTACTAAGTTTTAAGTACCCGAGCTACAAATAGAAGCTACTGAATCAATAGTTATCGAGCCCAAGCAACCAAAACTAGAAATTGAAACACAAGGAGATAACAAAAAAAGTCATTCAAAAGGCAAGGAGCCTATGCTAGCTAAGTCTGTTAGGAGAAATCATGCACCAGATTAGATCATTGGAGATAAATCTAAAGGAACTATGACAAAAAGTAAGTTAAAGGGTACTTGTTTACTTGGTGATTTTGAACCTAGAAGTGTCAAAGATGCACTAGAAAATGAAAGTTGGATTGAGGCTATGAATGAAGAGATAGAGTAGATAGATAAAAACAAAACATGGACTCTTGTACCCAAGCCTAAAGACAAAAATGTGATTGGAACTATGTGGGTATTTAGAAACAAATTAAATGAAGATGGAAAGGTATCAAGGAACAAAGCTAGATTGGTATGCAAAGGATACTCTCAAGAAGAAGGAATAGACTATGGAGAAACTTTTTCTCTTGTTGCAAGATTGGCAGGTGTCAGAACTTTACTTGCATATGGTGCCTACAAAGGATTCAAATTTTATCAAATGCATGTCAAGTCAGCATTTCTCAATGGTATACTAGATGAAGAGGTTTACGTTGAACATCCTGAAGGTTTTGTCGATCTAGACAAGAAGGACATGGTCTACAAATTACATAAAGCATTGTATGGTCTAAAACAAGCCCCTAGAGCATGGTATGAAAGATTGCACAACTATCTTATTCAGATTATTTTTTAAAGAACTAATGATAATAGCAGCTTGTATATCAAGGAAGAACCAGATAATAAGATTGTTTTGGCAAAAATATTTGTAGATGATACTTTTCTCACATGAAATGATGATCTTTACAAAGAATTCTCAGAACAAATGAACAAGAAATTTGAAATGTCAATATTTGGTGAGATCAAATTCTTTATTGGTCTTCAAATTCAATAGAATAAGAATGGCATCTACATCACTCAATCTAAATACATCAAGGAGATACTAAAAAATTTTGGTATGGAAGACTACAAACCACTTGGGACTCCTATGTGTATTGGATTGAAACTTACCAAGGATGATGAATCAAAGGAAGTGGATCAAACATTATATAGATCTATGATTAGAAAATTGTATTATGTAGTACATAGAAGACTAGACATTGCCCTTGTAGTTGGTATTGTAGCAAGATTCTCAGGAAAGCCAAGAGAAAATCACATGATGGCAATCAAAAAGATCATGAGATATTTGAAAGGCACTGAAGATTATGCATTATGGTATAAACTTGGAGGAAATTTGGATTTAAAAGTGTTTACTGATGTAGATTGGGTAGGAAACATTGATGACAAAAAGAGTACAAGTGGAGGAGCTTGATTTCTTGAAAAAAGGTTGGTTTCTTTGAAAAGTAAAAAGAAAAATTGTACATCCTAGTCCACAGCAAAGGCAGAATATGTTGCAACAGTAGTAAATGGTTTAAACATTGTTTGGTTCAAACAGTTATTGGAAGGTATGAAGGAAGAAATCAAAGAACCTATTGTTATATTTTGTGACAATACAATTAACATATCCAAGAATCCAGTGATGTATTCAAAAACCAAGCATATTGCTATAAAGTATCACTTTGTCAGAGAATTGGTACAGGATAAGGAGATCAAATTGGAATATGTCCATACAAAAGAACAAATTGTTGACATATTCACAAAGCCTTTACCTAAGGATACATTCTTGTATCTAAGAGGTAAGTTAGGGGTCATTCCCCTATCTGAAGCTCACTAAAATACAATTTTAGTGATGCATCAACAAGAAAAGAATTGAAGATCTATCAGTTGATGCAGCAAAGTAATGAAGACATTGCATATGAATAAGTACTTAAGGTACATTGGAATTCATTTGAGTTGTGTTTTCTTTGGCATGTGTTGTCAAAGAGGGAGAGTTTACTGTCATATCTTTCTTAAACTTGCAAGAAAAAGAGAGTTTATGCAAGAGGGAGAGATTACTATGAAAGAGGGAGATTACTGTATTTGAGGAGTTTTATGGAATGAAAAGTGAGAGGGAGAAGAATTCTATCAGAAAAGACTTTTTTACAAATTTCATTCTACTATGACATGTTGTGTTGCAATCAATTCCAAAAAGAGAGATTGTTGGATACAATTGTTCAATTGTGTGTTGTCTTTGATGTTATACAAATGTCATATCAATTATCAGTCAGAGTCTACCAAGCTCAATTGGTTAGCAAGGCAGAAGCCAGAGCCTACCAAGCTCAGAAGGTTAGCAAAGAAGGTTTACAGTGTCTACAGAGCATTCACAAGCTTTACCTTGTGCATTCAGTTGTTATCGAGCTTACTTAGTCATCAAAGGGAAATATGGTAGAGATAGTTCTTACTGAGTTCACTCGGCAGCCAGAGGATTTTGTAGATTTTGTAGTTTTAACCGTGTTGAGATGTTTAACTTAGGAAATTATTTTTGGAGCAATGTTAACTAAGTTGTGATGGTTAACTTAGGAAATTGTTTTTGGAGTAGTGTTCACCGAGCTGGGTCGGCCAATGAAGGATTTCATTGTTTTGTAAAATAAAGTCTATTTTTTTAATGTAATACTTGTAACAGACTGATGTATGGTTTATTGGTAAATGTAACTTTTGAATGTGCCAACTTGATAATCTAAATGGTATATATAAGAGGTCAAGTTGCAAATTCTAAGTGTGTGATGGATTTGATGTGATATGAATGTGAAGGAGGACTGATTATTGTAAGAGCAAATTTTGAAGGATGACCAAAGATCATTGAGGAGCAACAAAGCTATATTTAATCAAGGAAGATCTAAAGGTGCAGAATAGAGATTTGTACTCAACAAATTTAGTTGCATCTTATTCAGGTCAATTCATTGTTATTTTCTAACCATTGTAGCAGTGATTTCAAAATCTCTTAATAGAGTTGGTTTAATAGCCATTTTGTAAATCCTCTAACAAGGTGACAATTTAATTGAATTGTTCTAAAAGCCTCTAGCAAGGCCACTCTTAACAAGGTGATTAAATCCTCTAATAGGTTCACACCTAACAATGTGTTTTGTAACTTTTAACAGGGTTGGCTCCTAATAGGGCTTACTTCAGAAGAGTAAAAATTGGTAGCTGGTTACTTGGTGATTTTTCCCATATTGGGTTTCCACATTAAATCTAGTGTCTCTTGTGTTCATGTTATTTACTTTTTCATGCATGTTAATAATTATGAATTCTTAAAGATTAGTAACAAGTTAATCCACCAAGTTACAAAATTTTTGTGAAGTGTTTACTGAGTATCAACAGTAACTAGTTATTTAAGACATCTAAGGGATCTGGACTTGTTTTTGAAGTAATTGATTCAATCCCCCTCTCAGTTACTCCATCTATAATTCCAACACAACCAACTTTCTCTTTTCCCTTAGCTAATGTAGATAAGTGGTTGTCATTTCAGCCGGTAGAGCATGGAGCGTCTGTTGATGTGGACTGGTTGATGTCATTTGTTAGGGTGCCAATTTCTTCCCTATTATGAGGAATAAGGGAGTTACAATATTGGGCAAAGTGTTGATCCCCAAGTATGGTCACCTCTTGACCCATGTATAAAAATTTGAGACATTGATGGTATGTGGAGGGAACATCCTACATGTCATGAATCCACGATCTTCCTAACAGGATGATATAAGCTAATTGTAAGTCTAAGACTTGACAAATAGTTTCTTTCACAACTAGTCCTACCCTAATTAGTAGAATAACCATGCCTTTGGAGGATCCCTCCTTGTAATCATAAGCTTTGATGGTGATTTTATTCCTTGGATCAACAACATCCTATTTATATCCTAAGGCTTTCACTAAATTTAATGTACAAATATTGAGACCTACCTCACCATCAACCAATACTCTCTTAACTCTATTTCTATGGATAAAGAATTCAATATACAACGGAGAGTTTTGTGGCTGGATGTCAGACATGTCATCTTGGGCTTAAAAGGATATGCAATGAAGGGCAACTAGATTGCTAACCATGTTTTGAAATCTACTCACATCCATGTTATTTGGCACTAAGGCTTTGGTGAGTATTTCTTTATGCTCTAGGGAAATTTGCAATAGTTCAAAAATGGAGATATGGGTAGGAGTCTTAGTAATTGGTTGACCAAGTTGTATTTGAGCAAGGAGGAACCATAGTTGCATGATCAAAATTTGTCACAAGTCTAGGTAAAATTACTTTAGAGGCCTGGCCTCAGGTAACGACATTTGATGATTGTTTCTTATTTTTATCCTTAATTATGATGGCATTTATGATGTCATCAAAGCTAGAGATAATGTTGATGGTGTTGTCATAATGATGAGCATAATTTACCTTAGTGTGAGGGGGTGCATTCTAATTAGCTCTAAGGATTCGCCCTTTACATGACTCATGAAAGTGTTCTTGAAGGTTGTATGGTCTTCATTATTGCTAAGGTTATTCTCTTCAATAGTTCCATCACTGATTAATTTTTGTATGGCCCCCTTAAGGGGAAAACAACTTTTTGTTAAGTGCCCCCTATTTTAGTGGTAAGCATAAATGTTATTGTCATTCCACCACTTTAGCTTGGCTTGAGGTTCATACGGTTTGGTTTCGGGGATTACAGTGAGTTCATCAATCAAGAGGGTTTGTAAAGAACTCTCATAAGACACCCCAACAAGGATATACTCCTTGGGTATATCAAAAGATTGATATCTGCATGGAGGAGAAGCTTGATTATAAGTGATTTTTTGATTAGATATCAAGGGAGTTCCCTCATTACATTAAAAAAAAAGATGGGCATTGTCTTACCGAGGTGTGTTTTGTATTGGTGTTTTTGATGATGGGATACCATTGATTTGGATGGGGTTGGGTTTGTGGTTTAATATGATTCGCTTCCACCACCCCATCATTGACGATGTTTTTGTTATTGTTTTGCCAACACAAATTTTGTTTATTAGTTGTTTGATTAGAGTAATTATGATTTTGTGTGGAATTTTTTGAAAAACCCTTACCATCTTTTGATATTTAAATAATGTCATTATTTATCAAGGTCTTTTCTACCTTAGCATCATTCTCTAAGGTAGTTTAAAAATCTTTAGGCCCTTGGAGTTGGAGCCAATAATTCATCAGCTTAGAGAGACTATTGATGAAGATGTTAGTCTTCTCTTTGTCTAGTATGTCTCTATGATATTTGGCAAATGTGTGTCTCCACCATTCTAGGAAGATTTTGAATTACTCAACGGGAAGTTGTTTTGTGTTGCACAAATCAATAATTTTAACCTCCTTTTCGATATTATAGGAATATTAGGTGATGAACACAGAAGCCAATTGATCAAAGGTTTTGATGTTGGAGGGTAGCTTGGAGAACCACTCCATGGCTTGCCCTCCAAGGCTCCTAGGAAATAAATACATTAGGTAAGTCATGTCATGGACAAACTCCATACTTAGGGCATAGAATTGTCTGAGGTGATTTTGTGGATCTGACGTGCCAAAATATTTATAGTATTTTGGTATTTGCACATTTTTAGGGAAAGTTCTAAAGGTAATAATTTCATTAAATGGAAGAGGAAACACCTTTTTGAGGCTGAATTCTATAGGTTGTATTTTTCCTCGCTTTATCCTTTCAATTTCCAATTGTAGGTCTTGTAATTTTGGTGACAATATCAAAGGACAATTTTGCACCTTGTGCTAATGATAGTATATAACACTCTTTATGTTTCTCGAGTATCTTGTCCATGATATCGACAAGTTTAGGATTTTTTTGAAAATCTTCAATTTTAGTTTTGATGCTCTTGTCATCCATATGCTAGATGAACCCATTTTGGTAAAGGATTTTGAATTTTTGTTGAACAAGGGTGACTCATGGGTAACTATATTTACTGAACAATATATTGGTGTGACAAGTTCAACAAGATTCAAAGGTTTCATGCATTTGATGGTTCTACTATTCTAGCACTCACTCGTATAGATGATCACTTCAGCTTCATGGCTATACTGGTTTTATGCAATGACATGAAATGTGAATAGGATTATTTTAGTTTGTATGCATTTCCTTAATATGAGGGATTCAAGTGACTGTGATTCATTTGGAGTAACAAGCTAGGTTGGACAAGGTGTTGGGAAATGTTGGTAAGGTAAGTTCACTTTCACGAAGTCAGGTAGGGAATGAATGTCTGTCTCTGAGTGTTTCTAGCTTGATATGTGAAATGAAGCAATAATTATTGTTGGATTAATAATGATGTTTGTAGCTTTGCTTGTTTCAAAAATAGTTTCAATTAATTTTTGGGATCTCTCAATCTTGGAAAATATTAGTGAGAAAAGGGTATCCAAATCTATCAGTGGTTTGCAAGTATCATGTATATAGATAACCTCTATTTTAGATTTTTTTCAAATGTGTCACAAGATTGATTAGATGTGATATTACATTGATTATAAGTACTATTTAGATGGTCAAATGGGATATTTTATTTTTCGTATGCACTGTTTCAAGTTTTAAATGCATTGTTATGTAGAGAAAATACATTTTTAAAAGTTTTAGATGTGTTGTTATGCAATCATATGTGCTATAATAGAGTTCAGATGCATCATAGGAAAAGCTAGATGTGTTTTTTTAAGTAGTAGATGCATTATTGTAGGATCTTTCTACAACATTCTCATTTCAGACTTGGTTTCTCAAATCAATTTATAGTCATGTCTTTTGGAAGGACTATGATCTACACTGGTGTTTGTTATTAAGTTTTAAAACACATCCAAGCACAATAGTAGTAGAAACCAAAATAAAATATAAAACTACATGCACCTAGAAAATGGAAGAAAATGGCTTCCTAATAAGGTTATCTAGAGCTGATGACTAGTGGATTTTAGTTTTTAACCAACGATGTTCAAATTTACCTCTCTTGTGATAGAGAGCTTCCCACCAATGCTAAGGAGGTTTGGCACAATCCCTTATGGGATTACTAGAGGAAGGATATGTTCTGAGCATGGGTTGCTTGCATTCAATTGGGAGGTGTTCCCTCTCACCAGCCCTGCTAAGGCAACTCGAGAGGTAGCCTTTCTATGGCTAGATAATCCTACCTAGTGGAAAGTATAAAAATGGAAATAACAAATAGGTTTGGAAATTTGATCACTAGAAAAGAGTGAGAGAATACCCCTATTGTCTTGACTTCCCAAACACAATAGAAAAAAATGTTATATCACCAACCCTTATACTATGGAAGAAAAAGGGGCTTCTAGTTAAAATATGTGTGGGTTCTTTCCTTATTTAATTGTAATAGATCTTTATAGAAGGTTGAGCATTTTGATCAACTCAAAAGAGTTGAGAGCATAGGCCTACTCCCATTTATATTAGTGACATCAAATGATTCTATTAAACTAGGTTTGGAAATTTGAAATGCCACACTTTGAATTAAAAAGGCTCAAGCTCCACTTACCTGATTCAGTGTTAGGAAAGGCTAGCTACATTTCTAGGGTTTTTCATTCCTGTCATGTGTTGTCTATAATTTGGGATTCTTGTTAGCTTGGAAGAGACCTACAAGAAACTAATATTTAGATCTGGAAGTTAGATTCAACAAATTATAACTTTTATTAGATTCGTTATAGGAATAAGCATTTGTGTTACATAATGTATTATATGTGCTATTTAATCTAGTAAATGCACCATAATAAATAGCAAATGCATTGTAAGAAACTTTATATGCACTATAGGAATGTTTATATGTGCTATAGAAAGCTTTAAAAGTGCTACAGAAAGATCTAAATGTATTAAAAGGTTGCTAGGAAGCATTAAAATAGAGTTCAGAAGCACTGTTGCATCAAAAGATTATAGATCTGGCATTTGTGCATTTAGAGAAGCCTTTGAGAGTTTGTTGTTGTCGTTACAAAGCCTCCAGAATGTTGTAGAACCTATAACCAATCAAATCTACACAAGAAACATAGATCTATACTAAACTAAAAGATTAAATAGAATGATTGAAAAATAGAGAGGCTTTGAGTTCAAGCCCCATGGTGGGCGCTAATTTGTACATGATATATTTGCATATTCATGAGACTTTAATACAAAATGCAGATAAAATGACAATGAACTAGATTAAACCCAAGATACCATTGTCAAAATTTAAAACTCTATGAGGGTCTCATATTTCTCTAACTACAACCACTAAGAAAGCTCTCAACTAGCATCTTGGTGAAAGTTCCAGAATGGTAGTATGCTTAAAATGAAAACCTACAAGAATGAATTCAAGATCTATGACTATAATTTATATTATATGCAAGTAAAAACTCTTAGAATGCTATCAAAATGGATATGCAATGAGCTAATATGTAATGAATGGTACTAAATAACATGAAAATAATGCTAAAATGCTATGAATTTGCTATAATGACAATGCTAAAATGATAACTCAAAATGTGCTCATAGTGCAGATGACTAAAACTTGGGTCCTTTGGCTCTTGAATTTCCCTCCTATTTATAGGATTTTGGAAGAGTTTGGGGTAAGAATCAAGATTTTCACCTTTGACTAGTTGATGGAGGTGAAATTGAAAATATCTCATAAGAGACTAGGGGGAAGAGTCCAATAGACTTGGTTTTGAGGATAAATGAGGATTTTTCCAATTCTTTTAAATGTGAAAAAGGGATTTTCACTTTTGTGAGGATAAATGACTTTATTGAATTAATAAATTTTCTATTTATTTTCAAAAGTTTGTCTTTTTCTTTCTTCCTTTTTGAATTTCATTTTATGATTTTGAATTGTTTTTCTCCTCTTTTTAAAGTTAATTTAGGTCTTGTTGATTTGATAGATGATTAATGACCTGATGTGATTTTTGATTTGAAATTCTATTATGTTCTTTTGATTTCCTCCTTAATTTGTGTTAATTGATTGAAATTGTGTAATTCGGGTCTTTGCCAATCGTTGGGTGTCTACAGTAGCAAACGACAAAGTAAGGTAGTAATTCAATATTAGAGAAATAACACGTGTTCTATCCTGATTAGTCAGTACTACAACACATAAAAATTGGATGCCACATTAGGCCAGTGGGGCCAATAAATCTCTTTGCATAAGTTATGGCAATATGATAGATTCCATTCTATGACCTTACGATAAATAGTGTTTTGTAAGATCTCAAGGGCAATGGAAAGGTGTTACGATGCTACAATAGAAAATCTATATGGATATCATAAAGGTGAAAGTTATTGCTGATGATGTTACAATGAAGAAAGGTAAGGGTTTCTCATGGCATCATAGGGGTGAGAAGGATGATTGTTAAAGTTACAAAATGGTCAGCTAAATTGCAATTGTAGGATCGTAAGGCTAAGGAAAATAAGATAAGATGCTACGTTGGTGAGTGTAAGTTGCCTCTCATAAGATTATAAAGGATATAAAGGTAGGCTCTGATGTTATAGTAAGTCATGTGTCATAAGATTATAAAGGCCTTTCTTCCCCACCTAAGATGTTACAAAGGGTTTTCTTTTTTAGTCAATTGTAAGATCATAAACCCTAGTTTTAACCTGAAAATGTGTTTTTCACTTTTCTAAGTTGGAAATGACAAGCCGCTCTTGACCATTAAGATTTGAACAATGTACAAAAAGTGTAATTTTGGATAGTAATGGTGACGCTCCCCTCAGGTGATAGAAGAAACTAAGTTGAAGGATTGAGCATGCTAAAATTAATGCAAAGGGACATTGATGATGTACATTGGACCATAAAAATCTTATCTTGATCAATTATAGAACTTACCATTCACAAGGAGAAGAAAATCCAAGTAGTTGGAGAGTTTTTAGTGCACACAAATTAGGGCTTTCAGTTACTAAGTATAGTTTTTCCTAGTATTTTCTAGCATACATTCAAAATGTTTGATAAGGAATTTCAAGAGATTTAGGTGGAAGACATGGAAATTGTAGAGACCTCCATTTATAAGGAAGGAAAAACAAGACAAAAGAAACCTAATAGGTGTGCTGAGGAATGGATTAAGATTTTTCTAGAATCCTCAAATGATAATGTTGTAGATGATCATGCTTTTGTGAACCCATATACTCTATGCAGAGATGTTACCTATCTGGGAGTCTTTGGCTATTTGCTTTTCAAATATTTCTACAATAACAAATAAAAGTAATTCCTTGTTTACAATCCATGGAAAAAGAACCTGGCAAAGTTAATCTTTCCAAAAGTTTTTTTTGATGTTGATTTGGTGAAAACCCTAATCAAGTCATAAAACCCCACCACCAAATCATTCCATAGCAAAAATGCAACTATTATGTGTACACTAGACAGGGTTTCTTTAATTGAAGCATTTAGATTAGATGGTGCCATGAGTGAACCAGTGGACCTAATTGACATACAAGAAAACTTTGAAGGAAAACTAAGGTACATACTGGGAAGCCAATGCTACAACATATTCCCATGGACCTGAAGAAGGTGGGTGACTATCCAAAGAAAGTGGTGTGAAAGCAATATATGGTGTTCACAAGGTGGTGTGAGAGGATGGAACTAACATGGTATATGGATTAGAATTTATCATTGTCAAAGATGTACAAGACCCCTACCATGGAGGAGAATATAATTATGTTGAATTCATTTCGGTAAAGATGAAGAAAAAAATTGGATGCACCAAAAATGGAGAAATGGAGAACTTATGTTTCCTTCATTACTCATTGTTGATGCACCTAATCCTATACAAGCATGTGGGATATATAAGCTCAGATTTCATTGATCAAATAACTGATACTAATGGAGAGATGCAAGTAGAATTATGGACACAGGTATGGGATGCTTCTTACCACTATTCTATTTCTATCTCATTTTTCAATAATTTTAGTATTGTCATTAGGAAAATGCTAGAACCAGGTTACTTTAGGGCACCTAATATCTTGAAGGGTCTTTGAGACCAAGCTTCCTCCGAAAAGGAAAAATAATAGACCACAATTAGGGAGATATCTTCTTATTTCCAAACTTTTCTTTTGATACATGAGTAGATATGGGTGTAAGAGCAATCTTGCATCAACCAAAAAAATATTTTCTTTTCAGTATTTTCTATTTTAATAAGGACTAGTAGATAGGGTGATTGTTATTTATGGGAATTTGTTATTTTTAGAAATTTTGTCATACAAGCTAAGCATGTTCTCATTTTCTATATGAAGGTTCATTTTAGAGTTATTAGCCTACCATAAAAATATCATTTCTCCAACTTAAGTATCAAATAAGTTATTGCAGATATTTGGTTGAAATATTTGCAAAAAAATCTTCAGGCTCACCATGACAGGGTGGTTACTATTTATGGGAACCTATTATTTTTAGTAAGTTTGTCATATGAGCTTGGAATTATCTCATTTTCTATATGAAGGTTCATTCTAGAGTTATAAGCCTACCATAAAAATCTCATTGCTATGTCTTAAATAGTAGAGAAGTTATTGTAGATTCTCGATGGAAATATTTGCTGAAAAATATTTAGGCTCACCATTGGAGGCCTTAGAGTGCTCGGATGAGGTCCAAAAACTCAACAAAAGGGAACTATCATCATTACGATCCTATAGATTAGGTACTGGCATTTCTAAAATGTGGTTATAATATCCAATCAGAGCAACAATTCGAGAGTTATGGCCTTCTAAAGTTGGGCTACTTGAAATATCTAAAATAATTGTCAAAGATGTATTTTTATGACTCTATATGTATTGTTAGGGTCTGTCAGTCCTAGGTATTAAGTTTCAATGTCTAGAAGCTTCCTAGGTGGTATAAAATTGCCTATTGAATAAAGGCTTGAACATTGTGTAGAATAGCTTTGGGTGATAGTCCGCAACTTATATTGCAAATTATTGTAATGAAGGTGCCCATGTGGGTTAGCATATTATACTTGTGAATTCTATAATTTTGTATTTGTGGCACAAATGTGAAGTCCATTTTTTTTCTCACATTTTCTATTATTTCTTTGTTTTTGTTATAACTTTATGGTATTAAGGGGAGCACCCTTCATCAAGTGGTATTAGAACTAGAGTTCTTGAGTTTTTGAACAGATCACTGATTGTGAGGCAATTTACACCAAGACCATGGTTTGGGCTAAACATGTAGACAAATAATTGATTGTGAGGCAGTTTGCACTAGAGTTTTAGTGGAATCGCAAAAATGCCTCCATGAAGAGTGTGTGGTGGAAGAGTTGTAGGTATTACACCTAAGAGTTTTAGAGCCCTCCAAAGAAAAATTCAAGCATTGGAAGAACATATGCATAGAGGAATAAATCTTCCCATAATAGATGAAAGTGAGGATGAAGATGAAGTAGAAGAAAATGTTGAAGTAGAGGTAGTTCTAAACCTAGAGGAAGAGAGGCTTTATAGGGAAATCTCCAAGATTGGAAAAAGACCTAAGTTTGAGGTTCCCACATTTTTGAGAAATCTTAACCCAGAGAAGATAATTGATTGGATTAATGAAATGAAGGAGTATTTTGAGTATGAAGATATTGAGGATCCGAAAAGGTTCAAGTTTGTGACGAAAAACTAAAGGGACATGCAAAGATCTAGTGGTAGAAGGTTTAGTTGGAGTGAAATAGAAAGGGAAAGGAAAAATCATTAGATGGGATTGGATGATAGCTAAACTAAAGTGACAATTCATTCCCATGGATTATGAGCTTGATTTGTTGAAGAAGATGCAAGAAAACCTATTCAATAGTATACTGAAGAGTTCTATCGAGTTCTCATTAGAATCAGCCATGCGAAAGCTGATAAGGAGAAAGTTCCCTGTCATCATAATAGGTAAAGGCCAAGCATTCAAGACAAGCTAACCCTAGTTTGAATGAACAATATTATAGAGGCATACCAATTTTACCTAAGAGTTGAGGAAAAATTGAGCAAGAATTTTAACAACACGAATAGAGAAAGAGGTCACAGTGGAAGATCTAGCAAATGATCTTATGGAGGTCATAATGATGATTAGAAGAACAAGGATGAGACTAGAAGTAGTAGTCATAACTAGAGGGAAAAAAATTGTAATTGTTTCCATGATCAGAATAAAGAGATCAAAGAGGATGAGGCAAAGCACAAGGATCTAGAAGAGGAGGCTTCTGTGGGAAATGTTTTCACTCTGCAGAAGAAGGGAATATAGCATTTGAATGTTCCAAGTTCCAAGGATGGACATATCAAAGAATAGAAGGTCAAGCCATAGTTATACATGTTGATGAATATGTTAGATCCTCACCTTCTACAGATGCTAAAGGAGGAGAAGTCCTAGTTAACAGAAGAGTCTTGATGAGTGTTGAGAATGAATCTGATCAAAGAAGGAGCTTATTTTGCACAAGGTGTATATGTGAAGATAAGTGTTGTGATATGATCATTGATGGTGTAAGTACTAAAAATTTTCTGTCAAAAATGATGGTCACCAAGTTGAAGTTGAAGAGATAGAAACACCTACGTCCATACCATATTGCTTGGGTGTAAAATGACCACAAGGTCATGATCAATGAGCAGTGCTCAGTAAAGTTTAAGATTGGAAGCTACTAAGATGAGGTACTTTGTGATATCATACCTATGGACATATGTCATATGTTGCTAGGTAGGTTGTGGAAATTTTTTAGGCATGTTGTACACAATGGGTGAGAAAATCCCTACACTCTAACCAAGGATGGAGTCAAGCATAAGTTAAAGCCATTGAAGGAGAAAGAAGAAAAGGTATGTAGTACTACCATAATATGTTTTTTTGAACTAAAAGAGTTTCTTAGAGGTATGAAGCATGAGCATAAGTGTTTTTCTATAATTCCAAAAGATGGTAAAGAAGAATTAGAGGAGGTACCTATAGAAGTTGTAGATATGTTGGAAGAGTTTTCTAATATTGTATCAGATAATGTACTTGATGGATGGCCCCCAATGAGCAAGATTAGTCACCAGATGGATTTGATTCTAGGAGCTAGTTTTCCAAACAAAGTAGTAGTTAGAATGACACCAATACAAAGTGAAGAGTTGAATAGAAAATTCCATGAGTTGTTATAAAAGGGGTTGATTCAAGAGAGTTTGAGTCCATGTTCTATTCTAGCCATATTAGCACCTAAGAAGAATGAAGAATGGAGAATGTGCATAGATTCTCATGCTATCAACAAGATCAAAATCAAGTATGGATTTCCATTGCCAAGGATGGATGATATTATGGATTGGTTGAATGGGGTTGAGTATTTCAGAAAGATAGATTTGAAGAGTGGGCACCATTAAATTTGTGTCAAAGAAGGTGATGAGTGGAAGACTACTTTCAAGACAAGGAAAGGACTATACAAGTGGTTAGTCATTCATTTTAGGTTAACCAATGTACTGAGAACTTTCATGTGGCTCGTGAATGAGTTACTAAAGGAGTTTCTAGGTAACTTTGTCATTTTTTACCTAGATGATATTTTGATCTTTAGTAAGACATTGGAGGAGCATTTAATAGATATTCAAAAGGTGTTTGATAAATTGAGAGAAGAGAAGGTGTTGATAAACCTGAAGAAGTGTAGACTTGTAAAGAAGGAATTCATGTACCTAGGATTTGTAGTCTCAATAGAAGTTCTAAAAATGGATCTAGAGAAAGTGAAGGCTATCCTTGAATGGCCTACTCCAAAAAGTGCAATAGAGGTAAAATTATTTCATAGAATGGCTAGTTTTTACAAAAGGTTCATAAGAGGTTTTAGCATCATTTGTGGACCCCTAACTGAAACAATGAGAGGGGATAGGAAATAATTTAATTAGATTGTAGGACAAGATAAGAGTTTTAATTTGTTGAAACAAAAAGTTATTGAACAACCTATTTTAGAACTTCCTAATTTTCACAAGGTTTTTCAAGTAGATTGTGAGGCCAGTGGTACTACAAATAGGAGTTGTTTTGAGCTAAGAAGATAGATCTATTGCTTATTTCAGTGAGAAATTGATCAATGCAAAAAAATAAATTAATTTTTTTACAATTAAGAATTTTATGCTATAGTTCAAGCACTGAAGAGGTGGAGACACTATCTTCTTCCTAAGGAGTTTGTTTTGTATATTGATCATCAAGCATTGTAATATCTGAGTAGTCAATGAAAATTGAACCAAAGATATTTGAAGTGGGTTGAGTTTTTGTAGAGTTATACATTTTTTTTGAAACACAAGAGTGGAAAGTCTAATAGAGTTATAGATGCTCATAGTAGAAGAGAAATTTTGTTGACGTAAATGCATATAGAGGTGGTTGGGTTCAAGGACCTTAGTACTTTTTATCTAGATGATCTTGATTTTGGTGAAGCATGAAAGGCTTGTACAAAACTTGTTATACTTGACAGGACAAAGTGGTTGGATTTCATAATCCAAGATAGTATGTTGTTGAAAGGAAGTTAGTTGTTCATTCATAGAAGTTCAATGAGAGAGAATTTGATTAAGGAGAAGCATAGTGGAGGATTGGATGGCCATTTTGGTAGAGATAAAACCATAGATTTGGTTACTAAAAATTATTACTGGCCACAATTATAGAAAGATGTGAAGAAGTTTGTATAGACTTGTAGAGTATGTTAGATGATGAAAGGAGTGAAGCAAAATATAGGTTTGTATCAGCCATTACCTATGTCAGAGAAGTTGTGGGAGGATTTCAACATGGATTTTGTTCTTGGATTACCAAGGACACAACGTAGGCATGATTCTATTTTTGTGGTGGTTTATAATTTTTTTAAGATCATGCAATTTATTCCTTGCAATAAGACTAGTGGTGATATTCATGTAGAAGACTTTTTTTTCAAAGAAGTGGTAAGACTACATGGTCTGCCAAAGAGTGTAGTTTCAGATTGAGATAACAAATTTGTTGGGTATTTCTAGCATACATTGTGGAAGAAATTGAAGACAGATTTGAATTTTAGTTCATCAA
Organism: Cupressus sempervirens; assembly: GCA_028749045.1. Classification (NCBI taxonomy): domain Eukaryota; kingdom Viridiplantae; phylum Streptophyta; class Pinopsida; order Cupressales; family Cupressaceae; genus Cupressus; species Cupressus sempervirens. The sequence goes on from CM053788.1 coordinate 614,987,117, forward strand.
ATCATCCATAGATTGATGGACAAATAGAAGTGGTGAATAGGAGTTTGGGAAATTTACTGAGATGTTTGGTTGGAGATAAGCCAAAAGGATTGAATATGATTTTGCCACAGGTAGAATATGAATATAATAGTTCTATCAGCAGGAGTACTGGTAAATCACCATTCTAGATTATATATTGGAGTAGTCCTATAAATGCTTCTAAATTGTGGCAGTTGGATAAAGGAGAGATAAGTAGTGTTACAACAAAGGAATTTGTTGAACATTAGAAGAATAGCCATAAGGAGGTAAGGAAGCGCATCATAAAGATAAATACATAGTATAAAGCTAAGGCAGATGTGAAAAAGAGGTATAAGGAATTTTAGATTGGAGATGGAGTCATGGTTCATTTGAGAAAGGAGCATTTTCGAGTGGGTACATATAATAAGCTAAAGATGAAGAATTTTGGACCATGCAAGATAGTGAATAGGTATGATTCTAGAAATTCTTATTGACGCAAAAGCATCCAAGGTGTAAGGGAAATCTCAATCACCCAAAAATATTTTTTTTAGTCTTTTCTATTTTAATAAGGAAAAGTAGACAAGGTGGTTACTATTTATGGAAACTTTCTATTTTTACTAAGTTTGACATACAAGCTTGAAATGTTCTCATTTTCTAAAGGAAGGTTCATTTTAGAAATATAAGCCTACCATAAAAATCTCATTTCTCCAACTTAAGTATCAGAGAAGTTATTGTGGATTTTCAGTGGAAAATTTGCAGAAAAATCTTTAGGCACACCATTGGAGGCCTTAGAGTGCCCAGATGAGGTCTAAAAACTTGATGTAAGGGTTCTAGCATGGTTTCGAGCATGTAGATCAGGAGCTAGTGTTTCCAAAAAGTGGTTATAATAGCCAATTAGAGCAACAGTTTGTGAGTTATGGCCTTCGAAAGTTGGGCTACCAAAATTTCTAAAATAATTTTTCAAAGATGTATTTGGCTGACTCTATGTGTATTGTTAGGGTCTATCGGCCCTAGGTATTAAGTTTGAGCATCTAGAACCTTCCCGGGCAACGTAAAACTTCCTATTTAAGAAAGACTGGAACATTGTCTAGGACACCTCTTGATGATAGTTCACAACACTATCCTATAGATTACTATAATGAAGGTACCCATTTGCGTTAGCATATTGTAATTGAGAATTTAATAATTCCACATTTATGGTGATAATAAGAAGTCCATATTTTATTCTCGCATTTGCTATTGTTTCATTATTTCTGTTATGAGTTTATGGTATTAAGTGGAGTCCCTTGCATCAAGTGGTATTAGAGCTAGAGTTTGTAAGTGTGTGGATAGATCTTCGATTGTGAGGTAGTTTGCACTAGGGTTTTAGTGGAAGCACAAAAATGCTTCCACAAAGAGAGTGTCATGGAAGAGTTGTAGGTGTTACTCTTGATGTTTTTTGAGCCCTCCAAAGGCAAATGCAAGTGTTGGAAGAATAAATGAAAAGAGGAATAAATCTTCCTATAAGAGATGAAAGCAAGGATGAGGACAAAGTAGAAGAAAATGCCAAAGTAGAGGCAATTCTAAATCTAGAGGAAGAGAGGCTTTTTAGGGCCATCTGCAAGATTGGAAAAAAGACCTAAGTTTGAGGTTCCCACATTTTTAGGAAATCTTAACCTAGAAGAGCTAATTGATTGGATCAATGAACTAGAGGAGTACTTTGAGTATGAAGATATTGAGGATCCATATAGGATCAAGTTTGTGAAGGAAAACTAAAGGGACATGCAAAGATCTGGTGGCAAGAGGTTCAACTAAAGCGAAATAGAAAGGGAAAGGACAAAATCACCTGATGGGATCAGATGATAGCTAAAATGAAGTGACAATTCATTCCTATGGAATATGAGCTTGATCTGTTAAAGAAGATGCAAGGAATGAAGCAAGTGGGAAAATCTATTCAAGAGTATACCGAAGAGTTCTATCGAGTTCTTATTAAAACTAGCCATGCAAAAGCTAATAAGGAGAAAGTCGCTCATTATCTTAATGGGTTAAGGCCAAGCATTCAAGATGAGTTAAGTTTGGTTTGAATGAGTAGTATTGAGGAGGCATACCAATTTTCCCCAAGAGTTGAGGAGAAACTGAGCAAGAAGCTTGATAACAAGAATATTGGAAGAGGTCATGGTGGAAGATCTGGCAAATGATCTTATAGAGGCCATAATGATGATCATAACAACAAGGATAAGGCTAGAAGTAGCAACTAGAACCAAAGGGGAAACAATTCCAATCATTTCCATGATCAGAACAATAGAGATCAAAGAGGAAGTGGTAGTGGACAATGATTTGGAAGAGGGGGCTTCCACAAAAAATGTTTTCACTGCAAAGAAGAAGGGCATAGAGCATTTGAATGTACCCACCACCAAGAAATGACAGATTGAAAAACAAAGGGTTAGGAAAGAGTTGTGCATGTTGATGAAAATACTAGATCCTCACATTCTAAAGATGTTTAAAGAGGATAAGTCCTAGTTAACAAAAGAGTCCTGTTGAGTGGTGAGAATGAACTTGATCAAAGAAGAAGTTTGTTTTGAACAAGGTGCAGATGTGAAGATAAGTGTTGTGATATGATTATTGATGGAAAAAGTACTAAAAATCTAGTGTTAGAAATGATGGTCACCAAGTTCAACCTGAAGAGATAGAAACACCCACATCTATACCATATTTCTTGGGTGCAAGATGACCACAAGGTTATGGTCAATGAGCAATACTCAGTGAAGTTCAAGATTGGAAGCTACTAGGATGAGGTGTTATGTGATATCAAACCTATGGACATATGTCATATGTTGTTGGGTAGGCTATGGCAGTTTGACAGGCATGTTGTACATTATGGGGGAGCAAATACCTACACTCTAACTAAGGATGGAGTGAAAAATAAGTTGAAGCCGTTAAAGGATAAAGAAGAAAAGGTATGTAGTGCTCACAGAATATGATTTGTTGATGGAAAAGAGTTTCTTAAATTATGAAACATCAGCATATGTGTTTTTCTATAATTCATAATGATAGTAAAGAAGAAGTAGAGGAGGTACTTGCAGAAGTTGTAGATATGTTCGAAGAGTTTTTTGATATTGTATCAGATAATGTACTTAATGGATTCCCCCAATGACAAAGATCAATCATTAGATGTATTTGGTTCCAAGAGAAAGTTTTCTAAACAAGGCAGGACACAGAATGACACAAGTAGAATGTGAAGAGTTGAATAGGAATGTTCATGAATTGTTGCAGAAGGGGTTGAGTCAAGAGAGTCTAAGTCCATGTGTTGTACCAATAGTGTTAGCACCAAAGAAGAATGGAGAATGGAGGATGTGCAGAGATTCTCATGCTATCAACAAGATCACCATCAAGTATAGATTTTTTTTGCCAATGATGGATGATATTGTAGATTGTTAGAGTGAAGGTTAGTATTTCACAAAGATAGATCTAAAGAGTGGGTACCATTAGATTCATATAAGAGAAGGTGATGAGTGGAAGACCACTTTCAAGACAAGAGAAGTATTGTATGAGTGGTTAGTCATGCCTTTTGGGATAACCAATGCATTGAGCACTTTCATGAGGCTCATGAATGAGGTACTAAAGGAGTTTCTAGGTAAGTTTGTCATTGTTTACCTAGATTATATATTGATCTTTAGCAAGACATTGGAGGAGTATTTGATTCATATTCACAAGGTGTTTGAAAAGTTGAGGGAAGAAAAGTTGTTGATAAACCTAAACAAGTGTAGGTTTGTAAAGAAGGAGTTGGTGTACTTGGGATTTGATTTGTAGTCTTGGGAGAAGGTCTAAAAATGGACCTAAAGAAAGTAAAGTCTATCCTTGAATGGCCTACTCCAAGGAGTGCGATAGAGGTAAGATCTTTTCATGGACTAGCTACATTTTATAGAAAGTTCATAAGAATTTTTAGTAGTATTTGTGGACCCTTGATTGAAATAGTGAGAGGAGATAGGAAGGAGTTTAAGTGGACTGTAGGAGTAGATAAGAGTTTTAATCTATTGAAATAGAAAGTTACTAAGCAACCTATTTTAGCACTTCCTTATTTTAACAAGGTGTTTCAAGTAGATTGTGATGATAGTGGTACTACAATAGGAGTTGTTTTGAGCCAGGAAGGTAGATCAATTGGTTATTTCAGTGAGAAGTTCAATGATTCAAAAAGAAAATATTTTGTTTATGATCAAGAATTTTAAGCTATAGTTCAAGCATTGAAGAAGTGGAGACATTATCTTCTACCCAAGCAGTTTGTTTTGTATACTGATCATCAAGCTTTGCAATATTTGAATAGTCAAGGAAAATTAAATCAAAGGCATTTAAAGTGGGTTGAGTTTTTGTAGAGTTATACATTTTTTTTGAAACACAGAAGTGGGAAGTCTAAAAAAGTTGCAGATGCTTTTAGTAGAAGACAACTTTTGCTGACAAAAATGTAGATAGAGGTGGTTGGGTCCAAGGAACTTAGTACATTGTATCTAGATGATCCTAATTTTGGTGAAGCATGGAAGGCTTGTACAGAACCTATTACACTTGACAAGATAAAGTGGTTGGATTTTATGATCCAAGATAATATGTTGTTCAAAGGAATCCAATTGTGCATTCCAAGAAGTTCAATGAGAGAGAACCTCATCAAGAAGAGGCATAGTGGAGGATTGTCCAGACATTTTGGCAAAGATAAAACTATAGGTTTGGTTGCCGAAAATTAAAAATTGGCCATAGTTACAGCAAGATGTGACAAACTTTGCACAAAGTTTCCAATTATGTCAGATGGTGAAAGGAGTGAAGCAGAATACAGTGCTATATCAGCCATTACATGTACCAGAGAAGCCATGGGAGGATGTAAGCATGGATTTTGTTCTTGGATTACTAAGGAAATAGCCTAAGAATGATTCTATTTTTGTGGTCATTGACAAGTTTTCAATGATGGCACATTTTATTCCTTGCAAGAAGACTAGTGATGTTGTTCATGTAGTAGAGTTATTTTTCAGAGAAGTGGTGAGATTACATGGTCTGCCAAGGAGTATAGTTTCAGATCAAGATATGAATTTTTTTGGGTATTTCTAGTGTACATTGTGGAAGAAGTTAAATATGGATTTGAAGTTTAGTTCATCACATCATCCATAGACTGATGGACAGACATAAGCTATGAATCATAGTTTGGGAAACTAGTTGAGATGCTTGGTTGGAGATAAACCAAAAGGATGGGATATGATTTTACCACAGGTGGAATTTACATATAATAATTCTGTCAATAGGAGTACTAGTAAATCACCATTCTAGATTGTATATTGGAGTAGTCCCATAAATATTTCTAAATTGAGGAAGTTGGATAAGGGAGAGATAATTAGTGTTGAAGTAGAAAGTTTTGTTGAACATTTGAAGAACATCCATGAGGAGGTGAGGAAGCACATCATAAAGATGAATACACAATATAAGGCTAAGGAAAATGTGAAAAGGAGATATAAGGAATTTCACATTGGAGATGAAGTCATGGTTCATTTGAGAAAGGAGCATTTTCCACTAGGTACATATAATAAGTTGAAGATGAAGAAGTTTGGAAAGTGTAAGATAGTGAAGAGGCATGATTCTAGAAATATGTATGAAGTGGAGTTTCCTGTTGAATTGAATATTTCACCAATATTTAATATTTTAGAACTGATAGAGTATTATGAAGGAGGTGATGGAGATGAAGTTGCAGAAGCATAGTGGAGCATTCTAGGAGCTAGTTTAGCTACCAAGGAGATTAAGGAGATACTAGATAATCGTATTGGAAAAAGTGCCAAAAATAGAACTTATGAGAAATATTTGGTCAAATGGAAAGGGAGACCATTTGAGGATTCACATTGGCTACCAAAAGAGGAGGTCAACCATCTTGGTTTTCCTTTGAACACCTGAGATGTGGTAGGGTCACTTCTCAAATTACCCTGAGTGTTTGATGCAGGAGCATCCTAGGTGTAAGGGCAATCTTCCATCACCAAAAAATATTTTATTTTTTGTCTTTTCAATTTTAAAAAGGACTAGTAGACAAGGTGGTTATTATTTATGGGAACTTGGTATTTTTAGTAAGTTTTTCATACGAGCTTAGAATGTTCTCATTTTCTATAGGAAGGTTCATTTTAGAGATATAAGCCTACCATAAAAATCTCATTGCTCCATCTTCAGTATCAAAGAAGTTATTATGGATTTTTGGTGGAAAATATTGTAGAAAAATCTTTAGGCTCACCATTGGAGGCCTTAGAGTGCCTAGATGAGGTCCAAAAACTCGATGGAAGAGCGCTAACGTAGTTTTAAGCCTATAGATCAGAAGATAGTGTTTCTGAAAAGTGGTTATAATAGCTAATCAAAGCAACGGTTTGTGAGTTATGGCCTTTGAAAGTTAGGCTACCAAAATTTCTAAAATAATTTGTCAAATATGTATTTGGCCAACTCTATATGTATTGTTAGGGTCTGTGGGCCCTAGGTATTAAGTTTGAGCATCTAGAACCTTCCTGGGTAGCATAACACTGCCTAGTCAAGAAAGGCCCAAACATTGTCTAGGACAACTCTGGGTGATAGTTCACAGCACTACCTTGCAGATTACTGTAATGAAGGAACCCATTTGGGTTAGCATATTGTAATTGAGAATTCTGTAATTCCACATTTGCGGCGATAATAAAAAGTTCATATTTTGTTCCTACATTTGCTATTGTTTCTTTGTTTTTGTTATGAGTTTATGGTATTAAGGGGAATCCCCTACATCACTTATGAAGTGGAGTTTCTTGCTAAGTTGAATATTTCACCAGTATCTAATATTTTAGATTTGACAAAATATTATGAAGGAGGTGATGGAGATGAAGTTCCAAAAGCACAGTGGAGTATTCCTATAGCTAGTTTGGCTATAAAGGATATTGAGGAGATACTAGATAGTCATATTGGAAAAAGTACAAGAAATAGAACTAATGAGCAATACCTGGTCAAATGGAAATTGAGGCTTGTAGAGGATTCATCATGGCTTGCAAGGGAGGAGGTTAACCATCTTGGTTTTCCTCTGAACACCTAAGACATGATGGAATCACTTCTCAAATTACCTTGGGTATTTGATGTAGGAGCATCTTGGGTGTAAGAGCTATCTTGCATCACTCAAAAAATATATTTTCTTTACATTCTTTTCTATTTTAATAAGGACTAGTAGACAAGGTGGTTACTATTTATGGAAAATTTCTATTTTTAGTAAGTTTTTCATACAAGCTTAGAATGTTTTCATTTTCTATATGAAGGTTTATTTAGAGTTATAAACCTACTATGAACATCTCATTACTCCAGGTTAAGTATTGGAGAAGTTATTAGAGATTTTTGGTGGAAATATTTGTAGAAAAATCTTTAGGCTCATGATTCAAGGCCTTAGATTGCTTAGATGATGTCTAAAACCTCAATGGAAGGGCACTAGTATCATTCTAAGCCTATAGATCAGGAGCTAGCATTTTTGAAAAGTGGTTATAATAGCCAATTGGAGCAATGATTCTAGAGTTATGGCCTTCTGAAGTTGGGTTACCCAAAATATCTAAAATAATTGTCAAAGATGTATTTGGCCAACTCTATATGTATTGTTAGGTCTTTCGGCCCTAGTTATTAAGTTTCAATATCAAGTACCTTCTCGAGTAGCATAAAATTTCCTATTTAAGAAAGACCCAAACATTGTCTACAATAGCTTTGGGTGATGTTTTGTAGCTTGCTTTGTAGATTACTATAATGAAGGCACCCATGTGGGTTAGCATATTGTACTTGTGAATTCTGTAATTCCACATTTGAGGTGCAAACATGAAGTCCATATTTTGTTCTCATATTTGCTATTGTTTCTTTGATTATGTTATGAGATTATGGTATTAAGGGGAGCACCCTTCATCGTCTCTGATGAGGGTATATCATTGTCCCCAAACCCCACATCTTTTGCCAAATTTCATTCCTCCTAGACTGGCCATTATTGAAATTCATGTGCATTTTTTTATAGTTAATGGGAGTATTTAGGGTTTAAGGTACATAGAGGTACATTCCTATGTAGATGTTTCAGGGTAGGGGACTTTTCAATTGGAAAAGAAGCCCTAGATCAAATTCATTCTTTCCTTCACCACTACAAGCTATCAATAGGTCCATATAGAATGTATGATCCTAATAATTGGATGAGGACCACTTTCAAAGAAATTAGGAACTATGTGTTTCCCAATACTAAGGAGCTACCCCACTAAGATGTTATCCCTAATATTATTGCAAAGGGGGAGGTAATAGACAAGCTAGCTAAGCTTGATGATGTGTTGAGGGTAGAGAGGGTGATAAAGAGAATACATCCCAATTTCAAGGGATTTTATTAGGATATCCCCTATCCTCATAGGATTAGGAAGATGGTAATTGAATATGCTAAAATTATGGCCCAAATACCAAAGGGATCCATAGCAGAAGAATAGATGGTATGCCCTAGCAGCCTTGAGCCTAATGTGACTCTAGAAAAAGAAAAAGAAGAAGAAGAAGAGCCTACTAGAGTTTCATGGGTCACCAAGGGGAATAAAAGAAAAAAGGTTGTCCATATCCCTAAAGATGTTAAATAGAGGACACTATATATAATAACTGGTAAAAGTCATTACTTTGCTGACTTGAGGCAAAGATGTATACAAGATAGGGTAAATGTAGTTAAGAGCACACTCACTGACTTGGAACTAGCTACAACAAGGTTGGATGATAGGATCATCCAAGTCCAATAGTTTAAATAGGATGATGAATTCATCAAGTGTGTAGAATTCAAGAGTTTTTTTTATAAAGTAAAAAAAAGTGAGTTGGTGCTCAAGATGAAACCAAGAGAATTAGATGAACAAAAGTTAGAACTGGTTGAGAAATTGGAATCCTATAATCCTAAGAGTAAAGTCATGATTCTAGATGAGGCAAGAGATTTTGTGTAGAGGAGTGGAATGTTGTTAGTACTTGAGTGGGATTTAGAGAAAGCATTTATGCTAAATCAAATTAGAAGATAGGAAAGTGGCATCTCATATGAGGCATATGCTACTAGTAAACTATAGAGAGGATCAAGATTCAACATTGACACCAAATCTCTAGCAGTATTTAACATGGATGCTTCATCGAAAAAACCTAAACTGATAGATGTACAAAGCATAGATAAGGGTAACATGATTGTATAGAATTTGCAAGGTACTTTAGGTATAGAAATCTCAAAGGCCTTAAAGCATTTCTCATTCATGAATGAGGCCAAGGTGGAGGAGATAGAAACGAGACTTTCCAAGTTTGGGCATGATTACATTGATGTAAGGAAGCTCTATGAGGATGAGCCCAGAAAGAGCCATGTCTACAAAGAAAAGATTGAAGAACTTGATGCTAAAATCCAAGTGCAAGAGGCTAAGGTTCCATATCTTGGGGATAAACTATCCAATGCATACCAAGTGGCTACTATAGAATAGAGAAAAGAATAGGATAATCAAGAGAAGCTACCTATAGTTACAACTGAGGCCCCCACACAGATAGAAGAGTTGGAGGTAGAGGATATAGTAGAGATTAGGAGAATGAGCATTGATGCTCCACCAACTCAATAAGGAGATGAGGTAAGGACATTTTTCCTTAGGTGTATGATTGGCGATAGGGTTGAAACTCTAAAGAGTATATCTCAATAGGCTCATACATTCTATGTTTCTTTACAAGATGCTAAGCAATTTTGCATTGACGCACTTTCATGGCTATCACCCACATTTAATTTATGGATGGCATATACTCCTTTCTTAAAGATGTTTATTATTTTGATGGCTAAGAAGCTTAATTTTCCTAATAAGATAATGATAGTGAAGGAGAGCCTAGAGATAGTTGAATAATTAATTATTTTCTTCACTAGAAAATTGCAAATTTATACAAGGGAAGATGAAAGTATTATCTTAGTGAATTGAGACCTACATACCACCAATTGTGGATAATGGAAACATATTTAAGGAATGGAAAGTGTGGTCTAGTGAATTTGTTGCAATATTGACTCAAGAGACCACAGTGACATTTTTGAAGACAACAGTGATGCCCCTTTCCATAATTTAATTAACTCCTTATTCAGAGCATAAATAGACTTGAATAAATTCATAATGGATTCTAAAGCCTTAACAAATTTCAGGTGGACAAAAGCCACAAAGGACCTAGAAGAGGCTAAAACCATAGGGTGGCCCACCAAGAAAGAAATATATGTTTGGGAAGTGGTGGGAGAAATAAAGGCTTTAGCAGTAGGAAGCAGCTAAGAAATAATTAAGATGAAAGGCAATAAGAGATTTAAGGATAAGATTAGTCATACTGAGCAATTCATTAGAAGGAAAAAACTCTCATAAATAGGCCTATCAAATTTTGAGAGTTTTGAGGAAATGGAGAGCAAAATAAGACAAAGTGGATTAAAGTTAAAATTGTTGTAGTAAAGTGCCACCTGTTGACTTTTCAACAACCTTCCTCATTTTGGATCTAGCATAGGAGAATGTTTTGTATATATTTTTTGTTTATGTCTTGCATTTTTCTTTTCCATTAAGGTAATGACATTTGTCCTCCTCCCATCTGTAGCTTCATGCAATCCTATATAAGGATTTCTAGGATGGGGAGTTGAGGTCAAAAGTCTGTATAATTTTCGCTCTTAAGTTATTGTATAGTCCTTCCACTTTTTTGTGATTGTATGAATGTGTTCAGGCTTGTGAATTTGAAAGAACAATGAATATGAATGATTAAATTTTCCAAGGTTTTGTGTTATACTATGAGTTTATATCAATATTGTTTTCATTTTCAAAGAAAATAATACCAAAGGAAATTTTGCAATTCTATGTATATAAATTTTGTCTCCTTCGTTGCATATCTGTGATCTTGGGATTGAAATGAGCAATGTTCTTTTCGTTTAATACAATTTAGATAAGTTGTATATCTCTTATTGATTACTCTTAGTTCAAGGGATTAAGTAATTACTTTCAGTAAGTGGTATGGTTTTGGGTTTATAAGGAGGATATGATAAGAATGAGATTCAAATTCACAAATTGAAAATTTTAATTGCAAGTCAATTAAATAGGTCTAAGCTTGTTGGTTTTGACTCTATATAACAATGGATAAGGAACTGATCAATTAATTTTAGTTGCAAGTTGATGTTTCCTATTGTTGCAAAAATGTACTCATCAATCAAAATAAATTTACCTTTTTACATAATAAAGAACTAAAACTGTAGGTTGTCACTTATTTGCATCTACTTTTTTGGTTATTGTTAGGTACTATGCTTAAGAAGTTTATAAGAAAATTATAGAAGAATATTGACCATTTTCTGCAATAGGGGATAGTCTTGAAGAGAAGAATATCATAAAATTTATCATATCAATCCCTAAGGTTTGCCCATCTAGGCCCTGCAAAGCCTAAAGTGAAGGGAGTCCTGATGACTCTATTGAAGTAGGCCCATAACTAAGATTTAACCCTGTTGAATGTAGGAGTTAGCTGATCCTTAGGCTTATCCTTTTCTTATGCTTCCTAGTATTAGGTTTAAATCTACCTAATATGTTCCTTGTCAAAAAGAATTCCAACATATAAAACCCTTGATATTCAACAATAAATGCTTAATGCTTGTATAGTTGTAGGCTTGGCTATCATAGGATTTCCACTCACTCAGCTCATACTTGATTTCCACTATGCTCGGTAACCACAACAAGCTTGGCCACTAGTAACATAATTCCATCACTCAAAAATAACATAAAAACTAACAAAAATATAGATTTCTTCCACGTTCTAAACAATCCATTGCATCTTAATTTATGCATATATGATCTTTTTAGAAATCAAATTCTTGGAACCGATGTATGGTAATAACTTTGAAATATCAATATCACACATACCTTTTGATTTCCTAGTTGGGGGTGATGTGATCACCTAATCTATTGGATGAAGTGACCTCATCTAAACTTGATGTGTTGCAATCTTCCTTCTTCTTCCATGTTTTGTTCATCTGCACTTTGACCTTCTCAACATTGACCTTCACTTTTCCTTTATTATTTCCATTACTTGGCACTGGTGATCCAGTTGGACAATTTCTATTGATATGAAAAGTCTTCAAATAGCTAAAATATGTAGTCTCACTCAACCATCTAGTTATCTCTTAAATGAATTATAATGCAATTTTTAGGAACATGTCCATACTCTTGATAATAGTGACAACTATACCTTATGTTGTAATCCCAATTCTAGGATTTTCCATTGTCTTGTACCTTTTTCTACTTGTTTAATGTCCACTTGGCATTAAATCTACAATCATATGCTTTATGTCCATACTTATAACAATTATGGAAATACCCTTAAAATATTTGTACGCTTAAAGTCTTGGTACTACACTCATGTACCTAATATCCTTTGTTGTTGCACTTATGACAGTAGCCCTTGAATTTTTGCTTAGGGTTTTGATTTGTATTTTTGGTCCTATAAAAATATTTTGTGTTGGTGTTCTTAGGAACTAATAGATTTCTCTGAACCTAATACTAGGATGCTAAAGATGAAAATAAGCCTAAGGATTAGCTAGATTCCATTCTTAGCAATATTAATCTCAGCTCTAGACCAACTTCAATAGAGTACAAAAACTCTATATAGTTTAGGCTCTGCAGGGTCAAGGTGGGTGCACCTCAAAGATTTGGATATGATTGGTTATTTTGATATATTCTTCAGATACTTTCTCACTAATACTTATTCTTCCAAATTTATCCCCTATAGTAGATAATGGTCAATATTCTTCTTAAATTTTCAATAAACTCCTTGATTACAATAGCTAGTTATAACTCAAAAGGAAAGTTATTATAAATAAGTGTTGACTAGAAGTTTTAGTTATTTGTTACATAAATGGAAAATTGATGTTTGATTTGTATATCCATTGTGCAACTATAAAAACATATCATCTTGCATCACCCAAAAAAATATTATTTTCAGTCTTTTCTATTTTAATAAGGACTAGTAGATAGGGTGGTTACTATTTATGGGAACTTACTATTTTTAGTGAGTTTATTATATGAGCTTGGAAAGTTCTCATTTTCTACATGAAGGTTCATTTTAGAGTTATAAGCCTACCATAAAAATATCATTACTCTAACTTAAGTATCATAGAAGTTATTGTGGATTTTTGGTTGAAATATTTGTAGAAAAATATTTAGACTCACCATTTGAGGCCTAAAAGTACCCAAATGAGGTCTGAAAACTCAACAGAAGGGCATTTGTACTATTCTAAGCTTCTAGATCAAGAGCTAGCATTTATGAAAAGTGGTTATAATAGCCAATCAGAGCAACAGTTCGTGAGTTATGGCCTTTCAAAGTTAAGCTACTTCAAATATCTAAAATAATTTTCAACGATGTATTTGGTCGACTTTATATGTTAGGTATTAAGTTTCAACATCTAGAACCTTTCTGGGTGGCATAAAATTTTCTATATAATAAATGCCCAAACATTTTCTAGGATAGCTCTGGGTGGTAGTTCACAGCTTAATCTTGCAGATTACTATAATGAAGGTGCCCATGTAAGTTACCATTCTGTACTCATGAATTCTGTAATTCCATATTTGCAATGCAAATAAGAAGTCCATATTTTGTTCTCGTATTTCTTGTTGTTTCTTTTTTTTTGTTATGAGTTTATGGTTTTAAGGGGAGCACCCTTCATTAAGTGGTATCAAAGCCAGAGTTCTTGAGTGTGTAGATAGATTTCTGACTACAAGGTAGTTTGCACTAGGATTGTGGTTTGGGCTAAGCATGTAGACAAATCATTGATTGTGAGATAGTTTACACTAGGAATTTAACAGAAGTGTGAAAATGCCTCCACAAAGAAAGTGTGATAGAAGAGTTGTAGGTTTTACACTTGAGGATTTCCTATCCCTCCAAAGACAAATACAAGCATTAGAAGAACAAGTGTGTAGAGGAATAAATCTTCATGTAAGAGATGAAAGAGAGGATGAGGATGAAGTAGAAGAAAATGTCAAAGTAGAGGCAATTCTAAACCCAGAGCAAGAGAGGATTTTTAGGACCATCTCCAAGATTAGAAAAAGGCCTAAGTTTGTTCCCACATTTTTGAGAAATCTTAACACAAAGGAGCTGATCAATTGGATCAATGAACTCAAGGAGTGCTTTGAGTATGAAGATATTGAGGATCCTAATAGGGTCAAGTTTGCAAAGTAAAAATTGAAGGGACATGCAAAGATCTAGTGGCAAGAGGTTTAGTTGAAGTGAAATAGAAAAGGAACAAAAAAGATCACCAGATGGGATTGGATGATAGCTAAATTGAAGTAACAATTCATTCCCATGGATTATTTGCTTGATCTATTGAAGAAAATGCAAGGGTTAAAGCAAGTGGGAAAAGATATTCAAGAGTATACTGAAGAGTTCTACCAAGTTCTCATTAGAATCATCCATGCAGCAAATCATAAGGAGAAAGTGGCCTATTATCCTAATGGGTTATGGCCAAGGATTCATGATGAGCTAAGTCTAGTTTGAATGAATAGTATTGAGGAGGCATACTAGTTTGCCCTAATATTTGAGGACAAATTGAGTAAGAAGTTTGAAAACAAGAATAGTGGAAGAGGTCATGGTGGAAGATCTAGTAGATGATCTTATGATGGTCCTAATAATGATCAAAAGAACAAGGATGAGGCTCGAAGTAATAGTTAGAACCATCAGGGAAATAATTCAAATTGTTTCCATGATCAAAATAATAAAGATCAGAGAGGAAAAGGTAGAGGACAAGGATCTAGATGAGAAGGCTTCCATGAGAAATGTTTTTACCATAGAGAGGAAGAGGCAGAGGACAAGGATCTGGATGAGAAGGCTTCCATGAGAAATAGAGAATTTGAATATTCCCAACACCAAAGAAGGATAGATCAAAGAACAAAATGCTAGGATAGAGTTGTACATGTTAATAAAGATGCCAGATCCTCAAATTCTAAACATGCTAAAAGAGGGGAAGTCCTAGTTACCATGAGAGTCCTTCTAAATGGTGAGAATGAACCTGATCAAAGGAGTTTGTTTCATAAAAGGTGAAGATGTGAAGATAAGTGTTTTGATGTGATCCTTGATGGTGGAAATATTGATAGTCTGGTGTCAAAAATGATGGTCACCAAGTTGAAGTTGAAGAGACAAAAACACCCATGTCCATACCATATTGCTAGGGTGCAAGATGACCCCAAGATCATGGTTAATGAGTAGTGCTTAGTGAAGTTTGTTATTGGAAGCTACCAAGATGAGTTACTTTTTGATATCATACCTATGGACATATGTCATATGTTTTTCAATATGTTGGAGTTCTTTCTTGTAAAGAATATATTTAGTGGATTTAAACTAGATACTAGGAAACAAACACAAGGACAAGCCTAAGGATGAGCTAAATCCTATATTCAGCAATGCTAAATCTTAGTTCTAGGCCAAGATTAATAGATTCATCAGGAGTCACTTTACTTTAGGCTCTACTAAGTCAAGGTGGGAAGACCTAAGGGATTTATCTTATTAACTTGATATTCTTCTCTACAAGACTATGCCCTATAGTAGAAATGGTCAATATTCTTCTATAGTTTGCTGACAAACTTCTCAATTGCAGTAGCTAATTACAACCAAAGAAAGCATAGAAAATAAGCCATGACTAATAGTTCTATCTCTTTAATGCATGAAACTAAATGTATTTGTTGATGTGATTGTTATGTAAAAAGGTGAATCAACAATGTACTCTTGAACTTTAGAATGGACCAGTGCTTTATCTAGTGGGATATAGAGTTAGAGATTAGTAGTTTTAGACATTTTTAATCAACTTGTGATTGAAAATGTCAACATTAAACTCTTATTTTCATTCTAATTTTCATCCTTTCCATAAACCCTAAACCTTATCAATTATAAAAAGAAATTACCAATTCTTTAAATCAAAAGCAATCAATAAGAGACATACAACCTTTTGGATTGCATTAAACTGAAGTGAAACTTGTCTATTCAATCCCAAAGCTATAGATATATGAAAAAGAGACAAAAATTCAAAGATAATGATATTTAAGGATAAATCCTTCAATTTAAATCTTAACTCTACAAATAAATCTCATAGTATGACACAGAGATAAAACCATTGGTCCCAAATATTCTTTTTGTATTCAAGTATTCATACATGTGGACTCACTCATATTATTACAAAACAAAATGGATGGACTGAAAAATAATACATGACACATATAAAAATTATACAGACAGCCGACCTCTACTTCTCATCTCGGGAATTTGTATATAGGATTGCAACAAGCTATAGATGAGAGGAGGACACACGTCAAAAACTTAATGGATACACCAAACTTTTGGAAGATGTACATAGTAAATACATAGAACATTCTTTCAAAAAAGCACTAATGTTGAATCTTTGATCTTTTCTTCTCCATGTACTTTATCTACCCTATTTGCAAAATATCTTAGCTACCTCCTTACTGAATTGATTGAGTATCAATACTCACTCTACTTGGCTATGATGACTCATCCTCCTCGGTATTTAGCAGTGTCCTCGATTGGCATTGATTTTCTTTGTCCCTCTTCTCTCTGAGTTGGAGCCATCCTCTGTTCTGCTTGTGATGGTTTCTCTTTGAGAGATGTGATTTTATTTTCAAATTCTTGAATTTTGGCCTTAAGCTTAGAATTTTTTTCTTTATACACATGGCTACACCCAAATCCTACTAGTTGAGAAGCTTATTATTCATTTCATGACATTATTTTTTTGTCAAAATAAGATCCTATGATATTAGGACAAAGGTAACTGAAAAGACCTTTTGTAACATCACATTACTGCAACCTTGGCTTTTCAATCTTACGAACACCCTTTGATAAGCTTCTATTGACCAAATGAATACAAATGAAAAACTCCTTTATGAAACAACATCCCTATTGTTGTAGCATCGATATCAACTTTATCTCCTTATACGATCTTATGACAAGTGGCTTCATAGCATCAATGACTTATGATTTTTCTTGTGTGATCCTAGGATCAAACCCTAGTTGTGGCATTAGAGAGCCTCTTTCATAACATTGAGATCTTACGATGAAGGAATCATCGTAAGATCGAAGACCATAATTTTTTGCCCAGCTTAAACCTTTTCTGGTCCCACTAACTCTGACAACATACACACCTAGCACTCATACACTTGCTCTGTCCAATCAAGAAGCAAACATCTGTTTGACAGCTCATCACTTTATTCACCTTTATCATTCTTATGATCTTATAATGACAAAGTATGATGCCATCACAATGCCTTCTTCATTCCTTTTACGATCACATGACAAACCCATTGTCGTAGCATCTCATTCTTCAAATAAAATTTCTCAACCATATGACTACATCATGGAATTGTAGACCTCCATCTTTTGCTTCAAAATCTAATGATGAACACCTTAGCATAGGATTGTAACCACCCCTTTTCTTTTCTCTTGATACCATGACAAGCCCTTCATTGTAACATTAGAGAAGGCCACAATGCAAACAAAATAAAAGGTTATATGATCATACGATACAAAAGATATCATGTGATTAGGAAGGCTCAAAATTTTGTCCACAATATCATGACACAACCTTAATCATGAGATCAGAAAAGGTTAACACCCTTGCTTACAATACTCTTCAAACCCTCCATCATATCATCATAAGAAAAATACATTTAAAGAAAAGGAAACTCGTGATTCAAATGGCTTAGGGTTGGGGAGTAAAAATGATGGATACCATCCAAATTTTCTAGGGTTAAACTGTGAATGAGAACAATATAAACATAACCCTATCAAATAATTTAAATATTTTCACCAAAAAATTAAATTTTTTATCATCAGTAGAAAAAGGATCTATCAGGACAAGTAGTGGTAGTTTGATAGGCATGTTGTATATGATGGGCAAGAAAATACCTACAGTTTGACCAAGGATAAAGTGAAGCATAAATTGAAGCAATTGAAGGAGAAAGAAGAAAAGGTATATAATGGTACCAAAATATGTTTTTTTGATGGAAAAGAGTTTCTCAAAGGTATGAAGCATGAGCATATGTGTTTTGTTATAATTTCAAAAGATATTAAAGAAGTAGAGGTACTTGTAGAAGTTTCAGATATATTGGGAGATTTTTTTGATATTATATTAGATAATGTGCCTGATAGATTTCCCCTAATGAGGACGATTAGTAACCACATGGATTTGGTTCTAGGAGCCAGTTTACCAAACAAGGAAGTGCACAAAATGACACTAGTAGAAATTGAATAGTTGAATAAAAAAGTTCATGAGTCACTGTAGAAAGGGTTGATTAGAGAGAGTGGAGTCCATGTTATGTACCATTTGTATTAGCATGAAAGAATAATGGAGGATGGAGGAGGTGTATAGATTCTCATGCTATCAAAAAGATCACAATCAAGTATAGATTTCCATTGCCAAGGATGGATGATATTATGGACTATTTGAGTGGAGTTGAGTATTTCACAAAGATAGATCTGGATACCATCAGATTTGCATCAGAGAAAGTGATGAGTGGAAGACTGCTTTTAAGAAAAAAGAGGGATTGTATGAGTGGTTAGTCATGTCTTTTGGGCTAACCAATTCACCAAGCACTTTCATGAGGCTCATAAATGAAGTATTGAAGGAGTTTATCGGTAAGTTTGTCATTGTTTGCCTAGATGATAAATTAATCTTTAGTTAGACATTGGAGGAGCATTTGATTCATATTCACAAGGAGTTTGATAAGTTGAGGAAATAAAAGTTGTTGATAAACATGAAGAAGTGTAGTTTTGTATAGGAGTTGGTGTACCTAAGATTTATAGTCTCAGTAGAAGGTATGAAAATGGACCCAGAGAAAGTGAAGGCTATACTTTAATGGCCTACTCCAAGGAGTATGATGGAGGTAAGATCTTTTCATGGACTGGCTAGTTTTTACTGAAAGTTCATAAGAGGCTAGTAGTATTTGTGGAAACTTGACAAAAATAATGAGAGGGGATAGCAAATAATTTAAGTGGACTATAGCGACAAACAAGAGTTTATTCTATTGAAATAGAAAGTCACTAAGTAGCCTATTTTAGAACATCCTGATTTTAAAAAGGTGTTTCAAGTAGACTATGATGCTACTGGTACTGCAATAGGAGTTGTTATGAGCCAAGAAGGTAGACCTATTGCTTACTTTAGTGAGCAATTGAATCAAACCAAAAGAAAATATTATATTTATCATCAAGAATTTTATATTATAGTTCAAGTATTGAAGAAGTGGAGACACTATATTTTTCCTAAGGAGTTTATTTTCTATACTAATCATCAAGCTTTGTAATATTTAAATTGTCAAGGAAAATAAAACCAAAGCCATTTGAAGTGGGTTGAGTTTTTTGCAGTGTTGTACATTTTTCTTGAAACACAAGAGTGGGATGTCTAAAAAAGTTGTAGATGCTCTTAGTAGACATCAAATTTTACTAATAGAAATGCAGATAGAGGTGGTTGGGTTCAAGGAACTCAGTACTTTATATCCAAATGATCCTAATTTTAGTGAAGCATGGAAGACTTGTACAAAACCTATTACACTTGACTGGACAAAGTGGTTGGATTTCATGATCCAAGATAGTATGTTGTTTAAAGGAAGCTAGTTGTGCATCCTGAGAAGTTCAATGAGAGTGAATCTCATCAAGGAGAAACACAATGGAAAATTCACTAGACATTTTGGCAAAGTAAGACCATTTCTTTGGTTTTTGAGAATTATTACTGGCCACAATTGCAACAAGATTTAAAGAATTTTGTATGAAGTTGTAGAGTATTTCAGCTAGAAAAAGGAGTAAATCAAAATATAGGATTGTATTAGCCATTACCTATACCAAAGAAGCTGTGGGAGGATGTTAGCATGGATTATTTTCTTGGATTATCGAGGACTTAGTATGGGCATGATTCTATTTTGGTGTTGGTTGACAGGTTTTCAAAGATGAGACATTTTATTCCTTGCAAGAAGACTAGTGACGTTGTTCATGTGGCAGAGTTATTTTTCAGAGAAGTGGTGAGACTACATGGTCTTCCAAAGAGTATAGTTTCACATTGAGATACCAAATTTGTTGGGTATTTCTAGTGTACATTCTAGAAGAAGTTGAAGATAGATTTGAAGTTTAGTTTATCACACCATCCATAGACTAGTGGATAGATAGAAGTTGTGAATCCCATTTTAAGAATCTTACTGAGATGTTTGGTTGGGGACAAGCCAAAAGGATGGGATATGATTTTACCATAGGTATAATTTTCACATAATAACTCTATCAATAGGAGTACTAGTAAATCACCATTCCAGATTGTATATAGGAGTATTCCTAGAAATTCTTTTGAATTGAGAGAGTTAGATAAAGAAGAGATAAGTGGTGTTGAAATAGAAGAATTTGCTAAAAATTTGAAGAACATCCATGAAAAGGTGAGGAAACACACCATAAAGATGAATACACAGTATAAAGCTAAGGTAGATATGAAAAGGAGGTATAAGGAATTTTAGATTGGAGATGAAGTCATGGTTCATTGAAGAAAGGAGTGTTTTCTAGTGGGTACATATAATAAGCTGAAGATGAAGAAGTTTGGAATGTGCAAGATAGTGAAAAGGCATAATTCTAGAAATGATTATGAAGTGGAGTTGCCTGCTGAATTGAATATTTCACTAGTATTTAGTATTTCAGATTTGATAGAGTATTATGAAGGAGGTGATGGAGATGAATTTGTAGAAGTGTAGTGGAGTATTCTAGTAGCTAATTTAGCTATAAAGGAGATTGAGGAGATACTGGATAGTCATGTTGGAAAAAGTACAAGGAACAAAACTTATGAGCAATACCTTGTCAAATGGAAAGGGACGCTAGTAGAGGATTCATCATGGCTAGTGAGGGAGGAGGTTCACCATCTTGTTTTTCCTTTGAACACCTAAGATGTGATGGGGTCACTTCTCAAATTACCCTAGGTGTTTGATGCAGGAGCATCCTTAGTGTAAGAGCAATCTTGCATCGCCCAAAAAAATATATCTTATTTATAGTCTTTTCTATTTTAATAAGGACTAGTAGATAAGGTGGTTACTATTAATAGGAACTTGCTATTTTTTGTGATTTTTTCATATGAGCTCAGAATGTTCTCATTTTCTACATGAAGGTTCATTATAGAATTATAAGCCTTCCATAAAAATCCCATTGCTCCATCTTAAGTAGCAGACAAGTTATTGCAAATTTTTGGTGCAAATATTTGTAGAAAAATCTTCAAGCTCACCATTGGAGGCCTTAGAGTGCCTAGATGAGGTTGAAAAACTTGATGGAAGGGTGCTTTTGATCCTCCAAGCCTATAGATCAGGAGCTGAAATTTTTGAAAAGTGGTTATAATAGCCAATTGGAGCAACAATTTGTGAGTTATGGTCTTTCAAAGTTGGGCTACCTCAAATATCTAAAATAATTTTCAAAGATGTATTTGGCTGTCTCTATATGTATTGTTAGGGTCCGTTAGCCCTAAGTATTAAGTTTCAATGTCTAGAACCTTCTCGAGCATCATAAAATTACCTATTTAAGAAAGGCCCAAACATTGTCTAGGACAAATTTGGGTGGTAGTTCACAGCTTAGTCTTGTAGATTACTATAATGAGGGCACCCATGTGGGTTAGCATTTTGTACTTGTGAGTTTTGTAATTCCACATTTACGGCCTAAATAAGAAGTCCATATTTTTTTCTTGCATTTGATGTTGTTTCTTTGTTTTTGTTACAAGTTTATGGTTTTAAGGGGAGCACCCTTCATCATCAATTAATAGATTAGACCATTTATATATAGAGTCAAAACCAGCAACTCTAGACTTATTTAATTGACTTGCAATTAAATTTGTCAATAGTTAACTACGAATTTCATTCTTATGATATTCCTCCCATATACTTCAAACCCTATCAATTCTTGAAAGCATTTACTTGATTCTTTGAATTAAAATAAATCAATAAAAAACATACAACTCATCTAAGATGCATTAAAATGAATGAACTTTGTTTATCTTAGTCCTAAAATTATAGATATATAAGAATGGAGACAAAATTTAGAGACACAAATATGCAAAAATTCTTTTTTTTTTGTTAATTTCCTTTGAAAACAAATACAACACTGGTATAAACTCAAAGTATAACTCATAACTTGACAAACTAAATCATTTAATGTTCACTATTTTCTTATATTTTCAAAACTAAATACGTTCATATAATTTACAAAAACTAGACCAACTGTGAATAACATAAAAACACTAAAAAATGTACAAACTTTGGACCTCTACTCCACATCTTGGAAGTCCTTATATAGAAGGATTGCAATAAGTTGTAGATGGGAGGACACATGTCAAAAGCCTCATGGAAAGAAAAATGGAAAGACATGTCGAGAAAGTTAAATTTAAAATATTCTTTCGTGTTTGAACCAAAAATAGAAAGGTAGTTGCAAAATTAGCAGGTGACATTTATTGTAGGAGTCTTCACTTTAATCCCTTTTGTCTTCTACTATCTCTAATTTCCTTAAAAGCTTCAAAAAGTTTTTTTTTTCTCTCTTAATGGCCTGCTCAGTATATCTGATCTTATCTAAATATCTTGTTGCTTTTAATTGCATAAGACTTCAGCTACCTCCTACTGGTAGAGCCTTAATCTCTCCAAACACCCCTTAGACATATATTTCTCTTTTCGTGGGCCATTTAGTTGTCTTAACTTCATCTAATTCTTTTGTTGCTTTATCCCACCTAGAATTTGTTATATCTTTTGATTCCAATAAAATTTTATTTAAGTCTATTTCAAGATTAAAAAGGGAATCAATCAGGGTATTGAATGGAACATCACTACCATGTTCAGAAACTAATACTATGGCTTCTTGAGTTAGCATTGCACTAAAAGAATTTGACCACTCCTGCCAGCCTCTCAACTTGCTATCATCATCCAAAATAGGTGGAATACATGGTGTGATCCCCGATGATAAAACTTTCATCTTTCCTTGGATAACTTGTAACTTGCCAGTAAAGAAGCCTATTAATTATTTTACTATCTCTAGGACCTCCTTTATTGTGATAATTTTATTAGGAAAATCTGGGTTCTTATCTATCAACATAATTAACCTCTCCAAAAATAGCTAGAGTAATTATTTGTTTACACTTATTAATTAAATCACTTTGATTTAATTAAATAAATTTCCTATTACTCTAGTTTTCTTATGCTATCACGTAGGTGCATATAATTAATATTTTATATTAATTATAACATGCAACCTAGCTTTTTTAGGCTTTAGGTTACCCTTTTTGGATTTAGATCTCCTTTATAAGGATTGATCTCTTTGTAATTTAATGAATCCATTGAATAATATTTTTCTTTGTCTGAATACAATTTTTTAGTTTTCAGATCAAACCTTTACCTCTTCTTATTTTTTTCTTCTTCGTGACAGGTTTTCTACATGCAGGTTTTCTTGGGCTTTGTGGATTTGATTGGCATATTTGCTCTTATGTTTTTTTGATCATTGTTGATATCATTTATACACATATTTTTGCAAACACACTAAGATAAAGTGCCACTCCCTGCATTTCAAGATCCTTTTCATCATTGTGATTTGTTGTACTCACACTATTTTATAAAGTGCCATGGGGGGATAGTTGATTTCCATTTAGGCCCTCTTCCTTTTTCAAGTGAGTGTCCCTTCCATGACATCATCCCCATGATGTGTCGGTGACATGTGCCTTTATACGTGTTTGTACCTCACTCTCAATATGCCTGGTTCCTATGTTGTAGGAGTTTTTTGGCCCACCTTTTCAATTGTCTGTCACCTAACCCCATTTGCATTAAGGGGGGTTTATTCTATTTTTCTAATGCTTCCTTTGCTCGATGGTTTGTTAGTGTGAGCTATGTATTTAGTACCTGATCCTATATACCAGGCGATTGCAGTGACTAGCTACCTATGCATTTTGGTGAGATAGATCATCTACCATATACACACTCTCAGTTCATGCCTTCTATTTCTGTGGAGGTTCTATAGATCAGCAGTTTCTTTTTTACAAAGTTTGCAGCTTCTTCATGCTTCAGTGGTTCTCTTCATGATCTCTCTTTGTTCCTATCTTCTAGAACATTCTTTACTGTCTCTTTTTGGAGTAGGGTTTTTCCCATGTGGTTTTCTCTATTTCTTCATTTTGAGAGATTTTTTTGTGATTAAGTACCTAATCAGGGCTTCTTGTCAGGACCTATTTTTCTACTTTCATAGTTGTGCTAGGTTAGCTTACCTCCTAAGCTTCGCTTAAGGCAGGGTGTTAGAGTAATTTTTTTTTTACACTTATTAATTAAATCACTTTGATTTAATTAAATAAGTTTCTTATTACTCTAGTTTTCTTAAGCTATCTCATAGGTGCATATAATTAATATTTTATATTAATTATAATGTGCAACCTAGCTTTTTTAGGCTATAGGTTACCCTTTTCAGGTTTCAATCCCCTTTATAAGGATTGATCTCTTTATAATTTATTGAATGTATTGAATAATATTTTTCTTCATCTTAATACAATTTTTTAGTTTTCAAATCAAACCCTTACCTCTTCTTGTCTTTTATTCTATGTGACAGGTTTTCTTGGGCTTTGTGGATTTGATTGGTGTATTTGCTCAAATCCTACAAAAATTGAGTGTATGGCCCCCACAAATTAAAAGTGGTTGATATCCATGCAAGTGCTTCATTGTAAACATGCTCATCATCTTGTAAAGAAATATACAAAACATGAGCCTATTAGGATTTTTTTTAGAGTCTCCACTCTATGAACTATCATACTTTTAAGGACAGTTGTCCTTACCTCACCACCCTACTATGGAGATGGAGAATCAATTCTCATCCTTGTATATTATTAATTCTTTGCCCCCAAATCCTTTGTTTGAGTAGTTATTTCAATTGTGATTTTGGTTGTTTGTTTCTAAAGGCTCTATTCTTTAATCTACTTTGCACTAGCTAGTTTCTCTTTTAAAGATGCAACTTTAGCTTCTAGCCCCTAAGACTTAGCCTCCAATTCCTCAATTCTCTATTTGTATACATGGCTCTTTCTAAGCTCTTCCTCGTAGACCTTCCTAACATCTATGTAGTCATGGAAAGTTCTACATAGTTTTGTTTCTATCTCCTCCACTTTAGCCTCATTCATAAATGAAAAGTATTTCATCACCTTGGATATTTTTATACCTGAGGTACCATGTAGAGTCCATACTATCATATTTCCTTGGACAGTTTTTTGCACATCCATAAAATTTGGCTTATTTGTATTAGAGGTCATGCTTCATACTACCAACGATTTGGAATCAATGTTGAAATCTGATCCCCTTTGAAGTCCACCAGCATCAAATGCCTCATAAGATATTAAATTTTCTTGTCTCCTAATCTAGTCAAGCATGAAAACTTGTTCCAAATCCCAGCCAAGTACTAGGAGCATACCACTTCTTTGCACTAAATCCCTAGCCTCCTAAAGAGTCATTACCTCACTCATAGAATTATAAGCATGAAGTTTGTCAATCAATGCTTGCTTCTCCTCATCTAACTCTCTTGGCTTCATCTTCAATACCAGTTCACTCTGTTTGATCTTGTAGAGGAAGCTCTTGAACTTAGTATATTTGATGAATTTGTCATCTTCAATAAACTTTTGAGTTTGGATGATTGTCATCCAATATTGTTACTGCGAGCTCTAAATTAGTTAGATTATTTTATACTATATTTACTCTATCCTATATATAACTTTTCCTCATATCAGCAAAATATTGATTCTTACCAAGTAGGATCTATAGAGTTCTTTATTTCACCCTTTTTGGTATGTGAACTATCTTTTTCCTTTTTCTACCCTTGGAAACCGATGTTGCCTCTACAGGTTCATCTAGTTCTAATCTATTAGGGTTTACCCTTTCTTCTTCTTCTCCAATTGGCCCTTTTGGCATTTGTGCCACAACCTCAGCATGGGTAAAAACCCTCTTCCTTATCCTTTGGGGGTAAGGGTCATCCATGTAAAAACCCTTGAAATTTGGGTCTACTCTTTTAAATTCCCACTCCACCCTCAAAACATCATCATTTTTTTCTAGTTTATCAGTAGCCTCCCCCTTGGCTACAATTTTGGGAATGAGGTCCTAATGTGGTAACTCTTTTTTGTTTGGAAATACATAATTTCTAATTTATTTGAGGGTATTCCTCATCCAACTATCTAGATCATACATCCTATAAGGGGTAGTTGATAAATTGAAATGGTAGAGGAAATAACATATTTTATCTAAGGATTATTTTCCAATTGAAAAGTCTCCAATTCTAAAGCACCTTCATAAAAATGTGCCTCTATCCACTTCAGGCTATAAGTACTCTTTGTTTACCATTATAAATTGCCACATGAATTCAATGATGGCTATTCTAGGAGGTATGAATTTGGGCAATGTATGAGGAGGTTGAGGGAAACCATGAGGGAAGAAGTTTGGACTAAGAATGTTTCCCCCAATTGTGATTTAACCTTTTATTTTTAGGTAGAAGGGTTGGTCTTAACAGGCTGTTCAAAATCTCAAGTTTCCTAAAGTAACTAGGGTCTAACATTTTCTTGATAACAATAATAAAATTATTGAAAAAGGAAATAGAGTCAGAGTAGTGATAAGAACTATCCCATACCCATGTCCATAGCTGAACTGGCAACTCTCCATATACATTAGAGGTATGACCAATGAAGTCTGGGCTAACATACTCCACATTCTTGTATGAGATCAGGTGCATCAGTAATGAGTAATGATGAAATTTGAAATTTCCCATCTCTCCACTTTGTGCTAGCCCAAAGTTATCCTTCATCTTCTCTAGAATATACTTCACATAATCATGCTCTCCACCATGGTATGAGCCATGTACATCTCTGGCTATAATATACCCTGTCACATATACCATATCAGTCCTATCTACTATGCCAACCACTTTGTGGCTACCATACACTATCTTCACAAAATATTTTTTTAACTTGTCCAGAGGAATCCTCTTATCCACTTTCTTAGGATAATCACCCACCTACTTGAGGTCAATTGGGATGTGTTGTAGCATAGACTTCCCTGTATAAATCTATTGGCTCACTCATGGCTCCCTCCAATCCAAAGGCTTCAATGAAAGAAGAATGATCTAATGTACACAAAATGGTCATGTCTCTCTTGTGAAATGAATTGGTAGTTGGATTATATGATTTATTAGGGTTCTTCACTAAATCAACATCTATGAATACCTCTCGAAAGATGAGCTTTTCCAGATTCTTCATCCATGGGTTAAAAATAAGAATTTTTTATTTATCCTATTGTGGTAGAAATATTTGAATAGTTCGTAACCATTGACACTAGGAAAAATGGCATCCCTACAAAAATAAAAAGGGTCATGAATATCATGTTCATTTGCAGAGATGGCATTTGAAGATTTAGGGAATAACTTAATCCATTCATCTGTGAACTAGTTGGCTTCCTCTACCTCTTTCCTCATTTGGATGTAGAAGTCTCTAGAACTTCCATGTCTAAAGCTTGAATCTCCTCAACCTCATTGTTAGGCATCTTGATTATAGACTAAAAACACTAGAAACCTCTGCAATTAGTGCTAAAAAAAATAATCCACTCACACTGAAAACTTTGTAACTACTAAAAAATTATTTTGTCTACGAATGGTAACCTATTACTAGCTTAGAGAATTTTTCATGTTGTGTGTACTTCATCAACCTTTACTATGCATTCAATTCCTACATGCACAAGCCTTAAACTCAATATTTTCTATCACCTCAGATGGAGTGTCCACATAACTATCTAGCTCAAAACTTCTTGTACTTTACTCAAACTTAATTGGCCAAGGGCTTTCTATCATTTTACAATTCAGAAAGTAAAAATTCATTTTTTTATGTCAAACTTAGGGTTTGTGATCTTATGATCAACTTTGAAATGTAATCCCTCTTAGGTGAGGGAAGTCAACCTTATGATCTTTTGATCATAACCTTTCATGACATTAGATTTTGTTGGTCTGATTTTTCACAGTATTGAAAAGTTCTGATATT
Organism: Cupressus sempervirens; assembly: GCA_028749045.1. Taxonomy (NCBI): domain Eukaryota; kingdom Viridiplantae; phylum Streptophyta; class Pinopsida; order Cupressales; family Cupressaceae; genus Cupressus; species Cupressus sempervirens. The sequence continues at coordinate 615,015,147 of CM053788.1, forward strand.
TAGATGAAAAATCATTTAAGTTTTTGAATTGTGCAGATTAGGGTTTTATCTCAAGTGATTTTGAAGGTTTTTAGATTGCTCTAATTATGCCCTGTTCCATGTGTTTTATTTTCCTTTTAAATTCTCAGGGTTTGTCTCTCAAGTCATCCATGAAAAAACCCTAAGTATGTGAGAAACCCTTATGCTTGTGTTTTATGTTGCCCTAGTCTTTGAAAAAATCAAAAAGGTATGATTTCAAATATATTTTGGTGGGGCATGTTTATCCTAAAGGTTTATTTATGTCAGAATAAACTTTTAATCTTTTGATAAACTTTATAGAGTTGTTTTAATTGCTTCATTTTATTTAAAGAGGGGCCAAATCATAGTATATTTTTAGCACAGTAGATCTTCTCAAGATCAAGGTTTCCCGCATTCCCACATTATGAAGTTGCACAATTTTTAAATAATATGGGGAAACACATTTGTGACAAGTAGCCCCTACTGACATTCAAAACTCAGTGCACCGTAAAAGTTCTTGTTTGTCAGAATTGGTCAGAACCTTTTTGTAGACTGGTCACTACCCTGTGCACATTTTATTTTCTTGCACTATCATTGGTTGTTCAATTAACAAAAATTTTACCTTATGATCAAAGTTCACCAACCGTGGATCTTGTCTAGATCTACGGTTACCACATTCCTGCATTATGAAGTTGTGCAATTTTTAAATAATGTGAGGAAGCGTGCATTTGACATGTAGCAAAGAGTGACATCATGGGCTTGCCTTTCTCAAAAAAGTAATAGAAATGTGTCTTTCATGGCAAGCTATCAAATGACATGGAATGCAAAGAGAGTTTCTTATTGATCTGTTCAATTGACTACATGTGCAATCATTAAAAGAATTGATCACCGTCGATTAAGATAAGATCAACGAAGCCCACATTCTCATAATATGGAACTGCTCAATTTTTAAATAATGAGGGCAAGTGGGCATGGTGGGACCTGGACTAAGCTTTAGGAAGTACGTCAAGTCATGCCACGCTAGAAAAGATTAAATTTAATGAAGCATGCTCATTGGTGGTGGGTGACAAGTGTGCCAATTTGGAACCTGCAATGACATGGGCACGAAAACTTTAATTACTGTAATTAAACTTGTTAGAGCACATGGACTAAAAGATAAGTTTTCATTGGTCAAGTAAGTTTAGTGGGCAGCCAAATAAAGAGATCTTGGTTCACCGTCGATCAGGGTAAGATCGACGATGCCCACATTCCCACATTATCAAGATGCAAGGTTTTTAAATAATGCGGGTAAGCGAGCTTCTGATGCATGGCTGGGGGTCCCAAAATTTTAAAACGCTTTTTTTCTTTTGAAAAAAAGCCATCTAATCTATGGGAAATTGATGCATAAAATTCAAATCTCAAAATACAGCATGAAAATAATGGTTGCAGGAATTAATATGATATAGAGTTTCCTTCATGCGACTTCAATTCTCTAATATAACATGTAAATTTTCCATTGTTGAAGCACAGATTGCAGATTTTCTAAGAGTGAAAGGATTTTCAGAGCTAGGGCATAGAATTCCTCAAGGACTTCAATGAGTTTACGAAGAAAATTGTACAAAGAAGAGCATATTTTAGAAAGTAAGTGATCTATAACAAGTGAAAATAAAGAATCTACTGAGTAAGATTTAGAAATTTTAGAAAATGCCTCCATGAAAATAATTTTCTAGGAAAATTGAATATTCAAAAAGGGGTATGCATGATGATTTTTTGGAACAATTTCCTTTGTCAGTACATGAGATAACTAAGGGGAGGGAGTTGATTCCTAAAAACCCTAGAGTAGCCATAGCAGAGGGTTTCTATGACAAGGCTAATTGGGTAAGAGCTGCTCAGGTATCCATGGGAGGTTTGGAATTATTCAGAAAATGGTTTTCAGAGTGAAAACTAGATACTCCTATGAGCAATGTCTAGGAGTTTGATATTGGAAAATTAATAGTCCCCATAATTTTATTCAATAGTGATTTATTAGTGGATTTGGAGAAGAAGTATGATCCAATTACAGGGTGGGTAAAGAATCATACTAGAGTAAACCTCTTTAGGGTTTTCCCTGAATTAATTAGCAAAGTCTTCAATCTTAACTCTAACCATGTTGTGCATGAAACTATTGATATGGGTGACTTTCAAGCAAGGTACGATGCATAGAAAATTTACATGAAAAAAGGGCCACTACAAGAGCATGTTGCTAAAGTTGGTACTTTGTCTATGATTATTACTAGCATCCTAGAGCCACTATTGAAAAGACATTTTAACATTATGGCTCAGGCATTATATGTCTCTCTTTATAAGATTTTTGGAGTGGATGAAGTAGAACAAATCCCAGGCTTAATTGTCCTCATAATGGCTCAAACTCTTCAATTTGAAATGAGCACTATTTTGGATTTCACAACATTTCTTGCAAGAGAAATTCATAATGGTTTAGTGGGGATAGCAAAGGGAAAAGTAGATAAACCTTTCTGTGGGTATTCAATGCTTATGTATATATGTTTGCATTAGGGACTTGCCTTCTTTTCCAAGGGTATGGAGCTGGAGACAACTAGGGATGGAGAAAAGAATCTAGTACAGTTCTGGAGTGTGGATATGACCTCAGAAGCCACATATGCCAGTTATGTGAGGTTTGATAGGTATTTTGCATCAAAGCTTAGATTGCTTTTTAGAGAAGACAGTCCTAGAATTCCACAAGCATTGTTACAATTGGTCAGACCCAAGGACCATGCTAAAGGGCTACTTGTCAATCATAATTGGGGGGATATAATTCCCTACAATGTTTCAACAATGATAAGAGTATATGGCTTTTTGGGAAAGCCTCATGTGCTACCATTTCATTTTCCTTTGAAGATAGGAATAGCTCAGCTGTTATGGTAAATAGGCACCACAGATGAGAGGGAGTTGTCTAGGAAGGGCACAATTTTTCCAACTGTTACTATAGCCCATGATTTTTTCTTTATAAGGAAAGGGTGGAAGCATCTGAATTTATTTTTAGACAGATATAATATGGCAGAATCTCATGCTAGATTTATCGATCCTGAAGGATTCTATGATGTCTTCAGGGAGAGAATAAAATCTTCCCACATGGTGCAACATGTTTACTATCCTAAGGATGTGATTAGAAATGTTTTTACTTTATAAGAACAAGAATTGAGAAAATAAAAATGGATAGTATTTAGAGAAAGCCTTGAATTCATTAATGCTTTTGACGCCCACTATGATCCATTAAAAGAAAAGAAATACTAGGGAGCCAAGATGCAGGCCTTGATGAATAATTTTGTTGAGATAATACACGCTATGAATGAAAAGAAGGCTACATATGTTGGGACATATTCAGATAGGGCTGTAGAAGTGCAGAGGAGAATAAATAGTAAAAACATAGTAGCTCCTAGCTAATATACCTTACAAAGTAGGTCAGGTTATGTGATGATTCAAGATGTGCAACAGGATCCTCTTCATCAAAGAAAAAGGCCAGGAAGTCCACCTACAACCAGTGCTCCAAAAAGGTAGAAGTTAGAACAAGGGTCTTCTTCTTCTCAGCCAAAACAATAATCCTCGAGCCAGTCCCTAATCTGAATAGATGATGAAACATCTTTAAGGGAACAACTTAGACAAATTGGTGGAGAAGGGGATGTAATTGTTACTTCCATAGATCTGAAGATTGGGGAACTGCAAGAACCCCCTACACCTTCCTTAGAGCTCACTGTTGTTGATTATGAAGGTAAGGAAATTGTCCTATAGTTGCCCAAGCCTTTGAGAGGTTTATAAATGATGCAAATTTTGTGAAATCTAGGGCATTTGCACAGTTTTTGTGGAGGTTAAATATAGGCAATTTTGAAAAGGCTTGTGAAAAGATAAGAGAAGAGCTACCTAATAAACTAGACTCTGTTATTAAAGAAGAGGTAAAATCCAAGTTTTTGAGTGACTTTGCCCAATTTACACCTGAGGCTGGGAGGCAATTAGTTGAGAAATGAAGAGTCCTTATCTTAGCTGAATGGGATATAGTATGTCTAGTTAAAAAATGAAGAAGAGATACTACAAGCTCATAGAGGAGTCAAATTTAGTGATGACCACCAAGCCCTTGTAATTTGGTCTATTGAGAAAAGGGATAAAAAAATGATGCAAGAAATCTCTATTGCAAAACATATTGGTGCATTGATAGTCTTCAAGGCTGGTGAACTTGGCAGCAAAAAGATAATTGGGATGGCTTCAAAAATGCTAAAATTTGGCAATGTGGTGTCTAGCAAAGAAGAGGATAGATTTTCGAAACTAAATGCTATATTTGAAGAAGTGTTGAAGGCATATGAAGAAAGGGGCACACAAATACAAAAACTAGAGAATCAAGTATCTCAAATGGAGAAGATGCTAGGGAAAAGAAAAATAGTAGAGTCCAATAGACCTAGGATTGTATACCCTCCCAGGCCACCTATTGAGCCTTTCAAATCCACTCCAATTATTGAGGTAGCTGATACCCCTAAAAGGCCTCAATTCTACACCGAAGATGATTTTGAAGAAGAGAAAACCAAGCTTTATGAATTGCATGTAGAATTACAAAAATAATATGAAGAGAAACTAAGGCAGGGTGTGATGTATTTAATGGATAGGGTAGAATGGTTAACTTTTTTTGATCAATTAGCAAGGATTGCATCCATTAGGGATAAATTACAGAGAGATGAGATTAGGTTGAGGCCTCTTGTACAGAAATGGAGGGAAAGAAACAATGATATTACAATTATGTGCATATCTGTCATCCAACTGCCTTGTTATCAAATAGAGAAGATTTTTGATTTAATGAATAAATTAGAAGGTTTTGATGACAAAAGAGATTCTTTTCAAAGAAGATTAATAAATTGTTTTTCTAGATATATGGCTGAAAAATTTAGTCTATTTCCTTGTGCTTTAAAGACTATTGACAAAATAAAGGAAAAAGAAGAATGGAAAAAGGAGTTGGATGAGATATTTTGTGAAAGAATGAATAATATCGTTAATGAAACTGGCTACTGGCTATGGGTAAAAACAACTAAGGAACTGGTGAAAGTGCAGCTATTTTATAATGCTATCAGAAAGGATTTTGTTGATTTAGAGGCAATTGCAATTTCTTTAATAACTATACAAAGAGAGGCATTAAATTTTGATTGGCGAGAGGACACTTCATATGATCAGTGGAGAAACAAATTTATGTCAGAAGAGTAGTTGTTATAGGATGATGAAGCGAAAGATGACGAGGAGGAAAATACAAAAATAAAAGTTACCCTCACGGTTAATGATGAAGACAAGGAAAATCCCCAGATTAAAGTAAGTTTGCAAGTAATCATAGATGATTCATCACTTTCAAATTTAATGACCACTTACTCTAAGGATGAAGAATAAATAAAAGAATTAAAGATCTTGTCTCAATCAATGAAAATATAATAGAAAGGGACCCACCAAGGAATGTTCGTTGTGATAGCCTTTCTGTTATTCACAATTTTGTCCTTTTGTTATAGATGTATGTAAAAATCTTTTGAAGGACACCTGTCAGTCACATCTACCCTTTGCTTGTTGCAACTCATGCCTATATAAGTGAGTTTTCAAGCAATGTGATGGTTTGAGACTTGTATAATTTTTATTTTCTCTCAAAAAAAGTACATTTCAGTTAGTCCAACAGAGTGTAGCTAATTTGAGTTTGTTTCCATTGTACTTTCTGATAACATATTGAATCACAGAAATAACAATCTATTATAAGCTTTCAATTGGTTTTCTATTGGTCACTGTATTAGTCATATGAAGAGGGTAATACAAAAGGGTATTTACACTATGTTTGTGTCATCAGTTTCTGTCTCCATTTTATGGGTTTGTTTACTTTGAAGTCAGTTAAATAAGGTTTAATTAGCTGAATGCAATCTGGATGGGTTGTATATTGTTTTCATTGTTGCTCTTAATTCAAGAAATTATATAAATGCTTCAGTGAATCAATAGGGTTTGTGAATTCATAAAGGGATATTTCATAAGAATGGAGATGGATGATTACAATTGATTAATTCATTTACAAGTTATCTGAGTTAGATCTCCCACCAATAGCTAATTCTTTGCCCAATGGATAAGGCACTAGTCTCATAAATCAAAAGCAATCAAGGGTGAATTCTAATGCTGCATGTCAAATCATTTTATTATAAAATCAAAATCATATTTCCATTTTGTTCAAAGTTCTAAATGCTGGTCAATACTCATTTATATCTATTCTCTGAGTCTTAGGTAGCTTCTATTTCAGGGAATATTTGTAAATCCTAGGAGAATTAGGACAAGATCTACGAATAAGGGATGCATACAAGTTTGAAAATATTGAAACAATTGAAGTAAACTGCACATGTGTTAGTGGGTAATAGATGAGAATCAGAATGAAACTAAAAGAATCTCTACATAGCAATTTGTATTAAAATTATCCCTAGGTACACGCACCTTGGTTTAGCAGAGCCAAAAGAGTAGGAAACCATCCTTTGGTTTTGTTGAAGTTGGGTCCAAATGGTTTACTCATGTAGCTGATAATGGGAATTAGCTGATCCTTAAGTTGTATGAGTGTTATCATTATGGTATTGAACATTTTGTTGTTCATTAGTTTTAAAATACCAACAAAATGGCAACTCTGCTGGGGAATTACACTTAGTATTGTCATAAGTAGTGAATTATTAGAGATCAATGTCCCCTTGGGTAGAGTTGCAGATTTTTATACTGAAGTTTCCCGTGGATTTGAAAGTGGTATACATTTTGCCCAAGATTGTCACTAAAGGATTTATTATTTCTTCAGTTCTTTTCCCAGTCTAATAGAGTTGGTGGCAACTCAAAAGGTTTTAACCAGTGTCAAAATTAAGAAAATTGTTGTCCCAAATTATGGAGAATAAGAGAAATACACGGGAAAATGTGAGGAAAACTCTAGCCATCAAACTCCAAACTGATCTCCCTCCTAGAGGAAGACAAAATTGGGCATTGAAGGGAAACCAGATGCAGAAGGGGAGCTATTCATAGGACCAAGCAGTAGATAAAAATAATACTCACCATTCCATTGGTTAAACAGTGCCTTTCTCCAAAGGTTTGAGATCTCATCCAACTTTGTTTGATGATGATTTCTACAATACCCCTAAAATAATATGTCAGGAAAAGGTTGTGAAACCACCTATGTTTAGTCTGGAGGGTAGGACTAGTAACAATCTTTTCCAGCATAGCACAAACCCTTTCATGTCAGATTATTCCCCTGAAAAGGTTAGACCTAGTTAGTTAGAGCCTTTTAATGATGAGAAAATATCTAGGTCTGAATTTACTATCCCTAATCCTGATGAGAATGAAATATTGAGAGCACAACTTTCTGAGCAAGAAGATATTATTAGGAGATTTCAGAAGGAGAGGGAAGAAGTGATTACAAAGAATTATGAAGAAAAACAAGAATTACTGAGGAGAATTGCTGCTCTAAAAAAAAAATAAGATAGCATCCACTTCTTGGCAGCCTGAGATTGTAGGACAAGTTGAACAGCTTAGGAGGCAAGAGCAAAAATTGCTGGAAACTCAGAAAATGAATTTAGAGGGACCTGTAGTATAGCAAATCAAGAACTACCCTGCTCTAGAAGTTGATAACAATAGAATAAAAAGTGTGGAACTAGTTGTAGGGTCTAAGGAAAAAGGAAAATAGAAGGAAGTTGGTATTAGAATCAATGAACCACTACAAGTTGTCCAAATTCCTAATTCTCTATCACTTTCAGATATTGAGCTAGAAAAGAAAAGAAATGAGAGAGATGCTTTAGCTAAGAAATTGGAGATTACAAAAAATGAGGTCGCTATAGCTGAAATGAATAATAAGATCAAGTTCCTAGAAATTGTTAAGAAGATATCTATAGCTATGCCTAAGGGTAATGTAGATGGTACATGTGATAAGGTAGATCAGGATACTCCTTAGGTACCTTTTCCTCTTTTATCTTCTGCTTCACAAAGGGCATATCAAAATAAATCTCATGGTGATGCTAGTACTAGCAATGCTAATGATAATGTCAAAAAAAATGTTCCCTCCCATCCTAGGATTGATTTGCAAAGAAGACCTATCCATTTAGAAGGATATAGGCAGATATGTTTTAATGGAATTCCTGGTTTTACTAATCCTATACCACAAGAAATTAGAAAAAGATTGCCTAGATTTGCTGGGAATAATGCTATCTCTTGTAATGACCATTTGAGGAGTTTTCTTGATATGATGAGTGATGATGAGGTTGAGGCTGAAGATGTCATTATGAAATCGTTTGTTCAGTCACTAATTGAAGATGCTAGAGAATGGTTCAAGAGACTCCCTAAATTATCCATTGTTGATTGGAAAGATATTGAGTATTGTTTCAAAGAGCAATATGGTGATAAGAAAAATCAGAGTTATATTCTGACTGAATTCAATAATATTAAGAGGTTCCCTAATGAATCTGTCACTGAATTTAACACTAGATTCTAGAAAAGGATGTACAAGCTGATGTACGCCATGTGAATTGATGACAAGGTATGTTTGATTACTTATCTAATGCTTTTGATGGTAAAATGGCATACCAGCTTAGGGATAAGGAGCCTACAACTTTAAGAGATGCTTTCAGAATTACTATTAATATAGAAAATAACTTAAGGATTTCAGGGAGATTAGAAAGAAAAAGAGATGATCCTAGGTTGTTTGGGAATAAGGGAAATAAAAGGGAAGAAAAAAAGGTTACTAGAGGGATAAAGCAAGAGTCTAGTGAAATGAGTCAAATTCTAAGTGCTATAAAAGGTTTGAATCTTCCTCAGGTAAAGAATGATAGGAACCCCACTGAAAATAGGGTCCCTTACCAATCAAATTTCAATAAACAAAATAGATTGCAGAATTTCCCTAATGGTACTACTTGGAAGGATGGTCACCCTAATGTTCCTCCCCCCAGGAAGACTAATAACAAAGTGACTTCTAATCCTTTATCCAAAAACTCTATAAATTTGGTAGATGATCCTGAATTAACTGCTGAACCTACATGGTGTTCTGCTTGTCAACTACCTCATGCCCCTGAATATTGTGTAGTAGCTTTGTCATTTTCTAGAAATCAGAACGTAGTGGAAGAATGTCAGCAATAGGAGGAAACTAGTGATGATGTAGGATATAAAATGTTTGATTCACACTATTTTGACATTGAAGGTTGTGTCAGAGATGTAAATGATCAAAGATATTTTCATGGTGTCAATCAGCAACAAGTATTTTTTGATGAAAGTGATGTTGAGGATAAAGTGTGTAACATGGTAAGTTCAAAGGAAGAAGTGACCCTGAGAAAGCCCTCTAGCGAAGAAATTGACCAAATCACTACTAATATGGTGGCTCAACTTCAAGCTAGAAGTATGGCTCAAGGAAGTGAGGGAAATAAGGTGGCTAGTATTTTTATAAAGGGGACTGGCCATAAGAAAGGGGAAATTGTGAAACCTAAAGAGTCCCCTGCTATGAAGGGTAAGTTTGCAAGTAAAAAATGGGAACCAAGGAAAGGGGGCAACCCATAGAATATAGAGTGTTCAAATAACATCTCCAAGAAAAGGGATGGAAAGGTATCATAGAATGTCACTGATCAAGATAAAAGTCATCATAATCCATTGAATACTTTGGGTAAGCATGATGAGAAAGGGAATGTGAATAATGATAACCTTTCTGATTTTGATATAGATATGTTTTTTTTTTTTTTGTCTCAGATTAATATTAAGGTTCCTTTGCCTGAATTACTGAGAATCCTAGAGCACCGAGATAAAGCCATAGCATGGTTGAGGAACACTAAGGTAAAATTAAATCAGGAGTGTAATGAAAATCATGTTCCTAAGGAAATCAAGAAGAAAAGGATGAAGGAACAAGATACTAAAGTGGTTGTGTCTCAGATTCCTCATATGTTTTTGGATAACTCTATTAATGAATGCTTGGGAAATGTTGAGCCATTTTTCTTAACTGTTGTGCTTCTAGTACTCTTATGTCTTTTGAAATAATGAAAGAATTAGGTTTGAAGATTGACACTACTCAAGGAAGATTTTGTGCCATGGATAAGAGGGAAGTTACAATCATAGGCACTATTAGTGCCCTGCCCTATAAATTGACAGCATGTCCAAATAAAGAACTCACTATGAGTGTATTGGTTGTTGACATACCTCCTCAATATGGCATGTTATTATCTAGAAAATGGAGTGCTGCCATGGGAGGAAGTTTACAATGTGACTTATCATTTGCTACTTGTAATATTGATGGAAATTTTGTAAAAATCAATAGAGAGCCAAAAAGCATATATATGATAGTAGAGGAAGTTGAGGATGATATGACAAAATTTTGTGGATACAGATCTTAATGCATTTAGAGCTGAGGTATTAACTCTGAAGAAAAGTAAGCAAAGATCTTAGATAGAGATGGAAGTTGATACAAAGATAGATAAAGGTGACTTATGGGCCATGTTATTTAACGGTGCTTATTGAAAAGATGGAGTAGGTGCAGGTATTTTATTAATCTCTCCTATTGGGGTAACCTACAAATTTTCTTTCACATTGAATTTCCCCTATACTAATAACATAGCCGAATATGAAGCTTTGTTGTTAGGACTTAGACTAGCTCATAAGCATGGGGTAAAATGTATACATGTGATAGGGGATTCTGAGTTAGTTGTATCTCAAGTGAGAAATATTTATGTGTCAAAGAATAGAAGGTTTAAATAGTATAGAAATGCAGTATGGGATATGATTGAGTGCTTTGATGCATTTGGGGTAATTTGGAAGGATAGATCTAACAATAAGATGGCTGATTTACTAGGAAATATAGCCATAAAACCTAATGATGTTACATTTGCTGGTGTAGACACCTAAAAACTTTTAGAAAATAAAGTATTTTTATTTTCTGAAAAATTCTTGATGACATCATCATTTATTAATTAATTAATTATTTAATTTATTTATTTATTTTTATGCCATTAAATCCCTTTATCTTAATTAAAAATATTTAATTAAGGAATCCCTCCCAAAAATGTTTAAATCTTATTTAAACATTATTTCCTTATTTATTAATTATTTAATTAATAAATTGACCAAAAAACCCAAAATAAATAAAAAAATTATTTTTTACCCAAAACTTGGCCAATTTCCTTAAGACCACTAACCTCTTCCAAAATCTTCTAATGCTTCTTTAATTTTGATTAAAGGCTAATCCCATCATTTCCTACGCCTAATCCCAACTCAAAATATTTAATTAAGATTAAATATTAATCCTCATGTTTATTAAAAAAGTTTTAATAAATATCTCCTCAACCCAAACCCTTGAAATAAATAAAACTTTATTTATTTCCTAAAAATCTAATTTATCCTCATCCTAAGAAGTTCTAGACTCTTCTAGAAAGTCTTCATCCTCATCCTAGGAAATTCTAGACTATTCTAGAAAGTCTTTATCCTCATCCAAAGTCTAGACTCTTCTAGAAGATGTCTTTAAACCTAATCCTAATCCCCTCCTAACCTTGTCACATTCCCTAAACATGGGTTAAGACTTACTAACCCAAGCCAAAGTTAACAAATATCTCCTCCTTCACCCACCCTCATTAAATGCCATCCACTTGCCTATCCCTAAGCTAATCCTAAACCATCCTTATCCATCCTCTAATCATTTGCACAATCCTAAGCAAGCTTAAAACCCTCCTAATCAAGCCCAAGTCGAAATTGCTCTCATCTCCCTCAAAATATCTCAACCATAAAACTTTATGAAGCCCACTAGGCCATAAATGACTCTTCCGAGCCCTTTTATTGCTCTTACAAGCCATTATGAGGGTCTTTATGAAGATTTTATCCCTTGAGCCTCCTTTGTTGACTCATCCTTCCCCTTTCCTCCATCCTCTCACCCTATGACATGTGTCACTCCCTGATTGGCTGTAAGGAAGCACAATCCATGTGCTCTCTTCTCATGCAATTTGAGCCCTCCATGAGCTTTTTCTCATCCTTGCATCTTAGCCCTCAATCCTTCAAGCCTCTTGCCTATAAATTGGATCCTTCCTCTTTGCAAAACAACACAATCCATGAAGTAAAGTCATAATGCCATTTTGAGAAGCCATTTTACATCAAAACCATACACTCACACCCAAATTCCAACTCCATTTGAAGCCCTTTTTGAAGCATAAAAGCTTGAGCATACATCCTATCTATTTAGACAAAGCCACTCAACAAGAGAGCTTCTTATTGAGAGAGCCCATTAATGGCTCATATTCTTAATTGAGAGCTCATCTTAGTCTATCTTGAAGTTTATGAATTTTGTTTAGTTTGTAGAAGCTTTATTTAAATTTGGTTTCTATTAGTATATTAACATTGCTCATATACATTTTGGCACGCCCGGTGGGACCCCGCATGGGTCATCTTCATTAGCTTTTTTAGTCAAGTTTTGTATGTCATTTGCTAATTTTGGCTAATTTTGTTCGCTTTTGTGATTGGTAGAATTGTATAAATTGGTTTTGTAGGTCCACATGAGCATGACGAAGACAAAAGAACTCATAGTCTATCTCATAGTGTTTGTAGATTTTTCAAGCTTATAGGTGGACAAAGCACTTGGAATTCTTCTTCCTCTTCTTGTCTATATTCTTCTTATTCCATCTACTTCTTCTTCTTCTTCTTGTGGGAGATCTTGGCCATTTTTTTTTTAAGGAAGCAAAATCATACAAACTTCTTTTTAGTGCTTAAAATGAACCCCTAAATCATACTTAAATCCATTGAAAACTAAAAATTTGCAAAAAAAAAAAAAAAAAAAGCCTTTTAACAATGAAACTAAACCAATCCAATCATTTGCATCCTTGCAACATCAAGGTTTTAAATGCATTCATGCAAAGTTAGGAACACTTCATTTTTTGAAATTTAAAAAGAACTTCAAGTTTCCATTTCAAAAGGTTCAAATCCAACACTAAGTGCACACTAAAATCTAAATCAAACTCAAAGCATCAATCAAGGATAAAATGAACCTCATTTGCAAATATTTTAAAGTTCTTTTAAAAATCTCATGAAATCTAAGAGTCCTAAATGGTTGCCAAAAATTGTCCTAAAAGCTTTGTTATTTGTTCCAAACAAATGTCTTGTTGCAAAATCTTGAATATTTCTTAGGTTTTTCATGCATCAAAACAATCTAGAAATATCATTTTTGGGCTTAAAATATGCAAACTAGAACACAAAATCTTGAATGAAAACCAAAGTCCAAAGAGTCATTTTCACTTTTGAGTCCAAAACAATCTTGAATGATCTAAGGTTAAAACAAAGCACTTCAAAGTTCTTAAAACAACACACAAAATCTCAATCTTGAATGCTCAAAGGAAAAAACTTGAATGTTTAATCACTTGTCTTTGAATGCATGTTGCTAAAATCACTCTTGAGTGCCATGGATTAAAATCAGGTTTTTTTTTTTAATGAATGCATGATTAAAATAAAAAATCCAATCTTGAATGCCATAGATAAAATAATCATCTTTTGGGGCATAAAAAGAATCCACATTTTTGAAATCTTCCAAGTTATAAAAACTAATAAAGACGCTTTGAGTAAGTTTGTAGTTGGACTCACCCTCTTTAATCACCCATCAATTTAACCATTGGTTGCAATCTTAGTGCCATCTATGGGGATGGGTCTACCTAAGAGGGTGTTAAGTGCTCCACAAAGATCAAACTCCACTCACTTGGGTCTTTAGTGGTTTTTCTAAGTTATAAAATTCCTTGAATGCGCATTAATCTCGCTCACACTTAATTTGGGCATAAAAATTGGACAAATCTTGATGTGGAGGGCCTCTGGGCACGTGCTTGGCAATCGAGTTTCACACATCTTTGTTTTGGGCTTAAAAAAAACTCACACTCAATCTTGAATGCCTAACAATCAATTAACATTGCATGGTTTGGACGCAGTTTCAATGACACTCACATTTCTTATGTTGACGATCTCTCGACTTTCATTATGCTGACGATGCTGTCAAATTGGAATGAACATTCTATGCCATAATCACAAGTGTCTTAAATCATAGCTTACAAAATCTAAATCATCAATTGGAATAAACGTGTCTTTTAAAGCCCAAGATCATGTATATGGTCTTGTTTTACACTTTATAGGAGGCCTGCTTGGGGATTTCATCACCCCTTGGGACGACCTCAACTCCAGCATTCCGACGGAGTATAAAAATTGGGAGGTGAATCCAAAGACACCTCTCTTGGAATCAAGATTTTGTCACTTGGGCTAAGCCTCAAGGAACTTTATACCCTTGAGAAGTGAAAGAGGAGAAGTGGGTTACCACTCCTCTCGGCTATGTGACATCTTTTTGGTTTCATCTACGAATTTGGGCCTCACGTACCTTGCATATATCAAGGACTCCCTAGCTATAACAAATTTCATCCTTGTAGAAAGCTTCCTAAGATGTTGGTGTGTTTGACGTGCTTGCTCCAAAATTTTGTCTTCTTGTTTGTTCATAGCTTTTGAATGAATGTTTTCCATTTTTGGTCAAGATCCCAAAAAAGGAGAAATCTCCCAGCTCAAGGCATACTTAGCGTAGTCACTGCCTCATTAGAAAATCATCCAAGCTCCCCCGCTACAACCGAATCTATCTAGTTCCTTGCTTTAGAACAACCCCAAATCCAAAGTCTCTCCAAATCATCCCCCCCAGCCAGCTAGCAACCCGATCCAAAATCACACCCAAGCCTTTAGAGAGTTGTTGTCATTCTGCTAGAATTTTCTATCTAATCAATCCGACCAATCTGCCAGCCTCACCAAGGTTATCCCTTTGACAGAGCTTTGTCTAGGGTAATCTAGCTTTGTCACTTGTTATCCTTCATCACCTTGAGCTAAAGGTTGGGATCCACAAGTGGTAAATCTCGTGTCATGCCTATAGGATCATTAGTCTATCCTTAAGTTGACACAATCTCCACCAATCCAGCGCATAGGAAAGAAAAACTCTCACTTTTTGACAGCATGCCCTTGAAGTCTTCCATCCATAGGAAAGCCAAAAATCTCTAGCCAATCCTCCTTAGGTCTGTCATGCAACTTTGACTCTCCCTAGGAAATCTTTCATCAGCCAATCCAAAATCTAGGCTTAATCCAAATCCAACCATGAGCTTTCGTGTTCATCCATATGCAAGACCCCATCCCCTTCCAACTCATCATCAAAACATGAAATCCCAAACCTATCATGATGTGTTTGGTCATATTGTCCTTTCTCCCACTACATCCTATTCCAATGATGATGAAAATCTTGTTGACTATGATGGGTATCTTGAGAGCCTTAGAGGCCCTCCACCAACCATCCCCCTATCTAGTCATGCCATATGATATCCTAGCTTCTCCTCCATCACCCAATCAACCAAGCTTCCAATCTTCCACCCTCATCACACTAGCTATTCCTATCAATCCACCACCTCCACCTTCGACACATGAGTCTCCAAGGAATCTCCTAGAGGAAATACAAGAAAAGCTGCCTCCAACAGTTGATAAGCCATGTCATCTAATCCAACTATGTGAAGTAGTCAGTGATGAAGCTTCCCCATCTATAATATCACCCCCATCTCCCATAGCTATCATCCCCATACCATCCATCAAATTTTTTAAAATCCTTCCACTTCTCGCAAGCATCAAATTCCCACCACCCATTGAATCGCTCCAAATCCCATCCACATCTCCTCCTCCAAGCATTATCCAAATCTCATATAATGAACCTCATGCATCCACTCCCATCCATTCCTGTCAAGATCTTGTCCAAAAGCATGTTGAAATATCCTCTGATAGAACAACAGATCTTGCCATCCCACTTATTCCCCTAAATGATCCACTTTTACCATCCCCTCCATATCTAAATCCTACCATCTTACTTACTCCATCTCAAAATCCCTTTCCCTCAGCCCACCCAACTCAAGATCCTATCCTCCCATCTCCTCTGCTTCATGATCATACATCTCCCATAATCCATGATGATAGATCCATCAAAAAAGAACTAATTATCATATCCGAAGCTCCAACTCCTTTAGCTAGTAATGGACTCACATCTTGTGTTCCAAATAATGAACATCATATTGAAAAAAGAAATGAAAATGTATTTCTAGATGTTGGTATCCCGGCTATTCCTGCATGGTCCCAAGTCCTTCCATCTCCACCCCAAAGTTCCCATCCATCTTATTCTGCATCTATTTTGGGCCCTCATCCTACTCCTTATCTCCAACCCTCCATTTTGGGTCCATATATCCCGTATCTAAATCCCACACCCTTTCTATCCATTTTGGGTCCTTACATACCTAATATGAATCCTTTATCCCCTCCATCTATTTTGGGACCTACACCTTCCCCGTTTCCATCTATTTTGGGCCCATATCCTTCCTTCCCTCCATCCATTTTGGGCAATTATATCCATCCATATCCTATGTTCCAATCTATCCTTCCATCCCCTCAAATCCACTAGCTAGATCATCAAAGGGACTCACCCTTGAATCCCTTCCAACCTTTAAACCCTATCACTCCATCAATTATCCCTCCATCTCCTCCATGCTCTTGTTCCCATCCCATGGCTAATAGAAGCATATTGGATGCCAAAATACAAAAGCATAAATCCAAAAATCCACAAAAATCCAAGTCTCAACATGTCCCTTCTAAAATACATGTTCAAAACAAGAAACATTTAATCCCAATCAAAGAAAAAGTCAAGAGGCCACAAAAGCCCAAGCTAAAAAAGTCAAAAATCATGTGGATACCCAAGATTCTCATAAAAGAAATGCATCTCAAAGAAAAATCTCAGTTGGCATCCACTCATGCTACTCAAAAAGCCTCATCCATCCATCCTTCATCCAAATCCCCATATAAGCATCCTTCATCCCCCCAATCCACTTTTAGTCCATATGCTTCATATCCTAAATTTCCCATCCTCCATCTTCCAACTCTAGTTTTAGTCCTTATCTTTCTCTTCCTCCATTTTCTCCTCAACCTCACTCAAAACCATCTTTCCCACTACTTTATCACCTCTCAAGGTGTGTGCCAATGATGATCTTTCCATTTTCCTCATCCATTTACCCACAAGCCTTATGTCTTTGCATCCATTATCTGTCAAACTCCCACCCACCATTCCACTTGTTCAATCCAATCCTTTTTCATCCATCCTACCAACATCTATGAGCCAAAAATAGCTGAAGAAAGCCAAAATCATTCCAACTAAGTCCAAAGTCAAAAAGTCAAAAAAAAAAAAAGTCAAAAAAAATAAAGCATCCACTGGTGAAAACTTGGCAATTCAAGCACCTTGGATAAGTACCATGATGAAAACTTGGCAAACAAGCGTCATGTGTAATCTCGCCATCCCTAGCTTAGCCTAGCACCCTCATGCTTTTGGTCATCTCTTGACATCCAACTCCATCTTCCAATCTATACACCTATCCTCCATCCTCCAACTTCCATCTCACACCATCCACTTATCTCCTGCAACTTCAGCCAACCATCCTAGCTATCATCCATCTCCCTAGCCCCTTCAGCTTTTTCCATCCTAGCTTCAATCCTATCACATCCATCATAAGACCTCCTTCCACATATTATCTTCTGATTGGGGGCACTATATTCCTTGGAGATCTTGTCTTTTCCATCCTCCCTTGTCATTGGTATCTAGCTCTAGGCTATCCTCATGCAAACCCAATGTCATCTCTTTATATCCATAATAATCCTAGCTATCTACCATCCTATCCAGCCATCTCATCCTACTCCTCTAGCTATCCTTGGTCACAAAATCTCTCATCATCATTGGATGCATCCTACCAAATCCATATCTTTTGCTATCACCCCACCCTTAGCTTTTGCATCTTGCACAACATCGAATCATCCCGCTATCCTATCATCCTGAGCTTTTGCCTGCTTGTAACTATCTTGGTCAGCATCAGCTTGTAAATATCTTGGTTTTTCAGCTTGTATATCCTCTTTAGCTTAGTACCATTGTATCTATCTAACTTTTGTGTTAGTTCCTCCTTGATCAGCATCTTGCACACATCGCACATCTTGGTTAGCTATTCCAATGCATCCTTTAGCTAGATCTCCTATCACCAAAGTGTTATCCTTCTTATTTTAGCTTGCCAGACGCATCACTAACCTAGATCCATTAGCTTAGGTGCTCTTCGATAGATCCTTGCAGGATATAGCTTTCCTCATGTCTGATCTTGGTCCGTTAGTACCTCGTCCTATCCATCTCGTTGGCTAATGTTTCTCTTTTGGATTTTCACTTTCTTTTGATTTGGAATCTTCCCTTTTGGGTCTTGAAGTATCTTTTCCAAGAAATCTTTTTGTTCCCTCCTAAAGGTTGCCACGATCTTCCATATCATGGTATACTGTGAATGGGGCACTCTGAGCGTACGGTTTTGATCAAGTCTTTTGTTTGTTTCTTTTTTGCTTGTGGGTTACCTTGTGTCGGTTCCACATTGTTTCCTCTAGGTTTCATGTGTGATGCTGGGGCAATCCTTGTGTGTTTGTTTTGAGTCTGTCTGTCAGTCCTCTGGATGGTTGGTGACACGGCCTTGATGTTCTTGGTAACCTTGACAATTAACCAACAGTCCTATAGCAAATCTAGTGCTCAACTACATGGTGGTACTTCTCTTTGAAGTATCCCCCTGCTCAAAAAGCTTCAATGGAATCTCTTCATCTCCATTATCCCCCATCCATATCCAACATCTGTCTCTCCTACCCCAGCTTGTGCAACCGTATCTCTTAGAATCAATCATCACTCTTAGCTTTAGGGATCCACAATCCTAGCCTTAGGGATCCACCAATCCAAATCAATCCACCAAGCCTCATCTTTTGAGATCCACAATCCTACTCCTAGGGATCTCCGAAACCCATCTTTCGCCAATCTGACTCTTTGAAATCCTGTTGCATCAGCTTTTTAATCCCCTCATCCATCTCCCCATCCTGGATTCCTTTTATAGCGCTCCGCTCCTTCATCCTCTGCAATCCTTGAGATCTTAAGCTTGCTTCCTCTTGTGCCTCTGATTCTCTATTTATCATTCTCCCGTAGTGAGAGTTTGAGCTAACTAAACCTCTTCTCTTAAGCCAATCTGAGTCTTCTTGCTCATCTCAGATTCTTGTACTTTTCAAGAAGTTGTCGAGCCTTGCTTTATCTCCCTACTGCCTTCTTGAGGGGGCATCTTGCAGTCCATTCTCTCCTCTTTTGCTCTAGCCTTGGGCATCTTATTTTCTTATCTTTGATGCCATGCCACTTGCGGCATCACATCAAAGAGGGGCAAAATGTAGACACCTAAAATCCTTTAGAAAATAAAGTATTTTTATTTTCTGAAAACTTCCTGATGACATCATCATTTATTAATTAATTAATTATTTAATTAATTTATTTATTTTTATGCCATTATATCCCTTTATCTTAATTAAAAATATTTAATTAAGGAATCCCTCCCAAAAATGTTTAAATCTTATTTAAACATTATTTCCTTATTTATTAATTATTTAATTAATAAATTGACCAAAAAACCCAAAATAAATAAAAAAATTATTTTTTACCCAAAACTTGGCCAATTTCCTTAAGACCACTAACCTCTTCCAAAATCTTCTAATGCTTCTTTAATTTTGATTAAAGGCTAATCCCATCATTTCCTACCCCTAATCCCAACTCAAAATATTTAATTAAGATTAAATATTAATCCTCATGTTTATTAAAAAAGTTTTAATAAATATCTCATCAACCCAAACCCTTGAAATAAATAAAACTTTATTTATTTCCTAAAAATCTAATTTATCCTCATCCTAAGAAGTTCTAGACTCTTCTAGAAAGTCTTCATCCTCATCCTAGGAAATTCTAGACTATTCTAGAAAGTCTTTATCCTCATCCAAAGTCTAGACTCTTCTAGAAGATGTCTTTAAACCTAATCCTAATCCCCTCCTAACCTTGTCACATTCCCTAAACATGGGTTAAGACTTACTAACCCAAGCCAAAGTTAACAAATATCTCCTCCTTCACCCACAACTCATTAAATGCCATCCACTTGCCTATCCCTAAGCTAATCCTAAACCATCCTTATCCATCCTCTAATCATTTGCACAATCCTAAGCAAGCTTAAAACCCTCCTAATCAAGCCCAAGTCGAAATTGCTCTCATCTCCCTCAAAATATCTCAACCATAAAACTTTATGAAGCCCACTAGGCCATAAATGACTCTTCCGAGCCCTTTTATTGCTCTTACAAGCCATTATGAGGGTCTTTATGAAGATTTTATCCCTTGATCCTCCTTTGTTGACTCATCCTTCCCCTTTCCTCCATCCTCTCACCCTATGACATGTGTCACTCCCTGATTGGCTATAAGGAAGCACAATCCATGTGCTCTCCTTTCATGCAATCTGAGCCCTCCATGAGCTTTTTCCCATCCTTGCATCTTAGCCCTCAATCCCTCAAGCCTCTTGCCTATAAATTGGATCCTTCCCCTTTTCAAAACAACACAATCCATGAAGTAAAGTCATAATGCCATTTTGAGAAGCCATTTTACATGAAAACCATACACTCACACCCAAATTCCAACTCCATTTGAAGCCCTTTTTGAAGCATAAAAGCTTGAGCATACATCCTATCTATTTAGACAAAGCCACTCAACAAGAGAGCTTCTTATTGAGAGAGCCCATTAATGGCTCATATTCTTAATTGAGAGCTCATCTTAGTCTATCTTGAAGTTTATGAATTTTGTTTAGTTTGCAGAAGCTTTATTTAAATTTGGTTTCTATTAGCATACTAACATTGCTCATATATAGCTGGTATATCTAAAATTGAAACTTAGATCAGACCCTCTATTCTTGACAGTGTCAAAAATTGGCAAGTATTTGAGGATGATAAAAATATTTTAAGTTTTTTAAATTGTGAGTATATGTTATCAGGGCAAGAAATTGATTGTGCAGCATATGTAGAAAACATAGATGGAAGAGAGACTATTTTTGGACAAGAAGTTGTGCAATTGAAAACAAACAAAATACTAAAAGGTTTAGTTGTCTTGGAAATTGTCTTTGAAAATCATGATAGATCTCAAATGGATATTAGTGAATATAATGCTAAGGATTTGGAGATAAATTTGGGAACTAAAGAAACCCCTAAGAAGGTGTATATTGGTAAAAAATTGTCTCCTAAGATAAGACAGGGTTTGATAGGTCTACTAAGGAAGTATAGACGTGTTTGCATGGTCATATGATGACCTAAAGGCCTATAGGGAAGATCTATATCAACATGAAGTCCCTTTGAAACTAGATGCTAAGCCTTTCAGACAAAAACAAAGGCCAATAAATCCAACCCTAGCTCCCAAAATGTAGGAAGAATTGATTAAGTTAAGAGATGCTGGCATCATTAAGCGTATCAGACATTCTTCTTGGGTATCAAATCTAGTACCAGTAAGAAAGGAAAATGGAAATATAAGGTTATGTGTTGATTTCAAGAATCTTTACATATCTTCATTAAAGGATAATTATAGTTTTCCCAATATAGAAGCAATGTTGCAAAGGGTCACTGGTTTAGAATTGATGTCCATGATGGATGGTTTTTTAGGATATAATCAAGTGGTTGTCAAAGAATCAGAACAGTCTAAGACTACCTTCACCACTCCATGGGTTACATATGTTTACATCAGGCTGCCTTTTTGGCTTACTAATGTTGGAGCTACTTTCCAAAGGGCCATGGATGTGGCTTTTGTTGATATCATTGACAAATTTCTAGTTGTGTATTAGGATGACCTTACTGCCTACTCCAAGGATGAAAATGATCATTGCATGCACTTAGAGAAGGTATTTATCAGAGCCCTTCAATATGGAATATCTTTAAATCCAAGGAAATGTAACTTTGGTGTCACTGAAGGAAAATTATTAGGACACCTAGTTGGCAAGCATGGAGTGAGGATTGACCCTAAAAGGGTAGAAGCAATAGATAAGATCTAGAAACCCAAGAGTGTTAACGGTATCTAGTCATTCTTTGGATAGATAAATTTTCTTAGGAGATTTGTGACAAATTTCACAGAAGTCAGTAGGCCTATATCGTGAATGTTAAAACAGGGATTTGAGATAAAATGGGAAGGTGAACCTAGTATTGCGTTTCAAAAAATTAAGCAAGCCATTAAAGATGCCCCTGTTCTCAGAGCCCCTGATTATGACAAACCAATGCACATATTTTCTTTTACCTCATTTCACACTGTGGCTATAGTACTATTACAAAAAAATGAAGAAGGTTATGAACAACCCATCGCATTCTTTAGCAAGTCATTACAAGCAGCTAAGCTAAAGTATGATATTAATGAAAAATAGGCATATGCATTGGTCAAAGGAGTGAAGGCCTTCAGATGTTATTTAATGGGTGCTATAGTTATTGCTTTTGTCCCCACTGCTACTGTGAAAGACATTTTCTCACAACAAGAAGTATCTAGAAGGAGGTGTAGATGGATCAATAGAATACAAGAATTCAACATTGATATCCAGATTATTAAATTGGTCAAAGGTCAAGGTTTAGCCAAGTTGATGGTAGATGCAATTCTAGAGGTGAACCAAATTAACCAATTGGATGATAATTGCAAAGAATACCTCTGTGATATGGGCATCTCTGACTGGTACAAAGATGTAATCTATTATTTGCAAACAATGAAGTCCCCACCAGAGTTAACTAATAATCAAAGGAGATCCCTTTAAGTTGCATGCTATAAGATATGTTATAGTACAAGGACAATTATGGTGGAGGAGTATGGAAGGAGTGCTTTCGAAGTGTGTAGATGAAACTGAGGCTGCAATGATTTTGAAAGATATGCATGAAGGTGTGTGTGGAGGTCATTACATGGCTAAAACCATAGCCCACAAAGTCCTTAGATCTGGTTTTTGGTGGCCAACACTCTTCAAAGATGCTCATGAATTTGGTAAGACATGTGATACTTGTCAAAGATTCAGTGGAAAATTGAAATTTTCTAGAAATTTACCACTAAGACCTGTAGAAGTACAAGCACCATTTCAGTAGTAGAGGATTGATTTCATAGGTGAAATCTCAAACAATTCCAGTGGTGGACATTCTTGGATTCTGGTGGCAACTGATTACTTTACCAAATGGGTTGAAGCAATCCCTACCAAGAATGCTACAAGTAAAGTGGTGATCAATTTCATCTTGAATAACATTATAACTAGATTTGGTTTCTCAAAGAAGATAATTACTGATAATTCTATGTGTTTCAGATCTGATGAATACAAAAAATTTTGTAGAAAATATGGCATTATAGAATATATATCCTCATCTTATCATCCTCAAGGGAATGATCAGGTAGAATCAAGAAATAAGAGTATATTGAAGATTATCAAAAGAATTCTAGGGGAAAATAAAAAGGCATGGGATTCAAAATTGCCACTACCCCTGTGAGCTGATAGGGTTACTATTAAAAAGGCCATTGGTTGTGCCCCATATGACTTGGTTTATGGTATATAGGCCAGATTTCCCCAGAATAATATAAGGGAGATGTATAAATTCATTCAATTATATGAAGATGATATCATCGATGAGATGCAACTCAGACTAGATGACATCAAACAATTAGAGGAGACAAGAAGAGATTCCTTTGTTCAGAATGCTAAGCTCCAATCATAGATGAAGCACTTATATGATAAAAGGGCCATTGAGAGAAAGTTTGAAATAGGAGATATGGTACTGATGTGGAATGCTAGAATGGAAGATAAGGGAAAACATGGAAAATTTGACCCAATCTGGCTTGGTCCATATAATATTTGTGATAAGAATGGAGAAGATTCATACTTCTTGAAGGAATTAACTAGAGGTATTCTTGAATTGCCAGTTCATGCACAATTCCTGAAGAGGTACTTTTCTTAAAGTATCAATTTTCCATGAACAAGTAGTCTTAGGATCCCTTGTACATTATGTATATTTTGTAAATCCCTGTAAGTTTCCTTGTATAGTTTGGTTTTTGTTCCTATGTGTTGCTCTGTGCTCTCTAAAGAAGTTGTCATTCTTACACCAAGTATGTGGTCTGCTCCTCCATAGATTTTGAATTCTTGTATAGACTTTGGTAGTCTATCATCCCCAGACAGAGCCAATGTTGGTCTGATTTTTCATAGTATTAAAAAATTCTGATATTTCGATGAAAAATCATTTAAGTTTTTGAATTGTGCAAATTAGGGTTTTATCTCAAGTGATTTTGACAGTTTTTAGATTGCTCTAATTATGCCCTGTTCCATGTGTTGTATTTTCCTTTTAAATTTTTAGGGTTTGTCTCTCAAGTCATCCATTAAAAAACCCTAAGTATGTGAGAAACCCTTATGCTTGTGTTTTATGTTGCCCTAGTCTTTGAAGAATTCAAAAAGGTATGATTTCAAATATATTTTGGTAGGGCATGTTTATCCTAAGGTTTATTTACATCAAAATAACCTTTTAATCTTTTGATAAACTTTATAGAGTTGTTTTAATTGCTTCATTTTATTTAAAGAGGGGCCAAATCACAGTATATTTTCAGCACCGTAGATCTTCTCAAGATCAAGGTTTCCCGCATTATGAAGTTGTGCAATTTTTAAATAATGTGGGGAAACACATTTGTGACATGTAGCCCTTGCTGATGTTCAAAACTCAGTGCGCCACAAAATTTCTTGTTTGTTAGAATTGGTCAAAACCTTTTTGCAAACTGGTCAGTACCCTGTGGACATTTTATTTTCCTTCACTGACATTGGTTGTTCAATTAATAAAATTTTTACCTTATGATCAAATTTCACCAACCATGGATCTTGTCTAGATCTATAGCAACCACACTCCTGCATCATGAAGTTGTGCAATTTTTAAATAATACGAGGAAGCAGGCATTTGACATGTAGTATAGAGTGACATCATGGGCCCACCTTTCTCAAAAAACTAATAGTAGTGTGTCTTTCATGGCAAGCTGTCAGATGACATGGAATGTAGAGGGAGTTTCTAATCAGTCCATTCAGTTGACTACATGTGCGGTCATTACAAGAATTGATCATCGTTGATTAAGATAAGATCAATGAAGCCCACATTCTCGCAATATGGAACTACTCAATTTTAAAATAATTTGGGCAAGAAGGCATGGTGGGACCTAGACTAAGATTTAGAAAGTATGTCGAGTCATGCCATGCTGGAAAAGATTAAATGTAATGAAGCACACTCATTGGTGGTGGGTGATAGGTGTACCAATTTGGAAGTGGCAATGACATGGGCACAAAAACTTTAATTATTGTAATTAAAATTGTCAGAGCACATGGACTAAAAGATAAATTTTCACTGGTCAAGTAAGTTTAGTGGGCCACCAAATAAAGAGATCTTGGTTCACTATCAATCTGGGTAAGATCGACGGTGCTCGCATTCCCGCATTATCAAGATGCGAGGTTTTTAAATAATGCGGGCAAGCGGGCTTCTGACGTGTGGCTGGGGGTCCCAAAGTTTTAAAATGATTTTTTACTTTTGAAACAAAGCCATCTGATCTGAGGGAAATCGATGGGTAAAATTTAAATTTCAAAATATAGTATGAAAATAACGGTTGCAGGACCTAATATGATACAAAGTTTCCTTCGTGCGACCTCAATGCTTTGATATAACATGTAAAAATGCCATTGTTGAAGCATAGATTGCAAATTTTCTAAGAGCAAAAGGATTTTTGGAGATAGGGCACATAATTCCTTGAGGACTTCAGCGA